>JAUMJL010000401.1:5577500-6071610 GCA_033558185.1 Dromococcyx pavoninus
CCGTACATCTACCAGTGCCACTTCACTGCTATTTCTTCAAAGACTCATGTTGGTTAATTGGAACACCAAACCTGCATCTCTGAGCAAATTGTATATGCTGTATTTATGGAGTAATCTTCTTTGCATTCACTTTTTAAACAAATCTATCTGACCCTTAAACATTTGCAAAAAAGGGTATCTGCAGAGAAGGTCTATCTGTATTTATAAACCAGGGGCATTTCACGAACTGCAGAAGCACTAAGTGACGTGACAGTAAATGAGAGGGCTTCCATTGCCTTAGTATGAACTCACACGTGTGTATAAAGCAGACATTTAAAATATGAATCACCGTAATGAAGACATCCCAAACAACTATTTATTCAATATACAGCATTTGTGGGTGGGGAGGTGACCATATAGTGCACCTACCTCTCCCTCTCCCTCCCCCCAAAAAATATACCAAGTCCAATAATTATTATTATTAGTAATAATAATAATCACACGTATTTATATTTTATCTAGAAGTACAGAAGGGTTCTTAACAAGATTAGGTCTCACTTTCAGTTTCACTCACAGCTGAACTAGTCAGCTTTGAGGACTGCATTACAGAGGTGCGGAGTGTTAAAAGTACATCAGCATGTTAGAGAAAGATGGAAAAAAAACAGTGTCATCTTCTATATAGGGAAATGATGGCTAAAACAGAAGATACAAGTCTTAACACACTGCTCAGCAAATCTCCTCCCCAAATGCACAACATACATAGTAACAGGAGCTCTGAATACTTACTAAACTTACGCAGGAGGAACGAATGGGTATCTGTTGTGTGACTTACAAAGCCAGAGGAAAAAGGAGGATAGTTTTCATGGAAGCCTCAGATCATATAGGCTGCGTTTGCCTCATTCACATCATCCTCCTTTCACCGCACCTCAGTGTGAAGAAGACAGCCTTAGCAATATTCATCTTGGAAATCCAAAACATTGCACAGACCACACAGCAGCAACAGATGAATCTGCTTCACATGCACTGATGTACCTCCTCAAGGTCTCAAAAGAAATTCCAGCTTCAGTCACCCCACAAGACATATGTTGCCTGACTGTACCTTGATGGTATTGTTTATGAAGAAGATGATCTACACACTCGTAATGATTTAAGCAGCTACTCTGCATACATTATAGAGAGAACCTGAAACATGTGACCTGCTTCACAGGGCAGGATTATACCTCTCTTCTTGTTGTGTCATGTGCAACCACATTATTTAGTAGTTAAAGCCCAAGCGAGCACCCTGGTATTCCATCGCTCTCACTATGCATGCAGCATGAGAGTTTCGGCATGCCTCTGAAACTAAAGCTTAGCCTCCCAACTGCTAAATATAGACAGTTTAATAAATGATATAATTGTCAAAGGGGCTCAGTCAAACCTACCACATGGCTCTGCCCACTCAGGATTATGATGTTTTCTGGCAGTGTTTTTAGGACAGGAAATCTTTCATGGTGTTAATAAATTTGTAACAATGATCATATTCTTAGGGGCCACTCCAATACAAACTTTCATTAGCACTTAAACCGCCTCTCACAAAGCATTGAGAACATATGCATGATCATCATCAGTTAGGAATAAACAGTAAGAACTTTAAACTCTTTTTTTCTGACATTGTTTTAAAAAAAGACAAAACCTTTTCAGAAAAATGGAAACTAACATCTGAAGAACAGCTGGGCTGGTAGCCCATCAGTGCTTCTTCAAAATTTTGAGTTGTTTTTATTGATCTGTGTACTTCTTATGCACAGCTTCATTACTGCTTTGATAATTATGAGATAATTAAATACAAGACAGAGCATGTATCATGTTGGAGGAATCATTTAGCGAGTGAACTGTTGTGCTGAAAAGTGGAATTCTTTCTGTCACTTATGGCGGCATTGATACATCAGTAATAAATGCAACAGGAGTTATTTTAAGGATGAGCCGATGGCCTACTGGAGCCACAGAAGGCAACAGCAAAATGTAAGGTTCAGAATTAAATGGAAGTCCCGTCACACAGGTCTTCACACTTTGTAAACACATAAAACAAGCACTTGCCATATAATATGCATTGAAAAAATCAGTGTCTGAAAACTGTCAGTTTAAGAAAAGAGCAGAAAACTGGCGGGTGCAGGGGAAAAGTATGTTGCACCAGGAGTGAAAGCACCAAAACTCTGTTCACAGTTTTGCCACAGGCTCACTCTAACGCTGCAGTTATTCAGATTCCCTGCGCCTTGGCTCACCTGTCAGTACAATGAGTACAATACTTCATGTTGTCCTTGAGAGACAACTACTGCTTGTAAAATAATCTGGGAACTCTGATTAAAATGCACTGCACCTTTGTGATAAGTATTGCCTCTGAAAGAGCATGCGAGCTGGGTTTTGACTGTAGGAGGTACTACCTGACAGATGGAAAAGAAAAAGAGTCACTCTAAACAAGAAGTATATGTTTGACCTATGCACACCTGTAGGTGGATGCCTCATGGAATATCTTCTTTTTTCTCTTTTTTCAGTTACTATACGTATATTGCAAAGAGAGGAGCAGTGAGAATGGTATTTTCATCAGAGGCTCACAGTGGGTCATCTTCAAGAACTATGAGGCAGAACTACATGTAATTAAAAAAATAATTATTTGTAATGCTCCTCAAACCCTATTTTCATTAAGGAGGGGAGAAAAAAAGACCACTTTAAATATGAATGCTTTATGAATAAAGAAATTCTTTTAAATTGATGAGCTTTCATTTTCCCATACAGTTGCATAAAGTCTGAGTAGTTCACGTAAAACATAATTATCAACCTTTTAAACCACATTTTCCCCTCAAATATAAATAAATAAATAAGCATGCCAAAATCTTTTTTGTTCATTAAGAGCCAGATCCAGCAGAAAACATCTGCAGACTTCTAGACCAAGCAAGCCCTGGAAGGCCATGGGTACTGGCTGCACCTTGTGCCAACCCCCAAAATTTGGCTGGTTCAGAAAGATTTAAACAAAACAAAAAAAAGCCCTGCAGCTTTACATGTCTGGGAATTGTGGAACTGCGTTAGGTTTATGAATAAAGAATAAGGGTGAGAAAAAAAAAAAACACCTCCTTTTAAAAAGGAGATCCCTGTCTCTCCTGTCCTCCACCATTCCAGGTTCTAGACAGGGGCTCTCCTCTCTCCCCAGAGACAACACAGAGCTGGCACCAGTGGCTGCAGCGCAAAACACAGAGTTCGCCTGCTGTAAAAAGGTGGTGGTGGGTGCCAAAGTCACTCTTCACCCCCGCTTTGCACATCCAACAGGCGCTTGAGCATCCAGCTCACAGCCATGCTCCCAGACACACAGTAACCGCCACCAGCAAACCCAAAGGAGAGTCCCTGGGTAGAAGACAGCCCAAATCGTCTAAAGGACTCTTCAGGGCCACTGCAGAGAGGCAGATGAAGAGCCACCTCTGCAAAGGTGGCCTGGGGACACCCTGCTGTCCCTTGAGCCAGCAGCCTCTTATGCCCCATGAAGGATTGGGCCCTACAAGCAACCCAGGTTTGCTATCACAGGCTTGAACAGGCTCCAAGGTGCAGCACAGAGAAAGAGCTGTGGCTACCGTGGACACCCTGAATGTGTGTATGCAAACGCAGCGGAGAAACTGACAGTGTTGACGTGGCTGCCTGCTGAAATAAAGGAAAAGTTTAGGAAGTAAGTTTAGGAAGAGGGCCTTGTTACTGCGGCAGATGAAAATTAAAGAATCTGCTGCTAGTGTAGTCGCCACAGTTTTAGACTTTTCATAGAACTAATGGCTTTTTCTGACTAGCCCTTCACTACATCCCTCTTTAGGAAAGCCAAAAAGCCTCTCACTGATTTAACCTTGTCTCCTGCCCCATTCCAAAGACCAGCATACACTTCACATTGACACCCAGCTCATTCCATGCAGTTAGCCCTGTGCAGGGAAAAGGACCAGGTGGATACTAAAAGCCTGTGTAACAGTACACCCATGTGTTCTGCATAAAGTCATCCTAAAATTTCGGTTTTGCAGCGTTCATTTTATAGACACCTCCTCAAGAGGAACAGTAGCTGCAGTATGCTGCCTTGGTTAGCAAGATGCGATACATGCAGAGATATGTACTCACAAGAGCACAGACGGACTTTGTGCGATGACCATATAACTACAGACACTTCACAGATGTGTATTTACAATACTATTTATATAGTGCCGAAAAGTGGACTGCATTAATACACAGTGTGCATGATTCACTGTCATTAGACCTGCTTTCAATAATATAACCCTATGATAAATAATATCACTACAGCCTCTCCCATACAATACACAGACTTGTTAGTTGTTATACATACAAAAATTCCAACTGCAATTAGAGATTTTTTTTAACTTATAAAAAGTCCTTGAAGTGAAACCTTTATTACTTGAATGAGCCAGTTGACATTAAAATAGCAAATCAAGAAGCTCAGATTTGTATTTAAAATGCAGAATAAGTTGGATATCTTAAATAAACAACAGTAATCTGAACACACACTCAAATAAATCATGTATTTTAACAACACTAGATAGAAATAATCATTGTATTTACCATTACAGCTTTATATACCTGTTGGACTACTGTTTTCAAAGCCTTACGAAACGTACCAGTGTCTTTGAACTAAAATGTACTTTCTTTATGCTAAATCTGTGAAGGTGCTCTTGTGGGAAACACTACATTCTACATTTTTTTTATTAAAAAAAAAGCTTACACAGCCTCAGAAAAATCAACCAAATGGCAACAATCCCAACTTTGCCCATTCATCCTTTGATTCCACCTTTGCCATAATAAAATTCTATGAAAATGTTGCCGGAAATAAAGTTAATCTTCACAAGAACTTTTTAATCTTTCTTTAAAACTAGGGAGTAAGTAGCCTGCAGTTCTATCAACCCTGGTGCACAGCACGCTATAAAGATGAGATTCTTGTCATTTTTTGCCCATGTCTAACATTTAAGGAGGAAAAAAAATTAAAAATAAAAAAATTCCTTGCAACTCTAAATTCTGGCTAAGAAACATCTCAGTAAGACACCAAGATAATGTCTCACAAATAGAAATAGGAGCAGCAGTAACATCTGTAGACTCAGAATTGAGGAGTCAGCATTTTCTGTACAATTTTTAAGCGTTTTAAAATGCCTCTGCCCATTTCATAGCATAGACACCGAAAGCCATAAATAACTGGATCAGTAAGTAAATTCACCATCTACTAGAAGAATGATTCCTGAGATAACTCTGGAAAGTAAAAGCTGAAGAGCTTGCTGCTAGCAGTTAATGGGATAAACTGACAACGAAGTCAGAAAGAGCAAAACATCCCCCTTTCATTAACTGGGGGGGGAGAAGCTTAAAAAGGTACATAATTAGTTAGCTTTGCAGTGATTAATTCAACAACTGCAAAGCCAAAAACAACTTCAGGCACTAAACCATGAAACTGTCCGTCTCTTCACTTGACGATAAAGCAACCAAAAAGTAAACATTAACTTCTGTGGTTTTTCTATATGCGTATGACATCATGAGAAGATGATAACCAAAGAATCACCAGGCAAGCCCAGCATAGACTTTTTATGCCTTATTTTCCCTGCCACAGAGGTGAGATTTGCCTGGATTCCATTACTTTTCCTTGTTGTCATCTCTAATAAGACTGTTCACGCTGTTCACTAGAACTTGATAGAGGGGATTGAAAATAGTACTGAAAAACCTCTTCCCTAGGCACCAAAGAACTCATCGGAGTCAGGGAGACTTGACGATGAGGAAACCCCTACACTACCCACATCCTCTCTGTATCAGGGCAAAAGTACGCAGTAGCTCTCACTCAGACCAGCTCTCCCAAGAAAGCAAATGGAAGCTATACCAAATTAAGGAATGAAAATCTGTATACTTTATCAACTCTTTTAAATAAACTCCAAAATTGAATAACTATCGAACAAACTAAAAAAGGGCAGGAAGCTGAAGAACAAATTGAAACAACAAATCAACATATTTCTCTGACCTGCTAATATTTATTTCAAGCATATTCTTCTTTCAAACAAGACTTCTATGAGTGTTTTGATGGTTGCTCATAATCAAATGTGTCACTCACAAAATTATAGCATTTGGAGAGGGTACTGGGCAACCAAAAATGGCTTTTGCTAGAAGTATGTCACAAGCAAATCTTCTAGTCACCTCAGAATTGCACACAACTTCATTCCTTTGCACTGGCTGCATGCGGGTTGCTTCACAGAAACACAACTGCAGTAATCTGCATGACAGTAAACAGTAATCACTAAATACTATTTACTGAGCAGATACATGCCCCTGCTGTTCCCCCAGCTTGCCCATCTCCCCTCTCTACCTTCCATTCCCAATTTCCTTGCTCTGGGAAATTTTAGGGGAGGGAATAAATAAAGATAAGTAGTGAAATAGTGAAATCCCATAGCTGGCAAGGTTCTCCTTTGTGAATGGGCAAATTCTTAACTCCATGCAGCTCCAGACACTGAAGGATTAGATCTTAACCAGGGAAAACTCGTGAAAATGGTAATAAATATTGCATCGTAATCCACAGGAACATTGGTCCCAATGTGATTTTTCTATAGTAACCTACAATAAATGGCATTACAACATCCATAATCTCAGCTCATATATCAGAGCACTCTCTTCACTCTCCTTCTTGCACAACCTTTCTTCATGTAGTACATTTTCTAAGAAAACGTAATTTTTTTAAAAAGTAAAGCCAGTGCAGTACCATTCCTGATTGAAAGCAGCACAGTAGCTTGATGAAAACTAACACAAACAGCATCGCACTGCGCACAGCTACAGCTGACGAGTGCAGGGATTATGGCAGCATTAGTCTGGTAAGATTCCATCTGAAATTCCTTCTGACAAGACAAAGGAAGTCACAGTTTGCTGGAGAGAAAAAATAACATAATTTCATTCATATGCAGTAAGAGTACTTCATGTCACAGTGGATTTTACAATATCTTACTTCTCTTTCAGTTCAGGCATGAGTCTTTTTGGCAATAAATTCTGGAAACTCAAGAAGGTAAAGCTTGCTTAACCATGACTTTCCTTTCACCCAGTAAAATTAATTCTACAGCTGCTTCTTCTTTCTCCTGAGACGATTTTTAAGGTCTTTGCCACTGACAACTAGCCACTGTCACACTCCACTACTGAAGCACAAAATCTTGAAAAATGCTAGCTTTTTAGATTTTTGTTTCATTCAGGTAAAATGTTTTGTAGTAGATAGATCGGCAGAGCTGCCAGGTCATCTTTGTTAGAAAAGACTTTCATAGGCACAAACAAAAACTGAGAAATGACTGGGAGAAACAAAAAAAAAGCAAGCTAGACAAATGCATTATAAGTGTTCCTTAGATAATGCCGTACCACAAATCTCTAAGGAAAGTTAAGCTGAGACTGCCATGAACACCAAATAAATCTGCACCACTGGGATATTTAAGGTCCAATAAATCTTACTTTCCAATGGTTTTAAAACTCCAGAAAACAGGTTTTCAGCTCTAGACTCCGCATGTTGTAACAAAACCACCTACCTAGAAGCTATCGACTCACACCTGCTGTGAGAAATATTTTCAGCACATACTCAGTTTGCTGAACTACCAAATTATGAAAACTTTAATTAAGGAAAAAAAAACAAACACACATATATGCATACATAAAAACCAACCAAACAACTTACTCTTTCTGTTTGCATGATAATGCTCAAGAAGGTTGGTGAAAATGCTCCTATTTCCAATTCAAATTCTTATTAATTTATTTTAACTATCTCATGTTGCAGTCAACAACATGAAACCAATAACTAATTGCAAAAAATAAAACAAAGGAATAAAAACCATCACATTTCAGACATGCTATGTTGAGCAACAACAGAAGAGACAAGGGTTAACATCAACCTAAGTAATGACACTTTTGTGCCATTTATTCAATATTGCTGGGGGAAAAAAACTTGTGGTATAGAAAAGCATTTTATTTACTATGCTGCAACGTTTTGCATTTTGGTTATATCAAAAGCAGATTCTGTGGACGATGAAAGTCACTGCTTCCCTTGGCCTGTCAAAAATACCCTGATGCACACAGCATGGCATATGGCTTTATGAGGGCATTACAGCCTGCTTACATGGATAACTGGAGCTTCAGTGGCTCCACTGCTATTTCTATGAGCCTTGAAGTGAGCAGTTGGCGAGAAGCAAGAAGAAAGTGTAGCCATGAAACCAGTGAGTAGTAGCAGGGCTCAGAAGTAGGTGCACTACCTAAACCTACTTTTTATTTAACAGAATTGCTTTTACAGGTGACACGCTGAACCGTAGCCCCACTGAAGGGCAACTTTGGGCTGTAAAGTACCACCTGACCATTCTGAACAGGGCAGCAAAAATGCAAGACTGAGCTTTATAAAATATTGCTACTGCTTTAAAGTAGCAAACTGTAAGAAAGTGCAACATGGATCCTCAGAAAAACACAGTTCCGTTTCAACAAACTGCAGCATAATTAAAAATATTCCCTAAAATGAGACCTTACTCTAGATGAAGTAAGCAGAAATCTTGACCTTTGCAAGTACGGGGAGAGATCAGATCCATATTCAGAGGCATTTAATCAATCTTTGGTTGTATCTAAGTTGCCCACAGGTTGCCTGGCAAAGACAGTTAGATTCATTTCCACAAAGATCATTCACCCAAAAATCAGACCAATCCAAACACTAACAAAAATAGCAAGTTATGCTACACTTTGTTTTCTTGCTAGCAAACTTCATGTCATAAACAACTGAAGGGCAGTGATAAAAAATAGATTCTTTCCTAGATTTGTAAACTTTTCCAGGAGTTGTAATATCCTGCATTTGATGACATCATGAAACTAACCACAAGTAGAAGTTGGGTTTCAATTTGTTCTACTTTTCCCTCATTAGTCTCTGTGTCAGAAATAGAATAAGAACCCTTATTAAGTCACATTAAATTCTTTAAACTCATTAAGGGCTCAGAGAAAGAACAATACAAACACTGGTGTTTTTGTAAAAAAATTATGCAACACAGATGGACTTCCATTTCCATGTATTTTTAGAATATATGTATGTGCATATAACAGCCAAAGAGAGACCAACAGGCGTGAGGGAGAAACGGAGAGGCAGAGTAACAGAGACAACAAGGCAAAGCATACCTTACATATGACAGAATGATACCTAGATAAAGTGGATTATGCATGATCATTTCTGACCTGATATAGATGAAGCACTTAATGTTTTGTATCCTGAACTCTGGCAGAGCTGGAGTCAGAGCCACATTTCTTTTCAATTAACAATTCTTTGAGACGTTTTCCAGGGAGAAGTCAACTTTGAGGGCCACACACCCAGTAGCAATGAATTGGCAATTAAACTTTTTGTCCATGGACTACTTTGCTGCTGCTGCTTTGCATCATACTATGCAACTGTGGTTGAAGATACATCTACTACTCACGCTGATAGACTTACACGTAAGATGCAGGTGTGTGCAGAATTTCAACAGTCTTAGAGAGTATATCTGGGTGTGCAAAGGGTGGGTATTTGTTAGAAGATTTATTGTAGCTGAATGACTCAGATGTGTGTTGTTGATAACTTCTGATCTCCCCTCCCCCATAAGACTGGAAATATCAGCTCAATGACACAAAATTATTTACATTCCTACAGTTTGCTCAAACAACTATTACGGGATTAATTTAATCCATTGTATTTTTTTTTCATGATAGATGTAACATGCAAATAGGAGTTCGATCCTAAAGAAAACTCCAGTTCTGAAGAACGTGGAAGGAGACTAGAGGCATAAATTTCAGATGTCTATAGCAGGCCACAGAAAGAAAACAGTACATACAGAAAAAAAGGAGACCTGAGTTACTGTTTCTTTCCTTCCTACCACTGTGACAGCTGAAACAAGATGTGGGATTTTTACTGACAGCCCTCAGACTTGAGCATCCAGAGCTGGGTGCCAGGGTGGCGTGGGCAGGCAGCCTCTGCTTGGGAGCTCTCCTCTCCCATTTCTCTAGCAGAGTCAGACACTGTTTACCTGCAAGGCACATGGTAAGGTTAATCTATTTTCACAAGCTTTTGCCTCAGGTATTTGGGGCAAGGTTTACTTTATTAATTGTGTGTATGCATGCGTGTCCATATCTATGCATGCAGGAAGCGAAAGCTCGGCAACAGTTGTCATATATTGCATTTTTGGTTTATACTCTGTAACTACAGCTACAGAAGACCTGATGAGTAAATTTAATACATCTAAAAGTAAGAATGCTAAATAGAAAAGCAAACTACATTCAGATTAGGAAACTGGAGGTATCTTTCTTTCACTAACTGAATTAATGAAGCAACATTTCATCTGCATAGCGAGTTTTGGATGATGTTCCACATAACTCACAGCATTTGGTTGAAGAGCGGTGTGTGAGAAAGTTAAAGAATCACACTTTGGAAACAAGAAAAACTTCTACCCCCAAAGAAAATTGGTTTATCCTAACTCATTTAATTTCCATTAAACATTAAACCACATCTGCATATAGGAATTTTAGGCAATACTTAACTTCAGTATCTTCGTCAACCTTTTTTATACACCAGTTGAGAACTTGTTTTTTAAAATGATCCCAGTAAAGTCACTGGGATATCCAAAAGCAGTCTGTAAGGTATCTGTCTAGGCAGAGTACGCTATTCCTTTTTTTTAAATTAACTACTAGCAAAAATTCTCTTCTGCTTTTTTTTTTGTGAACCAAACTGTATGTTTAATTTTTTAAGTTTTGGTATGTATTTTATTTTTGCAGACTTTGCAAAGTAGGTCAGGAATACCCAAAGGATACACACTTGAAGGCTACAGATAGCAGAACACACCATTTACGGCTTTGTATATACACATACATACACATTCTACATAATACAGATAGATAGATTCAATGATTTAAACACATTATATCCATACTGTGTGTTTCAAGAACACTCAGATATTTACACTGTTAGATCACCACTCATTTTAGACCTACACTAGTGCCAGCTGCCAAAAAAAAGTACACAAATCAAAATATGTTACCTTTGTTCAAACAATACTGCTGTTCATTATATAATAGAAAATGTCATGCTTAATCTTCCAGGAACCGAGAACTGGTACATTCTTGGATCAGAGGTGGCTTGAAATGGTTTGAGGCAAAACTGAAGCATATTGTTTAATAAACGTTGCTGAGAAACATAAGTGTACTGATGATTTTTAACATCATCTTTTATGGATTTCTTTTTTTTTTTCCAGATATATTAGTAAACTAAAAATGCTAGCATATTTTCAAACTGTTAAGAGATGGACACATTAGTGCTTTTCCTATAACATTTTTACAATATAGAATTATATATTCCCTCCTGCATTGACAGCCTCACTAAATGTACTGGGGGGATGTGAAAAAGATGCTTGAGAACAGATACCACAATCAAGTGAAATGTACCTATAAAAATTATATGTTCACTTTGAGAATACCTCAAAACTGTATTTCTGAGTCTTATCCAAGTACCTGAGGATTGTTGTGGGCACCAATGTATAGGCCATAATGTTCATTTTCCATTAGAGATGAAAAAATGGCCAAAAGCAGCATTCAAAAGTATGTCTAGGGCATGACATAGAGAAACATAGAGAAGTGACAGAAATGCCTTAAATTCTTCAGAGCTGGAAATTTTTAAACTCGTACGTTAATATCTGAGGAAATGTTAAATAAAAATAACTATACTTATTAAAGAAAATCCCCTCTACCTCATTACGACTCTCAAACTTCTTCAGATTTTAAGACTACAAAGGAAATATTTTACAATTTCATCTTTAACAACACAGATTATACAATATTGATCAAGTAGACACAATCTCACTTACAGACAGACACAGACACATACAACTCTGCAGAGGCCAATTCTGCAGTCTTTACTGAATTCAAAAGTCCCTCTGACGTCAATGAGTATTTTTCAAGAATGAGAATTGCAGGATCAGGCCCAAAAAGTGCTTATGAAGATGAGATGTTACTTCAACAGATCGAATATTAGATTAAATAGAAAGATTGAGGTAAAACAAGTCTGGAGTTTAAACCCTAGGGAGGATTGACATTTAAAGTGTTGCCACTGAATTATAGCTCTCCACGTTGGGTGGGGTCACCTACTACTGGGTGGAGCGTCTCCCCTAAAGGAAGGGAAAACTGGCACAAGCCAACTTGGTCTTTGAACGATTTCCCTACTTGCCAACTTACGAAGTCGTCCTGACGTCAACTTCATCAAGAAAGTCTATTGCCCAATTCTGTCGTTTACCGTAGAAAGTTTGCTTGTATCCAAAACCTCAGCAGACACAAAAGAGAAATTAAGGAATTAAGCCTCTAAATAGAATAAAGAAATTAGAAAGAAAAGACAGTAGACTGAATTTTAAGTACAGTTAATTAAAAAAAAAACCCTTTGTTGGGTTTTCTTGTTTCTAATACCAGCTTAATACAAACAGATACAGATGACTAGAGACTATTACTAAACATATTTTAAAATCTGGTTTAGTTTTAAAATATGGGGTGGAGAGCACACAGAAAGTAGCCACTCTGCAAGATAGGATCTATCTATGGATAGTGAATAACTTCCCCCATCAGCATCACTAACAGGTGTAAAACATTTGTATCAGGAAAATATTCACAAATATGTTTAACATCTTATTGCTCTCTGAATCAAAATAATTTGTTTCTCCAAAATAAGGCTTTGGGTGTTGGGTGAGAGAGGAGGGAACAGGGGAGATATCTAACCGGGGTAAAAAAAACAAAACAAAAAAAAAGGGATAAAACATCTTAAAGTGCCTGTGGGGAAAAAATAAACATAAAAATCAGAAAACAGTTTAAGTTACCGTAACCTGAAATGCACCAGCCATCACAAAGAGCAATTGGAGAAATCCAGCAGAGCTCAGCAGGAAAGATTTTTAATAACAGATTGAAAAACAAGAATAAAAATAACTACATCAACAGGGCCTTTCTTCCTCAGGCCACAAGCCCATTTTTACTTGAATTTTTAAAAAAATGGCAGTTTGGCCACTAAAACCAATCCAGAACATTATTAAAAGTTAAAAGCTACCAATTACTTCTGTCTGTTCTTTTAAAGCAAAATTTGGCATTACGTCAGTTGGTTTAAAGAAAACAAGAAAGAGAGAGAGAAAGAATGAGAGAAAGTTTCCTGCTTGTATAAATTAAACCACTGGGGAAGGTGTCTAGCCACTTGTAAAGCATTTATTACAGGTTTTTAAAGGGCTAGTAACATTTTAAGAATTAAATATTTTAAAATAAATTTAAAGGGGGGGTATAAAAAAGGTCGATCTAAGCCTGGAGAAAAAGCAGACTTATGAGAAATTAGATATGTGCAAACTGCAGCTAAGAAAGTAGAAATTACTATTAGGACTAAACCTTGCAATTCAAAATAATTCTATATTCAAGGCAGAAATAATTCTACTGTAGCTGCTGTACTCACACGCATCTCCTACAAGCACAGAAAAGTTCCACCAGACTTTACGGGATGGAACCACCCAGGTTCTATAGGAATGCCCCACAAAGTGCCAGTCATGGCAGCTATGCAATTTAATGAAGAATTTTCTTTCTATAGCTTTTCTAAATCCACATACAGAGATCCACAGCAGGAGTAAGATTAGTTAGTTACTGTGGCAGGACTGTAATAAAAGTCACCGATAGAAAGATTAGCAATTTCTATTAAATTTTAGATGTATTTGCCATGGGTGCAGCTATTATTAAATTCTGAAGAACCACTTTAAAGGTACTAGAAAATACAAAAACGATAGCAGAGAACATGAATAAAATACAGACAGCTATTAAACAAAGTTTCTTACACGCAGCTACGCCAGTTCACCTAAATCACAGTCTTCTAAATCCCGTGATGCCAAACCAGAGACTCTTCTGACTCCAGACAACACACCAAGTGGAATGGCGTTCAGTTGTGCAACGCTTTTGGGGTGTGACAAAATCTCCACTGGGGACTTAAACCAAAAGCATCGTAGTTATTCTTCCACTGCTCCCTGTTTCATTTGAGCCTTGGTCTGCATGACAAGAAGTCAGAATAATATGCCTCCACTTCTCTCCCCGCTGCACTCCTCTGCCCCAGCAGTGTTTCTTATGTTCTGGGCACGTATACAATTGGCTAAGGAGCTGCCTTCTGGAAGGCCCTTTATTGATTAGGTGCAAAACAACATCAAGAAGTGAATAATAAGCATACTCTGAAAAAAGCAGTTGCCTGTCTTGTTCTTGTAAACATTTACTATTTAATGGTGTAATTGTACTTTAATCCTACACATCATCTAAGTCATTATGTGTTTTTGTTTTAATTAGCAAACACACTATCCAAAGTTTTTTTCCATCTCCAGGAGGACTTGAAAGGGCACTTTTATTTATCTTCTGGACAGACAAAAATAGTCGTATCTAGACCAGATATGCTGTAATTAATATATCCAAAGGTCAACAAGCAATGGTATTTATACAATAGATGGGTGCAGACTACACTGGGTATAGTATTAATCACCAGTATTTTAAAATAGCATTGTTTTCTTATTAGGTAAGAACTTCAGAAAGTTTTAGAAACAAAAAAAGAAACTTTTTCTTTTTTTCCTTACACCTACCTGCTCTCCTTTTTAACCAATTGCTTTTTAACTCATGAGGTGTAATATTTGGGACAAAAATGCCCAGGTTTACAGTCACCTGGGACTGCCAAAAACAAACCCAGATTACCTCACTAGTTGTGTTGAGGAAACTAAATTAAGCAAGGACAAACACCAACTGGAAAGTTGTCAGTTTACTGAATGAATGGCTTCATTTCACACATCAGCTAGAATCTCTTAATCAGAATATAGTTCTGTTGAAGGCCAATACTTTTACTGCTGGGTGGCAGTTTGTTTTAACTGAAACTGTACTTAAATAAAACAGGAATTTATTTCCACTTTACTTTCACCTAACAAAAACGGCTGTCAGATTCCCAGCCTATCATGTTCAAAAATATTTAACCATAAACTTTCTCACAATGTTATATTTGGTGTTACCCACAAACCTTTATTAAAGCAATACTGCCGGTGTGGCTGAAGTTAAGATCTGAGAATGTTTCTGTTAAGATTATTACATTAAAATATTGTCGAGTTTGTAAGAGACATAAATATTCATATACATACACCCCCCAAAATGTAGAAGGAAAGTTCCACATAAAAAGAAAAATTTAAATACATACCTATAGCTGCCTGTTTGTAATTAAAATTTTGGGTTTTCCCTAAACGTCTTTGCTAATTTTTTAACTCTTTCACACTGTAATGTAAAATAGTTGTGTTTCAAAGCAACTGCCTGATAAAGTGGTAAAAGAGGTAATTCGCATGAACAGAAAGTAATTAGTCATTGTTTGCACAATGCTTTGAAAATATAAAACCCTATGTGTCAACTAACATTAAAATATGATTGAAATGCAGAGATTTAACAAGCAACCATCGCATCTCACAGACACTTGAATTCATACGCAAGAATTAGTACTACATTGTTATTAATGCACAATCACGACATGTGAATGATAATATTCTTCATATGCAGCCAGAGCATGCAGAACAGTGTGTGCTACGAAAGTTTACCACAAACAATAGACAACATATGACAGAAAAAGAATCCTGACAGGGATTCATAAAATACTGAATTTACTGGACCACCGATAAAAACATAAGGCAACCCTCAAAGCTACCATATAAATGATGCTAAGAATGCATTAAAAATGTAAGAGCATAACCTGGTTGTACAGTAATTGTTTGATGCCCAAAGAAGTCTCAGATCTCTGAAGTTGCCATTTACATTTTTTCCTTTATTAACATTACTATGAAATAAAGTAAAAAAATAAAGCCATACTCTCACATGCAAAGATTGCTCAGTGTTATTTAGTATCTATTTAAAGGATCACAGGGAAAACATGTAAACTTAAAAGCTGATGCAACTTTACTTACTTTGTTGCAACTACATATATGCAGTTTCAAACAGAGAAAAGTTATGATATGTATCAAAACCAGCCATAATCAGACAGAAGAGGGTGGACTGTGAACTGACTAATCTTCTTACATCTAATTTCTCTTGAAAGTGAAGCAGACTTCTCTTGTCACAAATAGTCTGAGAATTAATTTGTATACAGGTACTGATGCACTACTGAACTCCAATGTTATTGATTAGATGTGGCAAACCTCAAGCAGGTACATATTTTTCAAGAGGAAAAAAAAAAAAAAAGCCTTTTTCCCCTCTACAGACAAAGGTTCCACATGTTTGCTTTGACCACATTATTACCAAACTTTCATTCAGTGGTTAAAAAAAAAAGAAAATCTTTCACAGTGTTGATATCATTTCCAGACAGTCTTGTCACCATCACAATTTACAGGAAATAGTTGATGTTCTCAAACAAGCCCTGTATTTACTCATAGACTCAGAGTACTTAAAAAAAAAAAATCCTCACTCTTTGGAGGGCTTTTTTTAAATGTCACTCTGGTGGAATATCTGAGAGAGCTGTCTAACCTAAAACAGTATTGTGAACATGAGGCAAAGACAAACTGCAGTGCAGAAGACTACTGTAACTTTTATTCTCATTTTGTCCACGTCAGGAACTGGCTCTTACCATTACTTTCCTTTGCTGTCCCTTGCATTTTTAACTCTGGCAGTCTTTTCTAAATGTTCAACTTTTCCTAAAACCAACAGGAAAGTAACATGATGCCACGAACATCCATAGGAGTCAGTTGCACAGCTGAAGAAGACTGCCTGAACGGTAAAGAAGTTCGATGGTTCCTTGAAAGCCTTATTGAATTCAGCCAAATAAAACCTGAAGCGTATTGAATTATTGTTCTATTCACTCAACATTCAAAATGCATTGCGTGTGGTAAAACCAGTGAATGGAGCATGAGCCGCAAAACGCTTTATACTGTTTTTACTAGAAACTCTTCTCCCCTCAGAGAGGATCTATCACCCTGGTTCCCCAAGCGTGCTGAGATACCCTTGGCTCCAACTCTGACAGGTAAGGTACTGGCACTGATGGAGGAAGGAGTGATGGAGAGGACACATCTCTCTACTTAACTCATCACTTATCCCCACAGCTCACTCAGTGCATTTAAGAAGTTGGCCATTTGCAGATAGAAAACATAACCGATTGGGGGGGGGGGGGGGGGAAGTAAAGACATAAAGGAGGCGAGCGGGCCCCACTAGAAACCGCGTAGGAGTGCCGGGATGTCTGAGCGCCTTGATTTGCAGCAGGGAGGCAGATAAACAAAGCTTACGAAATCTCAAGCCCCCTTGGGGAGCCGCTCACGTCCCAGGGCAGCGGGCAGCACCCCGGTGCCTATCCCCGCGCTGCCTCCTCCATCCGCGGCCTCGCCTCCATTCATTCCATCCTCCCGAAAAGCAAACACGAGGGTAACTGCAGCGAGGAGCAGCACCTCGCCGGCAGCCCCTGAGGGCGAGAGAAGTTTAAGGGGGTGGGGGTAGAAGCGAGATGGTCGACAAAGTTGTGGCAGGCACGGGAGAGCCGAACGTGGGGACACAGCACTGAAAGCAGAGCTTCGCCTTTAAGAGGGAAAAGTTTTACGTCTCTCTGCGCTCTGATTTAAAAAAAAAAAAAAACAAACAAAAAAAAAAATCACCACCATGTCGCCTTTTTCCCCGGCGTGACCGGGAGGGACCCCGAACCCCCCACTCGGCGCAGCACAACTCCGCAGCCGACCTCCCCCGGTGTATCTCCGGGCAAGGAGGAAGAAAGGGGGAAGAAAAAAAAAAAGGAAAAAAAAGTTTTTCCCAAACTTACTACTCTTCATGATGGTGCCTCTGTGCCCCGCTTGTCATGATCCGCATTAAAACTTCCAGCAGCGGCAGGAGCGGCAGGACGGTGCGACTGCAGCTCATCGGATGCAAACCCTCTTTGCTCGTCTTCTACTTCCACCCCCCGCGTCTCCCTTCCCCTCCCCCCGGAGCGCCCCGGTGCCGGGGAATCACGGAGATAAGGCGCAGAGAGGCGCGCAGGGGAGGGCAAAGCCGCACCAGCCCGTGGCCACCGCCTCCAGGCCAGGGGGCTGCTCGCCCAGCCCGCAGTCGCCGCTGAACTTGACCCTCAAGACTCCAGCGAGGCTACCGCGGTTTTGAACTCGCCACTTTCCAGCCATCACAGATGGCTTTGACCCACCGGCGGCGTGGGGGGGGGGGGGGGGAAGGGGGTGCACCAAAAAAACCCTGTGAAATCCGAGCAGCCCCTACTCCCGGTGATTATGCCCACCCCTCGCTTTTGTTGTTTCTGGGGGGTTTTATGGTGGGGGTGTATTTTTGGGGAGGTGGGTGCATCCTCACTGCCCCCCCCTCCCCGGGCACGCGCCGTCGCGCCCCCGCCTAGCGCGCGCCCCCCCCCCCCCCCCCCCCAGCGGGCGCACCGCCCCCTCCCGGCCCGCCGGCCAGCGGCGCTCTCCCCGCCGCCCCCGCCCGCACCCCCCCCCCCCCCCCCGCGCCTTACCTGTTGATTAACCGTCAGCGACAGCCCCGGCAGCCTGGAAGATGGTGGAGCCGCGGCGTGAGCCATGAACCGTCTCCTGCTGCCGGCGGAGCTGGCCGTGGATTATGTGGCGGTGGCCGGAGGGGGGTGGGGGGGTGGCGGGGGGCTGCGGCGCCGCTGCCTCCCCCCTCGGCCCCGTGCGGCGGGGAGGGGGCGGCGGTGCCGCCGGCGGGCGGTGCGGCGCGGGGGCGGGGGCGCGGCGGGGCGGGGGGCGCGGGTTCGGGGCACGGCGCGGCGGCCCCGCCGGTGTTGAGGCGGCGGCCTGGAGCGCGGGGCGGCCGGCGCGTTATCAGGACTGTTATCGCTTGTCAGGACCTCCGTCTCCCCGCATTACGTCAGATTCAAGACACCAACACTATTAATATCAAAGGAGCCTTAGCGGAGGAAAGCGCCACCCCAGACGGAGCGCCCTTAAAGAGACAGCGCAGGCGGCCGCGCCGCGCGGCCCGCGCCGCCCCCCACCGCCCGCCTCCGCCCGCCGCGACGCGACGCGGCCTCCGCCGCCCCGGCCGAGCACAGAGAGCGCGTCGCCCCACGGCCGCGGGGACTCGCGCTGAGTTGGGCAGGGACAGCCCGCAGGCCACAGCCGCGCCTCGAGCGCGGCCCGCGGGGGATTGCTCCGCTGACACGCAGAGCGACTGCTGTCCTGCGGGACTGAAAGAAAAGGGAGTGGGGGGTGTTATCCCAATAGCTGCCTCCCTCGGGAAAGCCGAGCCCTGCGCGGGAAATGTAGCTTTAGTGTCACCTCTCTTGTCCTTTACTGCCCTGTAGCCGTGTGGGTGTTGAGGAGGATGGACAGACGCTTCCCAGGTTTGGGAATGAATATTTGGCAATATTCATCCTGCGTGCTGTTTGATATCAATCGCAAGTCAGCCGCAAGCTGCTCGGAGAAAACCCTTACAACTTTCCTTGTCTGTGCAGAATCTTTTCAATTCGAAATACTGTGATTTCTCCCGTGCTATAAATTGCCAGAAGTCCGGATGTCGATGTAAAAAACACTCTCTGAGGAGCAGCAGTACATAAAATGTTCTTCTGAAAGGGCTTTAAAATCCCAAATATAGTAGGCGTTAAAAACTATGTAAACATTTGTTGGGAATTTGAAACACAATATTTCTGCAGTTAGGTGACTGTATGTGGTGTGTTTTCTCTCCCGTGAAAGTCATTTTAAACTGATTTCATGTTGAAATACATGCTTTCTGGTTTCTTGCAATTACCAACACATTATTCAAGGGAGAAGCTGGAAAAGACTTAAATCACTACAGTGTGGGAGATGAAACTGCTTCCCCCTAAATGTTTGAAATTACATAACTTCTTCCTTACTATTTTATTCTCAAATATGTGGTGAAATGTAAAGCGTACAATCTTCAGAGATACACACTGATGCAAATGAAACCCTAGTGTAAAATGTGTGGTGTTCGCAGCCCTCTCTCCAAACTTAAATGTTCTTCATATATGTTTTGTATAATCCACTGGCAGATTTGTAAAGTAAGTGCTCATGTAAATCACCCAGTAGCACATTTCCCCCTTAAGTTCTTTTCTAGGATTGTCTGATAAAACGCTTTATGAATAGAAAAGCAATTATTCATGTACAAGAGGTGAACTTGTCATTTTGAAAATGTAAGGTAAAATATAGTCGCGCGATGAGGCACGCAGTAGGATCCTCAAGACAGGGAGAGCAAAACTGACAGATTATGTGTGGGACTTCCTCTTTTCCCATCAGCAGAAAATGAGTTTGGAGCAGTGGAGATGTTTATATATGGAATGCAAAGGAAAGTCATATCAGAATTTAACGTTTGTTAGAAAGTCTGACACAATACTTTATTACCAGGGCCATGCTCAGTAGCACCTCACTAATATGTACACAGAAGACCTTTCCTAACTTTGTGAAACTTTACTTTTACTCAAGCTGCAATTGCTGTGGCTGAATGACATTCAAAGAGACAAACCATTTTCAGAAATTTCAGAGAATACAGAATTCTGAAAAGTATTTTTGTCCTATTTGCACCGATTTGAACATGTTCTTCTCTGCAGTTTAGATTTTCTTATTGTTGCTGAGTATGTCGGCCTTGAGTGACTATTGAGTTGGCAAATGTCTTACATATGAATGGTTAAAATCAGCAGGTATTTTGTCTGATGACTTGGCTAAGCATCTTACAAGCAGGGCTTGAGTGGAAAATACTTAAACAAGGGTTATTCCCTTTTCCTTCTCTGCTCTAGTGAGACTTATTAATGTCTTTTTATTTTAAACCAGGAAATGCTGCCCCCCACACCTTAAATCCCAGCAAGTTTGTATGTATGGCTGCAGCTTTCCCAGCATTTATTCACATTATGGCAGACAAACCATGAAGATCAGTAATGATGAAAGCACAGATTTCAACACATGTAAACTTTGGTAACATACACACCTTTTTTCACCTGTAGAACAATATAGAAATACGTATTTTTTATAAGACATAAGCCTCTCTATGCATAATGCTCTTAAAGTGAAACTGCAAAAGCTGTTCATAAGCAAACATGAGGACAAAATATGTCTTCATAGTTTCAAGTAGACAACTCTAATGAAGTACTGTAGCTCTCAGAGAAAGTTTGTTACCATGTCTTTGTAAGAAATGTTTGCATCATGCACTCTGCATTTCAAGCTAAAATAAAGCAGATCAAGAAGACGTCAATATCAATCAGTTTATATTCACCACAAAAGAACTATAGAGAACATAATAAAAGCAAAAATATTTTCATAAACTTTTTCAGGCAAATTATTTATTTATGAAATAATTTACAAAGAAAATTT
Organism: Dromococcyx pavoninus; assembly: GCA_033558185.1. Lineage (NCBI taxonomy): Eukaryota > Metazoa > Chordata > Aves > Cuculiformes > Neomorphidae > Dromococcyx > Dromococcyx pavoninus. Next base: position 5,598,815 of record JAUMJL010000401.1, read on the forward strand.
TTACCTCATGGCTTAGATACATTGCATATGCTTGTGATTGACACAATATGTTCAGGCTCAAGGCCTGTATTGCCTTTTTTCTTCCTTTTTTTCTTTTTTATTCCTCCTCCTTTTTCTTTTAATCCTAGCAGGAATATTTCAAAATGACCAACTAATTCATGAAGTCCTACAGTAATTGTTTGACAGTTGTTTCTAATATAGATAAATAAGTTATGTATATTGGTTTTGTTCAAATATTTGTTGATTTGTTGTTAGAATCATTTGACGTTGACATGCCACAAATTGCATGAGGAGAAATATTGGAGATTTATTTTCATTTATTATCTTTTGCTGTCAAACATTTGCAAAACCACTGAAAGCAAGTTTTATTTCACTTTATTCAAAACTCATATTTTGCATGATAGTAGGTTGTTGTTGAAATAACAAGTCCAGTTTTCTGTAATAGTTGAGAGCTCAGGAAATGAAGGAAAAGCAACAAAGCGAGAAGATGTAGAGAAAGTGCGGCTTTCACAGAGAGGCATGAACAAAGTAAGTTCTAAATAATCCTCCCGTTTTGTTTTTTTTTACACTCAGGCACATTCTCCATTGGGGCAGAATACAGAGGCCAGTCACAGTTGCTTCTTGAAGAAAACCAGTATAACAATCATTGTTTATCAAGATGACATAACATGCCATTTATGCCTTCATTGTTTAATGCAGCTTCTCTTTTTTTGTAGTTTACTCAGCATAGATGCAAAGAGGGATTAAAAGTTAAGCATAAGCATACTTGTTTTACAATATCAGCCTTTTAATGCGTAACTTACTTAAAGTACTACAGCCTATAATCACGATGATTTTACCTGATGGAACATGCATTTCAGAAATATAATCCAACTGTGTACCCTAACACGTCATAAATAGCAATTCTTTACAAAAAAGATAGAGATTGACATCCATTGCTCTTAAGTGCCTGCTGCTTTAGCACACATCATCAAGAAAGTATTTCTGTATTATTCTCCCTCCAGTTGGTAGTATATCACATGAATTCTAAAGACCATTTTCCTTCTAATGTCTTCAATAATGAGCATTTTGAAGAGCATTTAGTTATGTGTCTGAGGCACTTGAATGTGAATTCCTTGGGATTATAAACACAGCAACTTGCAGGATTTCTGCAGACCGACTTCTTTTCTTTGCATAACTCTGTCACATGAAATAATAGAGAAACTTTTTTTCCCTTTCTTACACCCTGCACAGAGTTAAGTTTATAAACTTCAAGTTGTGCACCAAAGGCAAAAAACTACCACTGATTTTCAAAGAAATGGGACTGGGGACCCTAACGATGTGGTTGAAATGTCTCTGAAAAGAAATTATGCATTGTGATAGACAGGGCAGTGCTGAGAATAGCCAATGAAACAGCATGCAACAGAAGAGAAGAGCTAATACCGTGGCATCATCCCAGATTCAACAGATGTTTTCTAGGGGGACTGGATGTCTGGTAATGGGAAATAGAACCTTTTTTTCTGTGTCATTGGTTTTAACACAGGCCAGTAGTGATGTAAAGAAAATAATATCCCGTGTTTGTTTGGTACCTTTCTCCGCTACATGGTAGAAGAATGTCCTCCTGGCCATAGTGCACCGTGACTGGCTGGGACTCCCCAGGTGGCACTGCCAGCAAAAAGACCTTGCACAGAAATGCCAGGGAATCCAAATTCCTGTAAGTAGTCTTCCACGGAGGTATGAGCAACATCAACAGGGCAGTGGCTGCTCATGCTAATGGTGTGTCTACAGATAGTTAAATAACTCTGGCAGCCGCAAAAGATAATTTATCACTTTACACTATCATAAAATCTACTAGAAAATTAAAAATGCTAAACCGCTAGACTCTCTGAAATCATTTACATGCAGGAATCCACATAATTGTATAGATTTTGATCTTAAAAATGCTGTGTAAAAGGCATTCATCCAAAGTTCTGAAAAACCCCACATGCACATACATATACATATAGAGTAATATATAATGAGCATCTCTCAATAAAAAAAGAGGTGACAGTTTTCTCCCACATTTCAACTACAAGTTCAGCAAATCAAACCAACCTGAGCCCCCTATGCTGTCATCATGCCCTACCAGGCCAAGCCACTACCTCTCCCCGCCTCAGTTCCATATTCATCTTCCCTACAACATTTCCAACATATCAAGGAGGATTAATCTGGATCAGTTCAAAGTACATTGAAATCAATTGGGAAAAAAAAAGCTGTAAATGAGTTTAGTAATCTTTGCAATAGGTCCTATATACAAGTATTGTTCAGTTTTATTCTTAAGGTTCGAAATTGCAGTGTTCTGGACATAACAAAATTAAAACTCACTGCAGTATCTTCTAATATAAAGCAACAATTCTGTACAATTGAGGTGTTTCACTCAAAAGAAGTTTTCTTTCATGTGATCTGTAAATAGATTTTTTCATTTATGACTTCTCCCTGTGTTCAAATTTTTCTTCTAATGTGACAGAGTACGAGCAACATGTTTTTATTGCAGAAAAGATTTATTTACATAGATACTGATGTGAGGTCTCAGATTAAGTTTAGGAAAAGAAAATGTCTTTCAAATATATACGTATATATTTCACTTTGCAAAAAAGTGCACTTTCCCTTCCAATACGAACATCAAATTCATACGCACAATATATGGCCCAGGAGGTGCAGTAATAGCTATTGGGAATCTCAGACACACAATGCATTGGTAAAATTACCAAGATGCTGCCACTATTTCCAATTACAGGTGGAGGGAAAGTCACACAGTAAGGGTAAACATGGCAATGTAACACATGGGCTTTAGTGGTTTCTACCAGTCCCCTGTGAATCTCTTTCAAGCACACATGCAAGGACAGATAAATAACTACATTCAACCAAACTAATATATCTAAGTTTCAAAGCGTGCAATGCTTTGTGTAAGGAAGGGCTTGACCTTAATCTGGTCTAACCCTCTGTATCATGAACCAGTCCATCTTGCAAAGACATGATCTGATGAACCATTGCATGCCAGGAGTTATTACTGATAGGCAGAAGTTTGCCTTGCAGCTCCTGAACTTGAATCGTGGGATATTTAGAGCAAAGGAAGAAAGGTCAGTGTGTTAATTCACAGAATCAGAGAGTCACAGAATGTCTGAGGCTGGAAAAGACCTCTGGGGGTCATCTTGTCCAATCCCCTTGCTCAGGCAGGGCCACCTACAGTCAGTTGTAAGGGACCCAGTTCTTCCGTCTAGAGAATTTGTAGTTCCCCAATAGTCCATATGACTCCTATAACTTGTTCCTGAACTGAGACAACTTGAAGGTGCTTTCTAATCTGAGTGAGAAATTGACCCTGACCTGCTTTCTGCCTGACTTCTGCATAGGAATAAATACACATCCACAACTCTGAAATTTAAATATGATACCTCTTTTAATGCTTAGTCTTTGGAAACAGGTAACCTAACAAGAATGCCGCCTTGGTTAGCACTAGAGCTTGTTGACACCAAGATTAATATAAGCCACGTCATTTAGTTGTGAAATGGCAGTGCCACTGTCTTTGTTGAAAAACATGAAACAACTGTAGCCATCATTTAAAGTTATTCAGGATCTTAATTTTTGTCAGTGGTTATTAGTCTTGAAAGAGGATTTCTTTGGAAATAGTTATTCCTTTTGGGAAGAGCATGTCAACCTACACAAGTCACAGCAGCCTTAGGTCACTTGATTCTGCTTTCTCACTTATAAACTTCACTTCTGTTCATACCTCTCACTCTTCAGGAGCTGAATCACATGCCTGTACACAAGGTTTTACCGAGCACAGTGTGAATCAGACAAAAATAATGCTGATGGGTCAGCGTTCATTTGCACTTGGGATCTTGATGTGGTGAAGTGCAGATCATGACCCAGAAAACGTGCATGGCCTTGTCTACTTCAATGCCTGGACAAACTGATCCCAAAGAGGGCAAAGAAATAGTCTTTACTACTTGAATTTCTTCCCCTCCTCCTTCCTGACTTCACTGCTTTTAGTTGCTTTCATTGCTCACATGAAACAGGCATTTACCTTATGACATACTCAAATATTTTTATGTTAGACTTCTTATTTAACAATGGCCAGAAATATCCCTAATAGGCTGTTGAAAAGCCTGGATAGTTTTAGCAATTTTGCTATATACGTTATATTTTTTCCACTCAGTGTGTGCATTAATAGAACAAAAAAAAGTGAAACAAAAAAAACCCAACTCACACCAGGTAACTCATCCCTGACCCATCCCTTCCCCCTTAGTTTTTTAGCATTGCAAAATACACTGATGCTATTGTCATTGACACATTGAAGTAAGGATCATTAGCTATTTTTAAATGAAGAAAATAGAGCTTTGTAGTACATTATAACTAATATATGCAAGAGTCACTCATTCAGTGACTTGTAAATAGAACAGGTTGTGATTAATAGCTTTATATTTGTGGAAAGAGACATCTTTTTTTGAGTGACTGGTGTGTGCGATATGGACAGAAAACAGTCTGGATTATTTAGGAATCAAAACAGTAAAAAAAAATACGGAGAATTTGAAAGACATATCTAAGAAAGGGCTATGTGACCTTTATGAACCCTTAAATGCAGAAGCCAGAATGGATTGCATGGAGGAAGCTTCCCTGGAGGTAATTGTACTGGTGCCCTGTTTCTTCTTGTCAGGAGCTATAGACAGTCCAACTAGCAATCCAGACATGCAGCAAGGAAGCTGTGCACTGTGATGCAAATTCAGTGCACTGAAAAATGAACTCAAATTTTTTTGGTGAATGCAAGTGATGCACTGCACAGAATAAATCCAGACCAGTGATGGGATGTGCGTTCTCAGGAGCAGGTGCAGCCACACCTTGGAAAGTCTAGAAAAACCACACTTTTTAGAATTCTAAAACCCACTTTTTGATTTGACTTTCACAGACCTAGCTGAGGGTGTGAATAAAAAAAAAAGAGACCTAAGTATGAAAATGGAAGTGTCTGCCTGAAATAAGCTATGAAGGGTAGCTTTTAGGGAGATGTGTATACCTAGGCTGCTAAGTATGACAAGCAGCCCAATGAGGCTGTCAGGCAGAGAAGTAAACAAAAAGACACAAGGAAAGTAGCACCTCTCCTATAGCAAATTTCAAGTATCATCCAGGCTCTTGAAGAGATTCATTTTATTACAACCTGTGTAAGAAGACAGCCCTTCTTTCCCCTTCCTCCATTACTGGAGAAATGCAAGCCTTAGAAGAAAAAAAGGCTACTTGGGAAAGGCTCGTGCATAGCAAATTTGTTTTCCCCCATCCCCATCAACTCTGTAATTACAACCATTCAGACAAAGCTGGTTTTCCCAGTAGGACTGGCTGAAAATGCACTTCATTTACATTGCCTAATTGGGCTTTTTTGACCAAGGTTGTTCTATACACTGACACTAGGACTAGGTATTTAACATTGAAAAGTACATTATTGTAGTATTGAAATTAAGGATTTCACTACTTTGAAGTTAGAAAATTCATAATGGAGGTGTCTCCTTTAACATCAGTGCTTCACTATTGTGTATAAGTGTAAGCATAATATTGGTAAATATTATTCCCCAAACAGTTAAGAGTCTGCAAATTAAAAAGACTATTTTTTCTTCTTCTTTCTCTAAGAAAGAAATAAAGAAGAATTTAGATGCATATGCTATTACATGAAATATTGCGTATATAGTCCTGTGGCCTTCAGAAATCAGTACAATGAGCAGATCAGCTGATTTGTGAATATCTGCTACAGAAACTATCTAGGAAAAAAAATCAGCTTCTGTATTCTGCTACTTGCATTATGTAAGAGTTGATTATTTTTATCATATTATTTTGTTTGTAACTATCTTATCTCACTCAGCAAGACACACAGATCATGAATATGTATCTTATAACCTTTTCCGGGCCAAGTGCACAGGTCTAATTTCACGGCCTTCCATATTGCAGATGTCCTCTACAACCAGAGAGGCTTTGCACAGTCATCAGTGCAAACTCAAGCCATGTCTAGAAAGAAAATTTGCGTAAACATTTCACCAGGCCTGAGTGTAGACAAGGTTCCTGCAGCTGAACCTGTTTTTCAGCATATTTAATTGCCACAGTAATTAGAACATGAGCGTTCAAATCCACAAAGATATTTGGGTGCCTAATTCTCATTAATTTCAGTTGAGAGATGGCACTTACATCTCTTTATGGACATAGAAGATGCAGAAACCTCAAGGATCTTATCTGTTCTAAAACTCCCAGACAAATACTGCTATCAGCTTCTTCAGAGCAGCTGGAATTTTATTTTAATTCCTGATGAAGGTACACCTTAAACACAGCAAAATGATATGATAACAACGAAGGCCGCATTCATCTCTCATCTCCTTTTCACCCATACAGCCCTATTGAACTGCAGGAAGTTCTTAGATTACGGGCTACTTAAGGAAGCTCAAAAAAGCAAAACAAGATATTCACCAGAAATTAGGCTACAGGTTATGATCCTTTATGGTCTGATAAAAAATCCTGAATTTAGAAGGAAGAGCATGGTTCTAAACCCCCTCCTATTTGTTAAATGTAAAGGGGAATTATGCTTACTTCTCCAACATGTGAGCCTCTAAGGTTGAAGTTTCTGGACCTGCATGTGAGCATCCAACTCTGGGCTGATGCCCGAAGGCTAGACCTGTGTACTGTCCTTCTCCTCCTGGCCACATATCCATATTCCTTTGCTCATGCTGTGCCAAAATTCATGTAGCTGCACTATAAGCCATAGAAGGGACCCAATCCAGTAGAAAATTACCTTTTTTTAATCTCTTTTATTAATTGTCAGTTCTAAAGTACATTATCTGGGACAGGGAAAAAGGTGAGAGTTCCTTTATGATAGGGACTTTGTCATGAAAAAACAGCCAACCTTAGATGGTGTGTCTCCAGAGCTACCTGTGCAGGTGGTGTAGGCCATCAACTGCCCTCTCTTCATCCCTAACTACTGATGAAGCCCAGCCTCTTATTTTAAGCAACTGAGGATGTTATTTATGTATTATGAGTACTCACACAGACTTACATGATTAATCACAATATCCCCACCTTTCTGCTTCAAAAATTCAGTCAGATCCTTGCTTTAATATGCCGTGTACCTGTAATGATGCTTGTTAAATAAATTTTAAACCAGAGAAAGTATATCTCACAAAGATAATGCTTACAGACAGAAGAAACCATTGCAAGCTCTGCTTTGCCTTCCTGCGTAATTCTGGCCACAGAATCCTCAATACTGTCTGTGCCAAGGCTCTAACTGCAGTGTGAAGACAGTATATTTTTCTAAAGATGTCTGTCTTGATTTAAAGACTTCCAATGATGAAAGATTCACTGCAGTCATAGGTAAGTTGTTCCAGTGTTAAATTACCATCATTCTTAAAAATACTCCTAAACTGATTTAGTATAACTTCAACTTCCAGTTCTTGTTTATTTTATTTTATTGTATTTTATTGTATTTTATTTTATTTTATTTTATTTTATTTTATTTTATTTTATTTTATTTTATTTTATTTTATTTTATTTTATTTTATTTTATCCAAATGAGATTCTCTCCTCCATGTATGGACTTACAGACCATAGTTTCAATACCAATTACCCTTCTTTCCAAAAGCAAGCAGATGGAGTTTCCCTTATTTCTCATCCTGGATAATTTCAGTCACCTTTTCTGAGTCTTCCGTCATTCATTTAAAAACTATTTGAAGTAGAGACACTACAACTGGTCAAAGGCTAGTTATTCTGTTAGCTTTCAAACTTTAGTGCTTATCCGTACATTATAAATGTTTGAAGTTTGCATATCACTAATATAAACATAAAATATCTCTCCAAGCACGTGCCCAGGATTATATTTTTATTTATGTATACACATATGTCGATCAACAATTAATGTTTTGAAATCAATTCTCACTCTTTGTGGAGAACTGATACATGCTTTGGGGTTTTTTCTCTCTTGTTTTTTTTTTTTTGTTAAAGCAATAAGAAGCTTTTTGTGATTTGTTCTCTTTGATTTATGTGTTGAAATTGGAAGACAATCTTTGAAGACACTGAAAATTACTGAAGTAAGCACAGCATACTTCATCCTCAGACTTTTCATGGCAAAAGTCACTCTACTGTAATTTACTAGAGGTCCTAAAAATAAAGGATTTCCTTTCTAACGGTGAGAAATAATCAGTCATTAGTTGTAGTTTCTATCATAAACCTGGGCAGCAATGTCACTAAATGGTACAAAGTCACATTTTTACTGGCTATTATTACTTGGGCTTTAACGAGACGATCCTAAGAAGGATTGTGCTTGCTGAGACGCTAAGTTATAATCTTTCAAATGAAGTCAAGCTAATAGCTATTCCCAGGGCAAGACAAATCTGCAGGCACTGACTAGGTTAGTGGCTATTACCCTCTATTTAATCTTGAGTAAGACAGATAGGCAGGTGGGACCGAGGGGAAGATTTGAACAGCAAGAGAAACCGTTCGTCTAAGATGACAATATACTTTTGACAGCATCTTGAACATCTTCATTTATACTCAAGCCAAAGCAAGTTGAAGGAGTTTACCCCTCTGAAGGAGTCAAAGGAAAGGTTTGCATGGCTTTTCTCACAGTGAGAGTCTCAAAGCCAGAACACCTGCACCAAGCAGCCTCATGGTGGGAAATCTAAGCAAGGAAGAAACAAGAAATCAGCCCATGCATCCCTCTGCTGCAGAGACCACAGGTCTGCAGCTGCCCAGGGCACTCACAGGACACTGAGTCTGGCATTGCGGGGCAGTGCCTGTTTGATGAGAGGCAGAACTTACTCCTCTCCCACGTGAATGTGAGGTGCTTCACAGACAAGTACCCATTTGCACAATGGTGTCAGCAGCAGATTGCCACCCCTTCCTGTGCTGGTGGACAGCATTTGTATCATGCCCACTCAACTGGAGACCCGACATAGGTGACCAAGGTGCCAGGAGGACAGCTTCCCAGCCATTGTTGTGGCTTAAGGACTGACCTCTTGTAGGGTTTCAGCATCTGACTGCCAACAGAAATGTGCCACAGCATGAAACTTCAACACAAAAATCACAAGAACGTCACTGTGCCACCAGGTTTCATTCCAGGCCTCTGCCATTTCTACAGCAATTGTTAACTAGTCAGTCTTGATTCTATGCTCATGAAAAGGGAGTTGGGTGGTGCTGACTGAATGTATGTTTCTAGTTGCTCGTGGTTTCCCAGATAATACAGCAGCTACTTGAAGGCAGTGGAGATTGAAAGTATTTATTTGGCACCTTAGTCCTTATTGAGGACAAGGTTCTTGGCATGGCTGGGGATTTAGGATTCTATGTGTTTGCTATGGAGGACATTAGCCCAAAAGGCGTTTCTGTACACAGGCATTTCAGGGAGATCATAAACACAAGGGACAAAATGGACAACACATCCAGTGAAGAGATACAGATGCCTGATCACTGAAAAGGTGGCATACTGGCACAACGGGACACTTAAGCAGGACATTCATTTTCATGGATTTTTGCTTTTTGTTTGTTTGTCTGGGTCAATATCTTAAGAAACTCAAAAAAAAGGATTCTTTAAAAGTCAAATATAAAACGTGATTAATTTTAAACAATGTGTGTTTCAACCAGCTCTTTGACATTAAAAAGGCAAAAAGAATATTTTGTCTCACAACCTGCTTAAAGAAAAATGAAAAGCTAAGTTACAACTCCTTGGAAACAATGAAGGCAATAAATATAGTAAATTGCTGTTTTATGTGAGACAATACACTAATGTTAACTGAAGCAATGGAACTAGAAAACAAACTCCCTCTGGGAACAATTCTCACACCCCTGTTTTAGAAGGAAGCAGAGTTTACTCGTAAATAATTTAATGAATTTACTCCTGTTGGACTGGACTGACAGGTCTTCCATATACTGAAGCTTTTCTTCTCTGATAATTGTGAACTTCTTAAGCTGAGGAAGTTTGAACTAAAAAGATTTGCACAGTCACTGTAGGACTATCTAGGAACATACAGATGTGCTATATAAAATATGTTACTGAATGCTGGTGTAATACAGGTCATCATTTAATAAAAATAATATTGCTGCAGATGTACTTCTCCTATTTATGAGAGAAGTCATATAACCATCCCTTAGCAACTGTAACAGTTGCTTACATGGAAAGGAATACAAAAGAAAAGACACATTATTATCTGGTGGTTTTTAATGCAGTTTAGCAACTAGAAGGAAAAAGGAAGCAAAGGAACTGAGTCTGTAAGCGCAGCATGATAACCTCTGTTGCACAGAAGTACAAAAGAACAAGAGGAACACAAACAAGAACTGCGTAAGTTGTGATCCCTGTTACCTGCCTCAGAAAACTGCCTCGCAAAATAGTGGACTTTGCACTTAAATTTGTCTACATTTCCTCTTCATGTCTAATTTTCATGCCATATTTTTACTTGCTTTATCTGCATTGTTGATGTATCTTCTCTCAACTCCCAATAATAGTTCGGATTCTGAGTTTGTCAAACCTGTTTTTGACACTTAGAATACAGAGCTGTCATAAACAATGGCTTCTTCTAACCTCCTTCTTTCTGAATCAACCTTTATTAACCACTCAAATCCATCTTCATATGTGTGCTGTGTACCATCTAGCTCTACCTTCAACTTTCATTGTGGCTTTCCTCTCACAGATGAGTTGTCTCAGGCATCAGGGCTACCCACAGATTTCCTGAGACTCTAGTGGAAGGCAATTTGGAAATTGGTCACTTGAGAGAGGTGAACAGTAGGAATTTTGGCACTGTTTTTTTCCCAGAGGTTATTGTTCACTAGTGCTTATTCCCTGAATGGTCAGGTTCAATCTTGGAGACCGTAGGCACAGATCTGTCAGCATTTTAGAAGCTCCACTAAACTAAATTGTAGCTGTGTAAGACTGCTGCTTAGACTGGTCACTAGCTGCAAGCCTTGCTCCAACCTCAGGAAACAAGACTTTTAGGAGTTTTGTGAAATAGCTGAGTAACCATAGTGTGTGTGTGTAAGGGAGGAGAGACCAGCATTGCCAGCACAGCTCTAACACTTATCCTTCCTGCTCCCCAAACCACTCCCACTGGAGCAGTAGTCACCACTCTCCCTTTGCTACTCACTGCAACCCGGCAAGCTGGAAGATCTGATGCTGCTGCCATTGCCTCTGCAACCCTCCCATGAATTCCAACAGGGAAAGACAGTGAAAATTATCTGGGAATGAGCTGAATCACCTTCTTTTGTGTTGCTGCCTTGGCCCCACCCACAGTGTGGCCAGTTCCATCCAGCACCCATCAGCTTCTGAGTAGGAATTGGGGAAGGCGCGTGTGTGTATGGGCTTCCCTCTGTGTTGGGATGGCAGTAACCCAGATCTGGAAGACAAAGGGCTAAATTTAGGTTTCTGCCTTGGATTCCTTATGAGCAAAGGTTGGATCTCACCACCTCCATGGGATACTGAAATGAATTTGTAAAGGCATTCACAAGACACGCAGTTCTGAGGTGCTTATTCTGTTCTGTTCAGGGTTTGCAGGAAACTGGCCAGTGGCTGTTAGTGAAGGAGTGTTTAGACTTGCAAATTCCTTGGTCAGTGGTCATACACCACATTCTTCTGAAGACTGGGAGAAAAGCATTAAGCCTCAACACAATCACCGCAGAATCTGCCTATGCAAATAAAAACCACTGCCCAGCAGCTGTTCCTAACTGCTTCCCTAACTTTTAGTCCTATAAATCAATGATGCTTGAATGTACACCAAAACTGTTTTACAACCACAATCCTAAAAGATCTGTGGCACACATACATGAATCTAATAAGAGCGTCTTAAAACATTTTAAGTATGAAGAGCAAAGGGTTGATAAATTGCTTTTGGACACTCATCTCAAGTGTGTGGTGCCAGTTCAGCAGCTATCAACATTTTCAAGTTGTAATATCTTTATCTCTGATGCTCCACCCTAACAGGATTTGCACATATAGTCTTTCAGAGAGGAGGAAGAGACATATGCACTCATTAATGTTCAGGATAGAATCATGGAATTATAGAATAGATTGGGTTGGAAGGGACCTTTAGAAGTCCAACCTTCTCTGCAATGAGCAAGGTCGTCTTCAACTAGACCAGGTTGCTCAGAGCCCTGTCTTATCTGATCTTGAATGTTTCCATGGATGTTGTGTCTCCCACCTCTCAGCGCAGCCTGTTCAAGTGTATCACTACCCACATTGTAAAAAATTTCTTCCTTGCAAGTAGTATAAATCTACCTTTGTTTAGTTTAAAACAATTACCCCTTGTCCTATCACAACACGCCCTTAAAAAGTCTGTTCCCATCCTTCTTATAAGCTCCCCTTAAGTATTGAAAGGTTGCAGTAAGTTGTCCCTGAATCCTTCTATTCTCCAGGCTGAACAACCTCAATTTTCTCAGTCTGTTTGCATATGAGAGGTGTTTCATCCCTCTCATCGTTTTTGTGGCCCTCCTCTGGACCCAATCCAACAGATCTATATCTTTCCTGTGCTGAGTGTTCCAGAGCTGAATGCAATACTCCAGATGGGTTCTCATAAGAGTGGAGTAGAGGGGCAGAATCACCTTCCTCAGACTGCTGGCCACACTTCTTTTGATGCAGTGTTGAACTTTCTCAGTCCTTCTTGGTCCTTCAAGTCCTTCTTGTCGGGGCTGCTTTAAATACCTTCCTCCCCCAGCCTGTATGGATACCAGGGGTTGCCCCAGCCCAGTTGCAGGACCTTACACTTGGTCTTGTTGAACCTCATGAGGTTAACATGGGCCCACTTCTCAAGCTTAGTAGGGGTTGAATAACTGGTTTGTTGTGTATGCTTCACACAGGCTAATTTAAGTGGATCATCACCCTCCTATTGTATTCTTGTTTCCTTGAAATGTCCTGGAACAGGCACATTTATGATGTCCTACTGATATGAACATTCCTACATTTGTCAAATACGATACATTGCTGCCATTAATGTTTTGGTTTGTGTCTTATTTAACTGAATAGTCAAACTGGATAGAGAATTGGTTAGACTTACTTTGATTCTTCTTATTTTTGATCTTTTAGGGGTGTGTTTTGGTGTGACCTAGAGGATACAAAGACTTGTTATAGAGACAAGAATGAGATACTGCAAGATTTTTCATCTCACAAAAAGAAATGGTTGATCATGATTTCAGAGAGGAGCACTGTGATGTGCCTGTGACGTGCACGGCTCAGTGTTAAGGAGATTTTTGAAAGGGTTTCTCCTGCTATTTACTGGGTATCAAATTATGTATATATGCTTATTAAGAGAATAACATGTGAGTTTGCCTATAATCATGGTAGCTAATATTATTATACCTCAAAGAGTCAATGTAAACATTTCTCAATACATTTTCAATGTGTTTACTTTGTTTATGTGAATGTAGTTCCTGTATAATTATGGACATTTTCATCCTGGGAGTACCTATGAGCTTAAATTTACAGATAAGCTTAGTCTCATCAGTTTTACTGAACTACTGGAAGTTCAGCTGGTACTTTTTTTTCATATGTGGGAAAGAAAAGCATTTTAAATGTGAAAAAGCTATCATGCAGCCTGAAGAGGTAACAGTCAGGGCTTGAAACTCACAAACTCTAGAGACAAGCTCTAAAAATTTTAAAAAGGCTTGACTTGATTTCAAACTTTTAGCTCTACCTGGCCTCCTATGGAGTAGGAAAGTCCTACTGATATATGCCCGAATCACGCCTATATTAGGATGTTTTAATTGTTATGTCTCATAGTTGTCATAAGAGTACAAATACTCTCTGTTGCCACTTTTTGGAGTCAGAGACACAAAAGCAGAAATCATCTATAAATGTTAAACCTGGCTATATTCAAATTTGTGCATCTAACCTAAAATATTCCTAAAATTTAAGAACAGCATTAAATAAGTGGCTATGTAGTATACAGTGGCAACATGGACTTAAGTATTTTTTCTGATTTAATTCTTGCTTCACCTCCAACAGCAGTGGTTTAGTAAAGCATCCAACCCCAGTAAAAGTAATTCCTGTTATAGAAACTATACCGCAACACTTGGCACTTTGTCCTAATGTTAAAAACATGTTCCATATTTCTCATGGAATTTGTTTAGCCTCTCCTTCCAGCCATTAGATCGTGTTGTGTCTGCTAGCCAGAAAAAACTTTTATTATCAGATTTTATTCCTATTTGTATATATATATATATATATATTTATCAAATCAGTTCTTTTATGTTCTCCCATATATCTTAATAAGCTAGGAACCCTGAGCTCTTCTTCTCTCCACTAAATCATGCAGCAGAACTGGACATAGTAATTCCAGTGCAGTGATAATTTACCCTTGGCAAATGAAGATTTCCAAAATGGGGTTTTGACTAGAATATTTCTGACCCAACTTGTATTAAGCTGACTAACCAACTCAACCATCTAAGACTTTTTCAGACCATGACCTCAGTTCTTTACGGATTACTTTCCCTGTTCTTGTGTTCACAACATTGCATTTTCCCATCCTGAAACATTTTGCTTCACCACAACTAGCTTACTAGGTCATTCTGTACCAATGGCCTGTCTTCTGTGCTATTTGTCTTCCTTCCAATCTTTGCACCATCTAAAATGTATAACTTTGATATCACAATCAAGAAATTGCTGAAAGCATCATAAGCAGTAGGACAAGATATCTGGTGGTTGCAAAGACTCAGTAGAATCAGAATTGCCTGATTTGTTAGTATAGTATTAAGCTTTATTTTAGCCTTCTATTTTTTTCCCAGTATTCTTTAGCCAACTCTTTAAAAGTTATTACATACATGCTTTTGGACTTACTGATTTTAAAATGTCTATTTGTAGTAGCTCTGTTTATTATCATTCTTCCTCACTTTTAAAGTAGAAAGCATTCTTTTAATATATTATTATACTTTCATATATTTCTTTTATATATTAAAGTGTATTCATATATAATACTCTTAAATATTTTTCCTTCAAACATAAACCATACACACTTATTTAGCACTTCTCCTCTTTCTTTGTTGGTCAAATTTTGTTAGTAATCAATCAACACATTTTGACTCCATTTTCCCTCAATACTCCTAACATATTCTTTTTGTTACAGTTTAAGTGTGCAGACCCATTTTCTTCCTGAGTTCTTTTGCTCTCCATCTCAAATTTATCTACTTCCTAACTGCTATCGTCTTTCTATTTCGTTATGTAAGCACATAGGCAGTTTTAGATACATACACACTGGAAAAAAAAATCATAATCTTTACAAAAGATTAAATTTCCCTTTAATCCAGACTGCTTTTCTAATCTCATAGACTTCCTTTTTGACTTGGAGAGTGGTGTAACCACTAGTAGATTCATCCAAAAAAACAACTTCTGGAATAATAAATCTATTTCTACTGCTTCTTCTGAATTATTATTTGTATTCTGTTTACTTCCACTGTCACCCCACCTTCACACACAGAGGGTTGTTCTCCATGTAGAAACACACACGGCAGCAGGGAGAAACCAAGGGAAGTACTAATGAAACGAAGGTATGATAGTGAACATATAATTAGATATGAATTTGTAGTGTAGTAGTATGTCAGCAAAAGAGTGCAACTGGCGGAAGTATGAACTATGCAAGGGGACTTCTAGTGCAAGATTATTTACCTATAGCTCTGGTCTGACTACAGGCAAATTATTATATTCAGTCTTGGGAACCTCCTTAGTAGTTTAGAAGGAATTCAGACAAGAGTGACAAAAGTGATTACACCGATCAAATAAGACTGAGGCTATGGACACGTGAAAAGAGCTTAAGGCTTGGGCCTCCAGCAAATTATACCAGTGCGTCTCCATACAAAGAAGTTAAGTGTGATTATATGTATACAACACAATCTAAATGCGTAATTCTAGACTATATATACAGAGAGTTACCCTTAAAAATTTATATTAAAAACATGTTCAAGTTGCAAAATCAAGGATTCAAGTGGTAGGAAATGCCTGCGCAATTTTAATATGGTCCCTTCGTGTATATTCATGATGATACAGCCTGTAGCTGTATGATCCATCAACAATGTATTTTTCCATACTCACGTCCTGGCTCATGTTTACCTCATCTTTGATTCCTGTTTTCTTCTGCTTGCCACAGATCCTGCCTCCTCTTTTATCCTCATCCTTCATCCTCTTCCTGAGACAAGTTCTGTTTGGCCATAATCCTTGCTGCATGAGCCTCTTTTGGTTGTACCTCTTTCTTCTTCTAGTCTTCTCTAGCACTTTCCACCTTCCTCATCTCTCCATGTTAGTCAGTTCATTCTTTACCTCTTACAAACTTCTTAACAAAGGCAATGCTGATATCACAGAAAAGCCCAGTTTCCTGTTCTCAAGCATAATATTCAAGCCCACAAAGGCATGAACAGCTAGGACAAAAGTTATAAGGGCTTTTGCTGCCCTTTCAGCCCTCCTAAAGCAAGTTCAGTCACTCAAGGGAGTGCACAGTTGTGTCAGAGTTCTGCTGTTGTTGAGCTTGTGGAATTAAGGTAGAAACTTTGAAGAATGTAATCAGCATAATAAGGGTCTGTTAAACCTGTGTGACTAGTGTATTTTTTCCCCCCCCCGGAGTTGCATAATTTGACAAGGATGTCATGGGATGGTAAAAAGCAGAGGCCTAGTGCTAGGGGTCATCCTACCCGGAAATAAAGTCAAGTGTGTGCTACAAGGCATGTTTCTGTTACAGCTTCTCAAAAGAAAGGATTCTATTTTTTTCTCTCTTTTCTCTCTTTTCTCCCCTTAATCCCAGTCTTAGAGAAGACTGACTTGTGCTGTTCAATGATCTCCAAAGAAATAAGATCAAGACATTCACGTAGAGAGTAAATATTCTGTTTAAATGATCAAAGTTAGACTTAGCAGCATGAAGCAAGACTTTAAAACAAGAAGTGATGGGCAGCCATCATTGTAGATGGGTCTAACAGCCCTACCTATACCATTGAGAGAAAAACTGGCGACACAGTGGCTTAAGGGAAAACATAACACCCTACAAATATCTGGCAGGGAAAATGGAAAGGATGGAGAGAAATTATTTAGGATTCCCTGAGTGGAAATTATATCATGAAACAGCACTATGAAATAAGCTCATATGGGAACTAACACAAACCCTTTTCATTTTTTTCTGAGCAAAAATATGAAGTGTAGCACAGGGAATCATCTTGCACTGATGAGGAGTTAGTCTGGATGATCTATTAGAATTTTTCCATCTCTCTCTTCTGTAATTAATGGTAGAAGATTTATCACTGACCAAAATGAAAAAAAGAAAAATATGTTCCCTCAGCCTGTTCATCAGTCCCTTTCTGTCTCATTAGGTGTGGACTCTGCTGTCATTATGTATAAGAAGACAGAATGTATCAAGATGAAGAAACCTAACTGATAAGAGAATTCCAGACCCTAATGGTGTGGCTGGCAGCAAGATGCAGCCAAACTTCTTCCTGTAACTAAGGAAAGAACATTTCATGGAAATTCACATATGATAAGATTAAAAAAAAAATTGAGACAATATCTTTACTGCTGTGCAATTTATACAGTCACTTGAGAGGAAAAAAACAGGAGTCCAACTGTATTTTAATAGGTGCATTAGAAATGGACAGGATTATAGTTTACAGCTTTTATACTGCTTCTACACCGTTTAGAGGAATATAGTATATACATTTTCAGTTATAATTTAAGGATTGAACTTCTAATCTAATCTTCTAGGTGAAATAGTCTTTATTTCTTCACACCTGCAGTCTTTCCGATGGGTGAGGACAGCATGAAAAGTATCTCCTAAAAATCAATATGATGCAGTCTACTCAATTTTTCCATCTCACTCTTTCCTCCCTTCCCAGTTCTGTAAGAGACCCTTATTTTATGAAGTCAAATAGCCTTACTGTGGAACAACTTACACGTTCTTAAAGAAAATTGTTTCCTGAGAGCAGGTTCTTCAATACCAGCCATTTCAGGTGGAAACAAATTCCTTTTGGGGATTAAACGTATTTCTATAATACCTGACATAACTCTTACAAAAGGCTATAGTCAATCATACATGGCCATTCTTCCTCATCTGAAAAGATAAGTGATAAAAATTTCTTGTAACCCAGAGCCACAAGCCTCTGTCAGGGACCTGGTGGATTGGAAGACTCTGAGAGTAGTTTGAGTGAGAGATGGCAATCATTTCCCAAGGAGCCCAGGATCAGAGTAACTCAGTTTAATGTGGGGTCCAAAGGTAATTTACTAGTGTCAGTCACAGCTCACTTTTTGCACAGAGGGGATTCAGGTTACTTAGGAAGGCCTGTAGTACTAAAGCAACTATGAGGAAAGCCAGAAAGACCTTGCATGGAATCATACTTGAATGTGTGAAAGCTATATATATACTGGGTGTAACAGGTTGGGTAGCTATCTACAAGGCAATAATAGTAATATAGTGTTACTATACTAAACTATCACAGACAGAAAAATAATAATTATGAAATAATAAATAGTGTTGTTCTGACTTAGAGATGGGCAGAATAACTCTAGGGGTTCACGGACTTTTTTTCTCACCAGTAACTTTCAACCTCAGTAGAAACAATAGTGGTGGAACTTAGTGGCATTTCTCAGTTGTGTGTTTTGCAACATGGCACTTTGAACTGCCTTGTGTATCACCAGTGACAAAAGTGGTATAGGATTTCACTGTCTGAGTTTTCAGATCATGTCCAGATTTACTGCTGAATATAAGAAACTTCGACATCTTTGGCTTGAAAGTCTTTACTGTGTCAAATTCCATGTTATTCTGTTTTCTCTAACTTCTGAGCTTTCACAGAATCACACAGAATCACAGAATGGTAAAGGTTGGAGGGGATCTTTACAGATAATCTAGTCTAGCCCCCCCTGCTAAAGTATGTTCACCTAGAGTGAGTTGCACAGGAATGCATCCAGATGTGTTTTGAGCATCTCCAGGAAAGCAGACTCCACAACCTCCCTGTTCCAGTGCTTCATCACCCTCACTGTTAAGAACTTTTTCCTCATGTTCAGGTGGAACTTGCTGTGTTGCAGTGTGTGCCCATTGCCCCTTGTCCTGTCATCGGACACCACTGAAGAGAGTTTTACCCCATTGTCCTGATAGCCAGCCTTTAGACATTCATAAGCATTGATAAGATCCCCTCTCAGTCTTTTCTACTCCAGGCTGAACAGACCCAGGTCTCAGCTGGTGCTCCAGTCCCCACATAATCTTTCCAGATCTCCACTGGATTGTCTGTACTCTTTCCTTTCTGTATTATTTAAATATGCAGCTATACATCATGAAACTTTGCAATACGTTTTCTTTGTAACTGCTTCCCTGTTTGAGAAAAGTATTTCTTAAATCCACCTTCTTCCACAAAGTGTCTCATCTCTGATCTATATAAAAAGTGCACATCATGCTAATTCTGATTTATTAAGAAAACAAACCTGCTCAGCTCTAAGTTTAACACATTAAGATCACCATATGCATAGTCTGTATTTAAGGTCTGTCTATCACAGAAGCTGCATATTCAGAAACTCTGTGTTCCTGTTATAATCTTCTACACTGAGCTAAATAAATGTAATCCTAAAATAACTGTAGCTGCAAAAGCCTGAATTCCAAAGTTCACACATTATTCTCATTGAGGCAAAAGTGAATAATATAAAATGAGTTTTGAAAGAATAAAGTAGAATATTGACTAGAAAATGATGCCTTTGTATTTACTTCCTCTGGGAATCAAGCAGATATGAGTGAAAATCCAGGGGACAGTTCCAGCAAAAGAATTGTTTCTCTCTGTGGAATTAACAGATTTGCTTCACATATATGGAGAAGAAAGCTTGTAGCTCCTCATTCCGCTGACCCTTTATACTGTGAGTGGCTGCTATTTCCCATCCTCAGCACTGCCACTCTGCAAGGTCTGAAGGGGCTGGTGTTGGCCGAAAACTGTCAAATGCTCTGTATGCGTCAACAAAAAAACAGAGGTGTGCAAAGACAGGACCAAGGTGTTTTGCAAGGTAAAGTCCCTGTAAACCACTAAAGATAAGGGAGGAGGGAATGGGTGGAGAGCTCGTGTGTTTCTAGTTCCAGTTACTGCTACAGTGGGAGTGAGTACCAAAAATTGTACCAGTCCACCCTTTTCTTACGAGTCATCCCAGCTGAAACTGAGTCTTTGCAAAGTGTTGTGATTGGCACCAGAATCTGAAGAGGTGGACATGAAATTGGTCAGGGTTCTGCTCTCGGTTATTTGGCACAGGATTTCTCATTATGTGGCCAGATAATAGTAGCTGTATTAGTACATGAGGCAGAAAAGTAGACATGCTACATTGTGCGATCTTTTTACATCAACAAATAAATCATAATACAAAGACAGCAAGCCCCAAAGGTCTTTTATTCAGGTGTTGTAAGCGTAAAAAAAAAAGTCATTTATCTCCGGTAGACTCTGTTTAAAGAAAATATTCTTGGAACACAACTCAGCAAGCATATTTAACATTAATGGGATTGGGAAGAATAATTTATGTACATTAGAAAAAAGGAAGCCCAAAAATCGTAAGAACTGAACACAAGCCAATTCAAGATTATTTAGGATGTTGTACAAGTTACAACAGTACACTTCGTAACTTGTAGCCTAATATCAAATATCACAAGGAGTCTTTACAAAATTAAAGACCAGACACTGCTCAGCTTGTTAGATCTATGATGAATATGAATCAGTTCTGCTCTCTCTTCAGCCCTGACCACTATTTGCATGCCAACTGACTACAGATAAGCTGTACAAATAAAATGCAAAATGAGAATGCAGCCAATAGTATTGTAACTTCAGAAATGAACATGGGATCACTTCTCTTCCTCATCTCAGTCCCTCAGCTACTTCTATTCTGCCAGATGCCATGTCATATTATATCTTTTCTCAGGCCACAAGACAATAAACTTATACTTTATTCATCTGTCAGAAACAGGTTCATCCATAGTCTAAAATTCACAATAAGGCTACGTTTGGATCCAGTGCTATTGCAGAATGCCACCTTGCACAACAAATAGCACACTCAGCAGTAAGACAACTTCTTCATTTTTTTTTCCCCTTGGAGAAATTCACTGTTTCAAGGTACATTAGAGAATTAGACTCTTGTCTTAAAATAAGAAATAAAAAAACGCTGAAACTGGCAAAGTTCAAACAGACACCTTTATAACAGTGAGAGTAATCATCCTGGGAATCAGATTTGGTGATTTTCCATAATTAGGGATCTTTAAGACTGCATATCTTATTAAGAGCAATATTCCAATTCTATTATTAATCCTTAAGCCTAATGCAGGAATAAGTTTGCTAGAGCTGTATGGTCTAACATGTAGGAAAGCAGATATCAGAGTGATTTTGAGTGAACTTAATATCTATGAAGAATAATATTAATGTTAAAAATAATAGCATTACAGCTATTTGAATAGATGAAGTTAGACACCAGAGTCCAGAGTTAGACTATTATTTAAGGACTTGGTTTTCAAGGTTACTAAGAGTCAGATAGCTTTAGTGGACACTGTGGGAAATATCTTATAAGAAACAGAGATCAAAAAATGTAGTTATTCTATACCAATCTCTGAAAAAAAAACAAACAAAGAGAAAATAAATGAAACAAAACTGGTGAAGGGACTTAACTGATGAATGCAAGGGAATTTCAAGCTCCAAATGCTGAGGAAGCATTTCTGAACAAACAAAATAAAAATCAACTCCAGTTTCAGGAAAGTCGCGAGGATCCTTTTATGTTACTGTTTAGTTTTTCTTCAGAGATTGTAATTCACTAGAAAATTTACTTGGCACTTTTCTCATCACTGCCATTTCTGAAATGTTGTTTTCTTAATGGAGATGATCTACTAGGAGATGAAGGCAGGAAAAGTTTTAGAACAAACTTTTTTAGAGAAGATACAGTAGGAAGTAGCATTCCATGGAGATGTAGATGGGGAGCTTTGGGGCAGAAGTTTCAAAGGCAGTTATTGTTGGCCCAATGTCATTCTTTCTGAAAACAGTGGAAAAACTGAGTGCTTTTTTGAAATAATGTTCTTTAATGGAAGTAAATCTAGGCCAGGGAGAAGCGTTTATGTAATTAAACCGTTTGTGTCAGCTACCCAAAAACTTTTAAGTTTAATGGTGTAGTGGAAGATGACTATCATCATTCCCAAAGCTTTTCTTTGTGATAATTATTATAAATTCTTACCCTTCCCTTCAATGAGGAGGATTTTTCTTCCTCCTTAGCTCAGATCTTCATTTTGAATCAAGGAAAATAAACCTAGCCATATAGTTGAAAGAAGCATAGGGCATTAGATCCTGCATTCATTTAGTTTTAAACTAAAAACACTGAAGTGAGCACTTCAACATACAAGTTGACATCTACCACTCTTTTCACAATCCTTTAAAATTTCAAAAAGAGGCATTATTACTTGAACCCTCTCAAAAATTAATTTCCATTGTGATACACGCTGTTTAATCATTTAACCAATATTAATCTGCCATAATGCTATATCTCATACATACAGTCAACTGAAAAATCCCTCAGACACGGCTGCCTGGGCTGGGAAAAGCACCAGGACTCACATGTCATGTGCTGCTTCAGGTGTCCGAGCTCACTAGAGGATCCCTGCACAGCACTGCTTTGTACCTCTTTAGTCTTCTTCCAATACCAGCACATTAAAAAAGCATGCACCAAGGGGAAAACGCTCTTCTTATTCCCTTTTTACAAGAAGAGAAAGATGATAACAACTTGCAGAAGTGCTCATAATTATTGCTATTTATTATTTGCACTGTGATAGCATCTATGAGCAGTCTGTGGCAGAGCTGGAAACAGAATCTAGCTCTTGTGAGCACAAGTCAAGTGCCAAAACCACAAGTCCTTCCTTCCTCCCACACTGCATGTATTTGTAAAGAATTATGCTTTTTTTCAATTTTGCAACTGCTACAGTTGATTCCCCACTCCTCCAAATATTATGGTCTGTATTTGGTTTAAGAAATTGCAATTTTAAAGGATATTTTGATTATGGACTTTATTTTCCTCTAGATCAATTGAATACTTTCTCCTTTGAAAAGGCGATGTATGAAGGAAAAGGAATTACCACATCATGCTTTCACATTCTCAGCAATTTCTCATATGCACTTATTCACACATTCGTATGCACATGGTGACAAAGCTATACTTGTAGAAAACATTGATTTCCAGGGTGCTCTCACAGTCTGTGACTGATCAAATACAGAAACCATTTAACCTCCCTCAGACATTACAAATGTAAGTAAGAGGAAGTGAGAAAAAAAAGGAACTAGCAAAGTTTCAAAGAATGGAATGAAAGAATAAAGTCTGCATACAGTTTTCAACATCACCACAACAAAATATGTGGGTTTTAATTTTCATTCCTGTAGAAAGGACAGATTGCTGTGGATTCTGCTTGCAAAATTCATGATGGGGAAAAAGGGCAGGAAAAGGGTTATATGAGCCGTAATAGGAGGAGCCCTTCAGAGTCTGTTAGAAGATGTAAATAACTTTTGCACTGAATGTGGCTCTGATTAAACAAAGCCATTATCATTAGCTATTAAAAACTGTAAGTCTGAAATACATGCAGTAACTTGCCAAGTAACAATATTATGTATGTCACTTGTTTCCTATTCTTCTTACTTTAATCCTAGTTTTACCCTCTTCTCTGTCCATGTTTTTCTGATTCTTAGCTTTGGACCCGATACTCATTAACCTAGTGGAGCCCAGGTCCAGGACTTGCCTTCTGGAGGTTACTGCAACAAGAAGAACATGTAACTAGTAATAATAGTCTCCAGATACCACTGGGCACGGTCCTTATTACTATGAGTAGTCTCACTGAAGTCGATGACATTGCTTTCTTTCAGGAGCAGTTACAGTGCAGTTAATGGCACTCTTCATAGTATAAACACCACACCCTGTGAAAGTATTTAAAATATCAGGACTTTATAAGCTTTTCTGGCCAGGTAATCTGTCTTTATTTGTCCTGCTGAGCATCCCACGTGATTATGACATGATGTATTACAAATTAGAAATCTTGTACTTTCAGCTGTTTTTTTCACTTTTATAGTTGTTTCACTCTTTATAGACACATGGCAATTATGTTAGAGCTAGAACTCTAAATGCCTTTTTCTCTAACTTAATCTATGTATCCTTAAATCTTATGAACGTTTTCCAATCAGACTGAAATTCGGACAACAATAATAGGACTACTGGATACAGTTAGTGCTTCAAGCATAGTGCTACTTGAGTTAGAATTTCTAAAGATTTAGCTGTATTCGGCCTCAAGGGGAAAAAAATATATATTTTGTCATCCATTAAAAAAAGAGAAACACTCAACAGGGGGTTTTGGTGCACGTAGATGTGAAGATCACGCAGGAGCTACAATTATGCCCTAAGTGACCTCACTCAGTGTTTTTCTCAATCAGTTCCCCATGGTTTTTTTTTCAAGGAAGTAAGATATCAGTTTCAGCAGAGTTGAGTTTTTGGCAAAGAAGCATGTTTGGGAAGGTTTATCTTACATAGAGAAGAGTGATTTCCATTCAGGAGGGGTGGTCAAAAGGATTCATGAAGAAGCTGGCAACTCTGTCCTTCCTTCAGCTAATTTCAGTCTAAAGTGAACTACCCTGTATGCTAAGAATTACTTAGAGGTGTGAAAGCAGGACATGGTGTAGCATTAGTCAGATGGGAGAATCACTAGCACAAGTCTTCCTATTAAAGGAATTGAGATCCCAGAGGAGTGGAGAACATCGTGTATTTCTGTGTATGTATGTGAAGCTGGGTATGCTCAACCTATATGTATGTATACAACAGAGTGTGATAGACATTTGGGAATATCTTTTTTTGGTGCTTATATATTGCAAAATGCTGTAATAAGAGGAAAAGGAAAAGGGTAGAGAGAAAGGTAAAATCATGAGGGCAGGTAAAATTGTGTGGGGTGGGCCAGAATGCCCAGAGCACAACACAAAAATACTAAATTGTTCAAGTGACTAAAACTATTTCCATGTAATTAAATTCAGAAAAAAAATGCACAAAATTATCATGCATGCCCAAGGGAAAGATTTCTCTTACATTTCAGAACAACAAAAAGTAACTCATCCCAAGTAGCTCCAGTAAGTAAAACAAACCAAATAACCCCCCCCCCCTTATTAAAACTGATTTAGGTTTGCTTAGAGGTATTTTGAGATTTTTCTGGGGATCAAATGTAGTAAAACCTAAGTTCCTGAAAAGCAGGGAATGCATGGGCAGATCTCCCAGTTTAAATTTCTGAAATCTGGGTAATTTGAGTTTTAGTTTACCTCCATCTGCCCTATTTGAATATTTACTCAGCTCCATTGAAACAGCATCACATCAATGACTTTTAAAGAAAAATTATTTTCAGTGCCTTCATCCTTATGCAGATGACTCAGTCTAACACTTACCAGTCTGTAAACCCTCAGACCACACACATCTCCCAACTAGCTGTTGACAATCTCAGTGCCCTACCACTAACGTAATAGATACACAATTGATGATAGCGCAGAAATGAGGTACATAGGCTCTTCCAGGTGTGTTGGTATCTTTTCCCTTTGATTGTGAAAGCAGGAGTCACGCATAGGAATTCACATAATACACCCAGTGAGACAAAACTGCTTCCCAGTCATCTCTTACCACAGTCACCATTGTGCCACACTGCTCCTTCCTACCCTTCCATCTCTGCACATACAGCTCATATACTGAATGCAGCAGAAAAGCCCCTGAGAACCCTCCCCAGCTATATGCAGCATCCAGAGGACACAATTAGGCTGCATGGCCATGCCATTTCATTCTTTGCTTCCCAGATTTCCAAAATCTGAGTTTTGCTCTGTCCTTGTTGTGCAGTGAAAAAAAAAAGGAATTCTCTCAATTCATAAAGCATTGTTTGTCTCTTGATAAGTATACATTTTAAATATTCTCGGAAATGACTTTATAGCAGGGATATTCATCAGCACATTTCAAGTCATCACTGCAGAAGATATGCAGAAAGTAAAACTTCACATTCATAATTGTGACGATTTACCCCAGGATGCTGATTTTAAGTGCTGTGATAATTTGATTGCTATGTATTTTCAGTGAAAATAGTTCCAGTAACTTAGTGCTTCTTATAAAAGTATACAAATGAAGCAGGTATTCAGAGTCCAAGTAGTAAATACAAGTAAGAGAAAGCAACTACCTGTTTTCAGGTGTAATCTGCAACTAGAACAGGCAAAATTAACTAAAGTAGATGATAAGAAATGAATATTTTTTGTGAAGAGCTGGGGCTCATACAGTCTCTCAGAAAAATACATAGATATGTAAGGTAACACAACCAGTATTTTTAATGACCCTTCATGGAGCTATAATGGCATATCTTGCACAAGGTACTTGAAGATCAATTAATAGTTAGGCCAAGAATCCACGCCATCTTACCACCCTGAGGCTCTGAGTTCAGCAAAGAAACACAAACCTCGCCACTAAACTTATCATTCAGGGGCTTTGCAGATGACAGTCTGTGGAAAGCTTGATTTAAAAGCTAAGTCTCAAGGTGTACTCTAAAGCTCCCAGTGTGTTTGAAATAGGACCAGGTTCAGGTTTAGACATGCTGTCAGCAGGTAAAGGACTGGGCCTGCTCCCGAGGATGCCCAGGAGCTTCTCTTGGCACATTTATTTGTTGAGGAACATAAAAGCTAGAAGGCATGTCTAGCCTGAGAGCCAGCTGGAATACGCACTTGTCTCAGCAGCACATTACCTCCACAATCCACATATGCACTGTTTCCAAATCAGTAAAACAATAAATTCCTTTCAAACTCTCGTGGCAACTTCCTGAACCATTTTATTGAGCAAACTGGACTGGACAGTGCATTTAATACTTGCTTAGTGACAAAACATTGTCACTTTTTGGGATGGTAGGTAAGTGTATGTACAAGGTACCTGTTGTGTCAGAAAGTAGGTCCTGAGTTAAAGTGATCCTACTGTCATTTACTTTTGGGAGTGGTAGGCAATGAGCAGCAGGGCAACATCCTTCTGGCATTCTCACAACTGTGTAATTCCTAACGAAGGGAAGCCATTGCTCAGCTATGCAACACAAATGGAAAACTGTGAGCACTCAAAGCAAACACTCAAACTCTGTGAGTTCTTAGTCTTTATTTTTTCCTATGGGCCTATTTTTTTTCTTTGCAATACTAATGTGGCTGGAAGGGACTGGGAACTTGAAAACAAATGTTTGTATCATCTCTGCTGTTAATACCAGACACTTAGATACTGCCATGAAATTATAGCTATTTGAATTCACAATTACATGTTTATATGCAGCAAGGAGGCAGCAAATACATACATACAACCTAAACTACACTTAATGTGGTATGCACACAAATTTTGAGAGAAAATGCAATAATAAGTCCCTTAGTAGTTATTTTTCTAAGCTCATCACTTGCCTTGTAATTGTTATGCCCACTTAAAACATTTGATCTAAACCTCTAAATGTGGAAAAGGCAGCCTAATCTGGTGGAAAAGGACAGTTGACAGTGGGGAGATTGCATTTTCATACTAGAGAATGATTCTCTTTTCCAAGCTGTTTTGTCTTTCTGGACAGAGTGCCAAAAATGATAGGTATAAATGGTAGCTTAAACAAAGCTCACTTTAAGATTAGATGCTAATTGTGTGAGTAGACTGGGTATCAGTGCACATGTGCTGGGAATAGGTAGGGAGTTCTTTCCAGTCCCTGTGTCTGAATTTGATGGAAAAATCCATATTTGCTTAAAGGTTATTTTAAGGAGAAACTAATCTCTGCGACTATATAATTATGACCTCTTGTGTATCTCTAATAAAATCATCTATGACTTTATTTTCAGCTTTAAAAGGAAAGTATTAAAGAGTCCTGACCACAGAAAGCTTTTTTATAAATATGACCCATTGTTCCAGGTAAGTATTGCATCAGGGAGCACATTGGCATACCTCTTGCTTAATTTGAGAAGGAAAGAAAGGTTCTAAATTTCATAGCAAGATAAACTATTGGTACCTTTGTAGAGAATAATTTCTGAAAATAACTGTTAGAGGAAAAACCAGAAATACCCAGGGATAGTGTCTCACATCCTGAGTGGATTATTAGTTAAGGGGTTTAATTTTTTTGTACCGCCATGCCTGTTCCAATAAAAAATAAGATATCTGTTTTCTTAAAAGTGTATTAGTTGCTGTTTCATTTTTTCCAGCTTAAAAACACCTACCCAGCATTTAATTAAATTGTGCACAGTGTATGTACAGTAAAAACTAAAGATTGGAGTGCATCCCTTTTCTAAAGTCAGATGAATACTTTAAGACACAGATAGCATAAAACCTAACACTAAGCACATACAACACATGAATGGTGGAAGACAATAGAATGTAAGTATTAATAAAAACCAGTTCCCAGTTGCAACCATTTTCTGAGGGAATACAGTTAGAAGTTAAGCATTTGATATTATGTGTTTATGCCAGACTTGTCTCACAGCAAATATTTTCCCACATAGAAACTCTAGAAGTGCCACCTTTGGATCTTTGGGGATCATATTCCCCTCTTGAAAACATTTTGAGGTTTTGAAAAAAAACAAACCAAACCAAAACTCTAAAAAAATCAGAAAGAAAAAAAAGACTGTCTCATTGGATTCAACCTCAAAGGCTTCTTTGACGCAAGTGTTATTTTGACCACGTGAACTTGGTTTCCATTTTTTAAAAAAACAGATTAAAACATGCATGAACATACTGTCTATTGAACTTTAATGTTTCTTTGTTGCTTTGATGGTGAACAGATTTCTGCTTCATAGATTGCCTCCTCCCCATACATTCTAAAAGTGAAATGATACATTGTAATTTGAATGATAATTTTGTTTTGATGATTTAATTGATAACAGACAGAGGAATAAAATCCCTGTTTTCCTCTGCCATGGATATGATATAGCTATGTTTCTTAGTAAACATCTGTATATAATTAAGGGATGTTGCACTAAAACTGTTTCTTCCTTACCTTTACCCTTGGGTTTTCTTGAGGCTCTGTAGATAGTCCTGGTAAAGGGAAGGAAATGTTGCCTGTTGTCATTCAAGTTTTCTTTATCTCTACTTTTTGTAGTTTAGGTGCCAGCTAAAATTATCTGCCCACATCGATTTTAATGATGTCAAGACCAATCATGACATACCCTCTTTTTGTTCTTTCCAAGAATCTTTGCAATCACCTCCAGTTATCTTAAAAAAGAATCCTTAACAGCTGTGTTGTAGTACACAGAAGGTTTGGCCTAACGTGCGTATGCATTTTTGCAACTGCAATGTTATGTGAAAGACAGCAAAAATATTCAGTAGGATTGCTTCTAAACCTATTGTTTTATTGTGCAGTAATACTGTATTTTTTAAAAGTTGCACATCTTTGTATAGACATGTAAATCAAAAGCAGACCAAGGACTATTCAAACCTACTCTGATTATGTTGCACATAGGGAGTTATTAATTCAGTTTATCAGTCATAAAAATAATTGCACTATATTCAAAACTGACTGACATCTTTTATAATTTTTAACACTAAAATGTCCTGGTAAAAAAGAATACTACAATAACAACACCTGGTTAGTAGAGACTTGCTACTGTAAATTATAGTGTTTGCAGAAGAAATCAGAGTTGAGTTACAAGTTTATATTAGAAGTGGTAATTAGGATTTTGTCTCCTTTTCTCCCCTGTAATGCCTTAGCAATATCCTGAGTAGCATATCTATTCCCAGTCCTGGAAAAATGGCCAGGTGACGGCAATTGTCCAAATTTCTAAATGTTCTTTCTTTTAAATTTTAAAATTTAAAATAAAACAAGAACAAATTTTCATCAATACTTGAATTTCTGTTTCATACATAGCTATGATAACTGCTAATCTTTAAGGAAGAAACAAACAAATGTTTACACAAATGTATAAAGGAAAGATTTTTGTGTGTGAATGTGTGTATACATGCAGAATTCCTCCAAATCTGGATGACCTTTCTTCACCAGCAAAAGGGAATTTACAAGTGAAATGCAATCTACTGTCAGTAGACTTGCAAAATTAACTTTAAAAAAAAATTGGATGTAAAATAAAGAGACTATTTGATTTGATTTGATTTGTGTCAATGTCATTTGAAAATATTGATCTCTGACATCTGTGATGCTTCTTTAGAAGTTTTTAAAGCAATTTCCCAGTACCTAAAAGCCAGGATAACTCTTGTGAAACTTCCTGGGTATGTTGTTCTTCCTTGCTGTATTACATATAAAAGATCTCTATACTTGCATTCACTTATGCAAAGATTTCAAGATTCTTGATCTTCTGCTAGTTTGTCAGCAGGAATACTTCCAAGATTCTTCAGTAGATGTGGAGTCCAAAAGACTATCCGTGCTGCAGTTTAATGGCTATTCCAGGAGTCAAAACCACCATCAAGACCAGATCTTGGAAGCATGGGCTCAGACATGCTGGAGGGTACCCTTTAAGAGCACATGGAACCTTGCATGTCCAAGCGTGCCTGGTAGATGAATTCCCTACCAAGTATGCCCAGATAAATAGCCTACAGGTTGACTGAGAAGCTGTCTGTCTGAGAGGCAGCGAAAGGGAGAGGAGCTAAATAGCAGTGCAGTGCACCTCTGCTCAGGATGCTCCAGAGACTGCTCTGCCTGAGCAATTTTACCATACCATAAGTTTTACATGAATTACTATGTCACAGATATCAGATTTCACTTATTTTTTTTTTATGTCATGTGGAAAATGCATTAGAAGAGAGAAGTAAACGAGGTTTGGGAGAGAACAATCTACTTGTCAATCATCATCTTGGATTCACCTGTCTGTATTTCACATATTTGACAATGAGGTGATGGCATTGACCATCTCAGCTCAGGAAAGGGTCCCAAATGTGCATCAGCAAGGAGTTGCATTAATAATCACCACTTTAAAAACAAAGTTTCACAATAAGAATAATCAGCCTTTGGAATTATCTCCCCAGGAAAGTGGTAGATTCCCCAACACTGGACAGTTTCAGAATTTAGCTGGACAGCGTACTGGGCCATCTTGTCTAGACTGTGTTTTTGCCAAGAAAGGTTGGACCAAATGGTTCTCGAGGTCCAGGCCAACTACATGATTACTGACACAGTGCTGTTGGTATCCGTACCTGGCTATAACAGAGCACTTCAGTTTCTATCATGGACAATCACTTGTTCCTTGAGAAGCTTATTTATTTATCACCTCATTAAACTAAAGAAAATAACAAAATATAAACACATCAATGTTTTAGTGTATCACAAAGGTGGTCTTCTATTGTAATATGAAGAAAATGCTGCAGAATAAGATAAGCTTTGAATAGTGCAAGAGTCAAAACCTCTTCTTAATCTGACTTACCTTATTCCTGTTGCTATCATCATTTAAATTTAGAGAAATACGACAATATAAAAAAGGAAAATTTATAAACAAAGACTTCAACTTAAAAATTATATTCTATCCTTTAGTGTGTGCATATTTATTTTAGTATTTGTCTTGGCAAAGTTAAGGCATGTCTCTAGTTAACAAATGCATTCTACATCTCTAGTTAAAAAATGCATTCTACTGTCAGCCCTTTTCAAGAGCTACATTTGATGCTGGATGCCAAATAGCTTTTTAAGCTGTTAATAAATAACTCACAGGTACCTTAGATAGTGTGGACTTGAGGAATTGCGCAAATACCTTCTATGCTGGAGACAAGTGCTATTACTCCTTTCCCCTCCTCTGCCCTCCGCCTCCATTCCCCCCCCCCCCCCCCCGAAAATTTCCAATTTTTTTGACGTGTTCTCTGAGCTCTTCTTTCAGAATGGATTCAGTCACGTTAAGACAGCCATCGAATCTCATGACAAATCTGATCACTATCTGCTTCTTACTGATGTTGCGAAGAAAAATTCCTCTTGACTCCAGAATAGGAGAAAATATGGATCTATCAAATTTGGACTCTAGTCTAGCTGCTCATATTTCATTAGCTTCATGGTAATGAGTCTTTGCAATTTGAAAAGAACAGAATAGTCACTACCATGTGAACCGAATTACAGTATATATTACATGCTTCCTAACCAACAATGAAATATTTTATAGGTAAAAAAGAACATTTAGTGACACCATGATTTTTTCATGTGTCTTGAAGAGAAGAAAGGTTCTCTAAGGCAATATTTAGGTAAATTATACACCAAATCTCAAGGTGCACCAGTTGCTTGGAACATTATTTTTAGTGGGATTAATTTGTTATCATGTTTATTGGAATCTGTTTCAAGCTAGTCCATTGTAAGGCTTGCTTTGTTAATGCCACAGAGACTAAAATAGCTTTTATCTGAATAATTTCTTCTACCACTGAAGTAATTTATCACTATAAAGTGACAGTAGCTAGCCTTGTTTCACATGCCATTTACTTCCTGCATTTCGTTAATACTATAGAAAATTTGTGGGATGAATTTCATTGAAAGTGAAAGTTTGGAAAGCGAATCTTTTAAAAGCAAGACTCCTCCAAAAGAAGTAGTTTTTAAGGTGTTTTGATTTCAGGAAGTGCTTGTGGCCACCAAACTCACTGTTGCAATAAAATTAGTATCTCACTGGGGAATAGGTAAGAAAAATTGCTATAAGAAGAAAAACCCTGAAAATTCAAACAAACTTCTTGTCTCTACTTTTGCTTTGAAACTTTCTACTGATTTCAAGCATCAATTTATATTTTTCTTATGGTTAAAATATTTCTTTTCTTGTGGATTTTTCTCTCAAGAGATTTTAGACAGCAGTGTCTCAGCTTGCAGTTTTGGCTCTCCAGGCCCATGGGAATTTCAGCCCTCAGCTCCACAGGGTACTTTAACCAGGAAGGGGTAAAGTTCTTGATGAATGTACCTTTCTCTTTTCGATGTAACAGCTTGACAACTTTTCCCCTGAGAATTGTCTACTAAAATCTATTTTATCAGCCTTCTGAAAAGGATGATCAAATGAACAGACTATTTTGCAGTCCACCTTCTTCTCTTGTTTATGGACTGTCACTTTGCTTACTAACTTTGTATTTATCACCTTTGACAGCCTGAGTCATAGAAATACATGTGATGTCTATTAGTGGAAAACAAAATCCATCCGTGAACTTTCTCACACATACATTTCAGTAGTCCAACATTAAAAGAGTTTTGTGTTAGTTTCAGCTTTTCAGATCTGTTATGATACTGGTCATGATTTGTTTTCATCAGAAAATATAAAACAGTAATATTAAGTCTGAAAATCGTAATCTTGAATCATTGCTACCCCAGCTTTCTTTCATAGCAGGTACCAATGTTTTAGCCAGTCACAAACATGCAAGCTGATTTGATTCTAATAGATTGTCTGATATTGTTGAGTGTCTGGAGAGAGTGAAGTTGAACTGAAGTTGCTGAGTGAGATTTGCTTGGAGTCCTATGTTAGGGAGATACTACAGAAAAACCACTGACGTATTTCCATTTTCTGTTGGAATAACTACAGGGAATCTTCCATGTCTCAGTCTAATTGGATGTTCATGCTTACAGGTATTCAACAAAAAATCAACAGAATTAAATGAGAAGTTTTCTTACTATTTTATCAACGCTAGTAAATAATGAGAGTGGAGTCCAAAGGATGTTTACTCACCTCCTCAGTGCTGATCAAAGAGAAGATCAGCTTTGTGTGGGATAGCATTGGCGACTACTGAGTTTTTCTCTCTTTCATTCCCATTTAGACAAGATGTGCATCTTCCTGAATTTGAATTACTTCTATTCTTTAGCAAGGTGCTTATTTAGTTTACTGTTGGGAGTGGAGGGGTAACTGCTTTTTGTGTTTCATAATGAGATGTAAAATCTAACTAAGGAAGAACTGTCCATCCGGGAAATCCTGTTTCTTTTGGTTTGGGTGTTTTCATCCTGCCTACACAAGAAGAACAACAATCAACAGTATTGAAATACTAGTGATAATGCAGCAAAATCTACGCTTTTTAAAAGGGCAGATTTATAAAAGGACTCATTGGTTCCAAGGATGGCAGAAAGATGACCAATTGTCAGATGCCATGAGCAGAGGAAACCCTGCATCCTGCCCAGCGCTGTCTCCTTAGCACACCTTATTCCTTGTGTAAGACAGGGCAGTGTTGGTTGGATTAGTGTTAGTGACAGGTTTCTGCTCCAAACCTTCTCTACCTGCCACAATGGAGGATAAATTATATGAGCAGATAGATAACTTTAACTCCTAAGGGAGCCATGATGTCATGTTTGAGAGGATTGCAGGGAAATGCACAGGACTATCAGTGAATGCAGATATGCTGAGAGAAAGGCACACCAGGCAAAGACAGACCAATAGCAAATGAAGACAGAAAAAAATAACAGTGATTCAAATTTGCTAAACTACTAGACTTCTTTCTAAATCTGCACTAAGACAGCTCTTGATGATGTAGGCTCTATTGAATCCTTCACTGCTGATAAGGTTATATATTACTTGTGGTTTATTGTTGTCAGATCTGGCATTGCTCTGCATCAAGTTCAGATTGTGATGTTTTTGCTGGCTGCTTTTGGCACTTGCATAGGTTATGAACCTGCATTGCATGTAGGTGCTAGACATCTGGAGTCTGGTTACTTAAGGCAATCTTATTTTCCTGAGGTACTTTTTCCAATCTGAAAGGCATGAAATAATGAAATGGATTGTACTGTAGTATGAGAAAAGTTGTTTCACTCACCAGCTGCCATGGGAAAGTCAGATGTACTGAATACCCTTGATTTTGTTGAGCATTTTGTTGGGAGTGCACAAAGCTGGGGAAGGATGTTCTGGGACTAGTGGGAAGTATACAGAAAGCAGATTATTATTGCAAAGATATTACTGTTAATAATTATATATCATGAAGAGAAGCTTAATGATGGGGTTAGATACTTCTTTGATGAGGTCATTTTTGGTTAAAGGAAAATGCATACATCCCAATTTCACTGGAGGTAACAGGAGTGGAAAGAGTGTTTCCCTCAGAGTGTTCTCTATTTCCAGGTAGTGCCCCTGATCTTTACTTCTTAACTACTTCTATAAACTTGCTTTAGCCGTCACATATTTTCATGTAACAACTTCTTTGTCCACTACTGTTAAGTCTCTTGTTGCTGCTTTTCCACAGAAGATGTACACATACGGTTAAATCAACCTTCCGTCTCTGTCTCTGTTGCCATAATCCCAAACACACCTTTTAGACCATATAGTCTTTGAGCAGGTTTCCATCCACTCTAGGTCCTTTGATGGTGTTTTTCACAACTAGTCACTTAATATTTCATCCAACTAACATGAAATGTAACTACTGAAGACAGGAATCTGAACAAGTTTATGTGATCGCCCTGCTTCCAGCCTAACACTCTGATTTTGTGTGCTACACAATATGATAACAATTCCCATTATTCATACGTGACTTCATCACCTATTTCTGGAGACTGCATGGCCTTCCAAATGTTATCATGAGAATAAAAAATTACTTAATACCCTTGTTCCAGGCCATCTGTTCCTGAATAGGTTTGGGTTAATTTTCCGAAAGATACAGCCCTTTGATGAAGATTGATTAGCTTCACTGGAATCCGCGTAACTTGCTCCCTTGGAGAAATAACTCTTCTCTGCTTACACAAACCATGACAGAGTGAGTACTCAGGTAACTATCTACCTAACACTAAGTTTCATAATGATTGCTGCTTGTAGAGAGAAATTTGCTACGTTGGCGTCTATCATAGTAGAATGAGGGAAATACAGAAAACACCAATAAGCTTTTCCCAGTTATACACTGTCAGTATTGCCTAGTTGTCTAGATCTTAGCAGTCCATGTAAGAAGGATGTCACCCTTGATTTTTAAAGACTAGT
Source organism: Dromococcyx pavoninus (assembly GCA_033558185.1). Lineage (NCBI taxonomy): Eukaryota > Metazoa > Chordata > Aves > Cuculiformes > Neomorphidae > Dromococcyx > Dromococcyx pavoninus. Next base: position 5,634,599 of record JAUMJL010000401.1, read on the forward strand.
TCATGAGAAAATGGGTATTACTTTCAAGAAATGAGAAAAATGTATTTTCATCTGAACTTCACTTTTCGTTACGTTGCATGACTAAGTTAACCACTGACAATACCAAATATTTTTCTGCTTGGGTTTAAATGTATGTAGTTGTTGTAATTCAATGTATATGCTAATCATTTCATAGTAATTTTGATTAGTAGAACCAGAATTGATAGTTTTATTCATATTTTTTATTCACATTTTGTTTCATATTTAAGGAAGACACTATTCTCTGCCAAGACTTCTCTAACTTTCTGCTTGTTTTCACTTAATTATTTCACTTTCCAGCATAGATTAACAGCAAACATTATCTAGCAGTCTTCACAGAAAGAATATCCTCTAATATTAAATCCCTTCTCCTAGACTCTTCTGGAAGAGTCTAATCATCCAAGAGAAATTTTAACCACTACAGCCTGATTTGCAAGAGTGTTCCAGAGATTCAGGTTACAGACTAATCATCAAAAAGCCCATCCTAAGTAATAAAAAATAGAAAGTTATGAGAAGATATGAACTCGGCCACATAACTTTTGGATTTACCCTGAGTGATGAAAAAAGAAGAAAAGGGTTGTCAAACTAGGTAAGTACTACAAATGATGTGGTGATTCAGTGAAATCGTCTTGACTTCAATATGATTTTAATATAAAAACCAGCTCTTTAAAGGTAAGGCTCTTGATTTCTATTTTAAGAAAACTAAATTAATTGAAACGTAGCCAAAAAAAATCCCATCCCATTGCTCAGATTCATTAACAGGTTGGTACTAGAAGTGTCATACCATGTAACCTTGCAGTTATGAATCTATCATATGATGGAGAAGGTTTCTGGACTCTCAGAAAATATTGTAGTTGGGAGTAAGCTGCTGTACGATTCATTAAGTTCTGGTCACATGTCTAATTTATCACCTTAGGAAGAGCATGGATGAAAAAAGGTGGACTAGAAGAGTCATCGCAGTAGTTACACACTGAGTTACATCTGGTAAAATATACCTGTTCTGGATCAGAATATCTTTGGGAGGTCTGCTTGTTGAAAGGTCATTGAATAACATATATAAAAAATATAAATGTAAGATTAATTGGTATGATATTAGAAAGAGCTGAAACATTCCTGATTAAAATCTTTTTCATCAGAAAATGAGTTTGTCAAAATGTGTTGCCTTTTACAAACTTCTGATCCTATGTAAATTTTTATTGGAAACCTTTTCCAACAGATAAGCTTCTTGACAACTCACTCCATGAATTCTTACCAGTTTGCCTGGAATATTACTTATCAGGAGTGTTGCTCTGTATTTCATTAATTTACAGGTTAGTTGGTCTCTTGACTTTCTAGACCATGAAAACTGAACCGCAGATCAGTACCAGGCAGGTGTTTCAGCTCCTGACTCTTGTCTCCAGGACGTTGTGAGACTTGAAAGCCACCTCCAAGTCAATTTAGCCTGGCTCCAAGAATCCATCAGAGACAGACAGAGTCTAGACTCCTGACTTTGTATCAGAAAGACCAGAAAAAGTACAGGATTGGTAAGTAAATTCTCAGGACTTCCCTATTTTTTAACTGAATCCAAGGGTCAAAAATTAAGCTGTATTTTTATTCTGGAAGTCTCCATCTATTTAATTTTTTTTTCAGTTTCATTCTCTGCTCTTTCCAACTCACAAACCTCAACCAAACTGTTCTATCTCTTTCTAAGATCCATGGTGATATCTTCTAGCAGATATGAAGAAATAGCTCTGAGTGTGCATAGCTGAAACTTTGGGATGGATAGAAACTGAGCAATGTCAGTTTGTAAGGAAACGGCAATACAGCTAGGGAAGAGTTGTAGGGAACTGCTGACGTTCTGATGCTGATACCTCAGCATGTCAGATTACATGTGTGTGTGTATACATACTGTCTGCACAGACTCAAATGAAAGATTCAGACAGAAAACATTTAAAGAAAATCTGCTGAATGCAGTTATTCTTCTTGTAACCTGTACTAATACGTCTTGTTGAAATGTCTATATATTTTAATGGTTGTAAAAAGCAACTCACTTTTAAGTGCTTTCAATCAAATACTATGTTATTCTCATATGATGTTGAGTATTGAATAATAAACCATATTATTAATAATTATAAATATACCTTCTAAATTAAAAATTGCTTATGCAATTCAACTGCAAGATAGTCATTCCTCTTTTGCTCTCTCTTCAGTTAGAGCAAATATGAAAATCACAGTTTTTTCTGACTTAAGCACAGGAAGAAATGCAACAGGCAATATTGTTGACCTACTGTTAAACTCTCTATATCGTGGGAGTCCTAAAGTCCTGCATCCTGTAATAACTGAAAAAAAAGTTACAGAATCAGATTCAGCTGAAGTATCTTTCTCAGCATCCAGATGGACTCTTCTAACACAGAGCATTTATCAATCACTTTCAAACAAGTTGATTAGACCAACAACTCTCTTATGTGAATTACCTCTAAAGTTACTTTCTTCTGGATTATATTCTACCGTGCAGATGGAAAACAGCATTTGTTCAGACGAAAAAATGATAATAGTAAAAAAGTAAAATGATAATAGTCAAATAAAAATAAATATTTAAATGTAGGCCAATACACTGAGTATTTACTGAAGATGTTAGTTTAAATAACTTACTAGCATTTTTTTCTAATTTGTACCCTGTTTGTAATGTTGTAATATTAATGGAATATGACAGTTCTCAAGATGTAGTCAACATTGACTTAAGATGCATAACCATTTCATGGGAGAGGCAGAGATGGTCAATTAATTTACTGTGAAACAATTTTCTATTCAAATGTTCTTTATATGAAACTGAAATGTTTTGCAGGATTTTGATATAAAAGAATTCTCATAAATATTTAATGTCCTTTGTATAACAATGGAATAATAAAATCATAGAGTGGTTTGGGTTGGAAGAGACCTTAAAGATCATCCAGTTCCACCCCACCCTATGGGCAGGGACACCTTCCAGCTGCTCAGAGCCTCATCCTGCCTGGTCTTGAACACATCCAGGGATGGAGGAGACACAACTTCTCTGGGCAGTGGTTCCCCACTCTCACAGTAAAAAATTTCTTCCTAATTTCTAACCTAAATCTCCCCTCTTTCAGCTTAAAACTGTTACTCCTCATCCTGTCAATACAATCACTGATAAAGAACCCCTCCCCGTCTTACCTGCAGGATCCCTTTAAGTACTGGAAGGTCTGCTGTAAGGTCTCCCCAGAGCCTTCTCTTCTCCAGGTTGAACAACCCCAACTCTCTCAGCCTGTCCTGTTATGGGAGGTGCTCTAGTCCTCTGAATATCTTTGTGGCCCTTTTCTGGACTCGCTCTAACTGATCCATGTCCTTCCTGTGCTGAGGACTCCAGAACTGAATACAATACTCCAGGTGAGGTCTCATGAGAGCAGAGTAGAGGAGCAGAAACCCCCTCAACCTGCTTGTCATTCTTCCTTTGATGCAGCCCAGGATAAGGTTGGCTTTCTGGGCTGCAAGCTCTCGTTGCTGGCTCATGTTGAGCTTCTCATCCACCAGCTCTCACAAGCCCTTCTCTTCAGGGCTACTTTCAATCCATTCTCCATCCAGCCTGTAATTGTGCTTGAAATTGCCCTGACTTAGGTGCAGGACCTTGCACTTGGCCCTGATGAACTTCATGAGGTTCACACAGGCCCACCTCTCAAGCCTGTCTAGGTCCCTCTGGATGGCATCTCTTCCCACTAGCATGTTGACCATGCTACACAGCTTGGTGTCACTGGCAAACTTGCTGAGGGCACCCTCAATCCCACTGTCAATGTATGTAACAAAGAGGATAAACAACACTGCTTCCAGTACCAACCACTGAAGAATGCCACTCGTCACTGGTTACCACTTGAACATTGAGCCATAGATCATATTTTTCCAGTTCTGTCAAATTCAAATGTTTCAATATCTTGTTTCCAAAAATCACATATTTTGCTGCTAAATATGCAACATTTGCTCCAGACTTTCAGTCTTTCTATGGAATAGATATTTTATTTACCAATTAGATGTTTCCAACTCTGAGCTCTCATTGACCTTGCTGAGAAGTAAAGATACTCACTACTTCACAGGAATAATCATGTTATTTCTGAGCTCAAGGTTCTAATATTAATTTTATCCTTTAAATGTAAGAGGAAGAAAATGGTACAAAGCTGACTACGGCAATAATGAAAGTGGGATAGAGGGATTTTCAGAAAGAGTGGCATTGCTTGTCTTTAAGTACTGATGGTTTCTGAACTTAGAAAAGACTGATTGCTTCTCCAAGGAACTTAAGTTTTAAGAACAGAGATGGGAATTTTAAAAACTACTTTTTTATAATAGTCAAAAAAGTCTATTAATGATGTATTAATGTTTAGAATAAGGTTTTCAGTTTGGAGTACTGGAAGCTAATATGAGTTTCCTGGGGTTCTCTGGCAAAAACCCAAATGTTTCCTTATAGAGAGTTTCTTCCTAATGAGTAACTATTCATGAACAGACACATCCATATAAGTTTTTATATCTCTTTCTTGATAATGATAGTAACCAGCATTGCCAGCATTCTGGCCTCCCTTGACACTGACTGCTCATTGCCAACCTGTGCTGTCTTGCATCTTCACACTGGGCACTTTTTGGGGGAAACTGATGAAAATTTTATCCTCCCCACCCAAATTTATGCAGATGTACAGTTTCCTGACTCTGGTCCATTTTTAGATTAAAGAGCTCGTGACAATAAATAGTTTCAGTACTTGGGTAGCATTTCCACTATTCTCCTCTCTCCCACTGTGATTCTCAAGATCAGGCAGAACTCATGTTACAGCCACAGATTTAAAGCTGGAAGAAACCACTGTGCTTGTCTTCAGCCTGACTTCTCTAGTTGAATCAGTGTAAAATATTCATACTACAGAATAGTGTATACTATACATTCTTTGGAGGAAGGGGAAGAGCAGATGGAATGGAAACTAGGGATAAACAAGTTAACCACATGTGTACATCTGTTTCTATAAATATATGTACTGTAGCTTTTTTGTTCATTAATGTTTTCAACTAAAAAAAAAAAAAACTGTTTTTTTTGGTATTGGCCCGTTTTCCAGTCCTTTAATCTTTCATATAGATCTTTTTAGAACACTTTCCAATGTGTAAATACCTCTTTTAGATTATGAGTAGCAGGCTTGGACATGTTTCAAGCCACAATAATGCCTGATACCTTTGTAATATAGTAATAAGGGAAAGGAATTACTTTCCATTATTATAACTAATAACTTTATTAATTATGACAGGGGACACTGTCAAAGCAAGACTGGGGTTCTTCTCCTCTAGGCTTCGTACTGTCCCTAAATGGAGGATGTGCTCGTTGCCTATGTTCTTTATTCTGAGATGAATGTCTTAATATTTGACTGTACGAAACCCCATATTTTTAATTTGCACTCAATTTATTGAGCCAGTGAAATTATGTGGCATCATTGTTTCATCACCTTCTCTATGCTCCAAGTTTACGTCATTTTTTGTTCAGCACAGTGCAGTGCTACTTGTGTAGTATAAAACACCTTGAGTGTATTTTTTTAACTTTTCAGTATATTCCCTTCATAGTTGTCCTTCTGCTTTCATTATCAATTACCTACTCATTCCCTTTTCCCTGTTTTACTCCTTACATACATTGATCAGTTTGTGTGCTTATACACACAGACATACAAATATTGCATACATGTGTAGTTTTAAGAACAACTTTCATTTCCTTCCTAAGCCAAATTGGCTTGTTACCAGAGCAGTTGTCCTTCTTCATTGATTGTGGCTTTTGGACATCTGCTAAAATATTCATAAACAGTTCCTAATTATTCGTATTTTTCTGTTTAAATTCTTTCTCCCAGTAGATTTAGCTTTATTTGTTTTCAGCTTTGGAAAATTCACTCCTTTAAAACTCCAAGTAATTCAGTAGCTGCCATAAAAATTCTGAAACAAAGCCCAAGGAAGGATCCTGACCTCCCCTTGCTTCATTTCCAGAGAGAATACAAAAAGGGGATGATGCATAATCTTGATTAAAATTAACCTAAGTGTCTGAAAGAGAAACATTAATGTTTAGAGCTTGCACTAGATTTTCCTGGTCAGGTAGCTTAACAAGCATTGAAAATTCCTGTAGTTTGTAATGCCAGAGTATCTCATGAGCTGTACTGTTGAAATGGTAAGCTCTGGTGTCTTGCAGGAGTGGACTTTGAAAAGGCTGTATATGCTGATCTAGCACAGGTAGTATGAACTCTCCAGTTTTTAAACCTTTCACTAGCACACCTCATTATTACCAAAAATACTCACATGATTTTTACCAGAACAAAGATACCAGTTTGATTGTAACTATTTGGCATTGTGCTCCTAAGGAAGGATACTGTCTTTCAGTTTTAAAACCAGAAAGTGAAGGTATTGGCTTTCGAGAAATCAGTCCTGTAGTTTCGCTTTCACTTATGCAATCTTAAGAACTCTAAGCACCAGCTGTTTTAGGTCAAGAAACCCTTAAGATTAGAATTGTAGACTTGCTCTGAGAAGAAACATACTTCACTTTCTCAACCTGACATGTCAGTGTTGCGTTGGATACAAGTCTTCTGAAAAGAAATCATCAAATATGTACTTCAGAAAATAATAGCCTACGATGGGAACAAAAATAGGAAGAACAATCTAAAGTGTCTGTACAAAAGCAAAATCATTTCTTACTCTTCCATTCCCCCGTGAAGTAATCATTCAAACAGTAGAAAGTTTTCACTGAAAACTGAAGCTTTTTAAAATTTAGATTACTGGTAGCTGGGAATTTTAACTGAAAGTCAAAGGATATCAAAATACCATTTTCTATAAGCTTTTTTACAGATATAACATGATGTTTGGTTGGTCTGCTTCTATTTTAAAGAATTTTTCAGATAGATAAATTCAAGGCACTGCTGTGAACCATGGTAAGAGTGAGAAAGGTCTTTCTACTGCAGCCAAGTCTTCTTAACTCAAACCCCTTCTTTTGAGTACTTGAGTTTGTGAGAACATTGTGTAGAGAGTCAGTTGGTATCCTACTTGACAGACTTGGAAAGTCTAGTTTCGTTAATATTTACTGCAAGAGATCAGAGTAAAACTTGCCTTCTGGATTACATGAAAGCTTATGTTCAGTGTAGAATTAACTCATTGGATTTTTTTTGTTTGCAGTTTGATAATGGTTATTTTTTTTTCAATTTTGGACAGAAAATATGAAGCAAAAATCAATTTCTGTTTAGACTGACATTTATTCAGCAGAATAGTCAGAAAAACAGCAAACTTATTCAGTGTCCTAAACAGTTCTTTCATCAGCTCTTTCTTGAACTTTTGGCAATTGTCTTTATTCTTTATTTTGTAAATTCTTTCTGTTCTTCAGTATATCATAATTTCAAGAGTCAGCTTGAGCTTCAGAATTCCTTTCCTTATGTTTTAAAATTTTACTTGGAAACATCAAATGAATTTGCAACAATACAGTATGGATTTATTGGTGATGAAGGGAAAAGTAAAATTTGATTTTCTTACATCTGCATCTCATAACTTTTCTAAAATTTGTATTAGTGCATCAATGTTGAATTTTCATTTCTGTTCAGAGAGCAAGATGTGCATGTAACATTTTGCATCTTTCTTCCCCTCTAACCACTGTTTTATTGTCTCCATCTTGCTTATTTGTCTGCTGGAAAATCAGGGTTTTTTTGCAAGACATTTTTTCCAAATACTCCATGGTAATCTGTTGCAAGCTAATCTTCGTTTGGCTCTGAGCACAAACAAAGTTACATTGTGAAAGTCCTGCTTGTACCCAAATGTCACTAGAACGTGAACCGTTTCGGGATGGAGACCAAGCCAACTGATCTTTCTACGTTGCAGATCAAATGGACATATTTTACAGCAACACAATGAGTCAAGTTTTTTGGAGCTATTCTGAAGTCTCTGTTTCATCTCTTTCAATTTTCGTCTGCCTCCACTTGTTTAGCCTCTTATCAGTTTACATATATCACAAGGATAAGACACTCCTTTAGCCAAGTTAATTACACTGTCTTCATCCCATGGAATCATAAGCAGACCCGGTTATTTTAATCACCTTCACGCCTACTTTCTTATACACACTTTTCTTACACAGTAGCCATTCTAAAATGTGTGAGCTGGACTCTTGCCCAGATGTAAGCCAATCCCTGTATTACCCTGAAATGTTCTCATTGCATTTGCTTCTAATTGGGTAATGATGCGCTGCACAGTTTTTATATTTGTTCTGTGCTATCAACCATTTCGTGTTTTTTTTAATGACATGATTTATAAGACTTCCTTGTCACCTACCTTCCTGCCAATTCTCCCAGAGATTCATCAGTAGGTAGTTCTGTTTCTTCCAGTCTCACCCTTGTACTGCTGCGAATTGAGTATTTGCATACCCTGTTCCTTCCGTCTGGAACTCCCAACCCTTTTAACTCACTGAATGTCCCTTGCCAAACACTTTCAAAAGTCAGGCTGAAACTTTCCACTTTGAATATTGCTTTTTGTATTCATATATAATCCCTTTCAAAATGTTCGGAGCCCAGAAAATTTTCCACGTTCAAGTGATCAGAAGTGAGAGATAATAGTGGGGTTCCAGGCCAAATCAGATATAAACTGATCTGTGAAAGTGTAATTTCCTTGTAGAATTATACAGTTGTGACAATTGCACAATGGTTGTCACATACACAGACAAAAAATTCAGGATGTCCTCCTAGTAAAAACAAATCCAGGAGGTCCTTTATGTTCCTGAACAAGCACACGCCTATTACATTCATATGGACAAAAATGCATCTGAAGTAGCAATATGTTGGGTAGGTTAAGTTGTTGGAAACTGGAAGTCTGCAATTGAATAGCAGAAAAAAATTGTTCAGTTCTCTAATATCAAGGCAGTATGTTCAAGAATTACATATTTTCATTCATGTAAATGCTGCATGCTCAGTAACAAGTTAACAGACGATCCTTCTAGAAAGACTAAGAATGCAGTTTGATCTCCTGCCATCCCTCCCTTTCACCATGTTTGCAACTCCTTCTGTTCCCCTCTAAGTCATGCTGTGTTTTGTCACTGTTACTTATGTGTAATTCAGAATTTAGGTCTTGTTAATCTACCAGTTTCATGCCAATATACAAATGACATATTATCAACTTAACTTCAGAATCTGCTATTAAAATAGCAATGAAATCTCTGAGATAGATGCCACCTCGAGTATTGTGTGCAGTTTTAGGCATTGCAATGTGGATATCAAAGGATATCAACCTACTGGAGAGTGTCCAGAGGAGGGCCACAAAGTTGGTAAAGGGTCTAGAGGAATAGTCGTACAAGCAGCAGCTGAAGACACTGGGTCTGTTCAGCCTGGAGAAAAGGAGACTGAGAGGAGATCTCATAGCTGTTTGGTGCTTCCTCATGAGGGAAGGAGGAAGAGCAGGTGCTGATCTCTTCTCTCTGGTGACCAATGACAGGACTAGAGGCAATGGCAGGAAGATGTGTCAGGGGAGATTTAGACTGGATATTAGGAAAATGTTCTTCACCCAGAGGGTGAAGGAGCACTGGAACAGCTCCCCAAGGAAATAGTCACATGCCAGACCTAACAATATTGAAAAAGCATTTGGACACATGCTGTAAATTTTGGAGTTGTCCTCTGCAGGGATAGTAGTTGAACTTGATGATCCGTGTGGGACCCTTCCAACTCAGATAATTCTGTGATTAAATTTAAAAAGATAATCAGTGTAATACATGTGAAACTATGCAAGTAAGCCATGCCAGTATGGTTTTATGTCTTATTAATATTTCTACATCAGCCATTCTGCTAACTTGATTTTCTAGTTTAGTCTTTACTAGCATTGCACTGGAGAAATATTGAGTTTCTGAAACATTTAAAGAATAAACAATTAATTTTATTCTGAATATGATAAACAAATTAGTATGGATGTTATCCAGTGATTCTGTTTTGGTTTTAGAGTATGGTGTATCCTGCTATTTCTTTGACTGCTCTGATTTGAGTGTTTTATGACCAAAATCTTAAAAAGACAAAGTTTTTGTCTGTTTGCTATTACAGGTATCAACAGACAAATAAAACAAAACTTTCGGGGTGTTTTTGAAGAAAATCTTTATTGCTTTCTATAGGTGGATACAACTTTAAGACTCCAATAGCTACAAAGTTTCACACCACAATCAATTAATTTAATATTTTTAAGCCAGCAATGACCATTTCCTTCTCATGTCTTACTAGAATCATTCATTGTTTGTATTGATACAAAGAATATCCAGACTTATCAACAGAAGCAATGTTTTTTAGAAGTGCATAATATACTGCAATTATTCCCTCACACAAACCTCTTCTCTGCAGGATGAATACTGAGAGCAAGTGCCACCTTTTCCTCACTTTTTACCACCTTGTGAAGCCAGCAACTGACTACTTTCTGTAGCAAAATATCTGAAGATGAGTCTTTAAAGAAGGCCGAGAATGGCCAAGGTTACTGTACAATTCAGGTACTATTTTAGCTAGGTGCTCTCCAAAAACATTAACTAGCTATTTAAGAAAGTGAAAAGTTAAAGGTGAAATTTCACAATGTAGCTGTGTTTACAAAGTAGAAGAATTTTGTAAATAATTGATACCAATGTACTGTTATGAATGCAGAATGTTTTTCAGCATTGGAAGATGGAAGAAGGACTTTGCTGAAATGCAATAGCAATTAAAAGTTTAGCAAGAGATTAGCTGTGCCATAAGGACAGGGATTGGCTTCTAATTATCTAGAGATTTCATTGTTGGTGACTGTCCTTCACAAACATTACAGAGGAGACAAAAAATTGAAGTTATGTCCGAGGGTGTGAACTACCTGTCCCACTGACATATGTCAGAGGTAATTCTTGAAAGCAGCTGCAGTTACACTAACATCAACAGAAAGTTGCTCCCTAATACAAACTTTAAATAAATAGAAAGCGATTTTAGATGCAATTATTTATCTAGAATAGCTTTCTGAAGAGATACACCAGTGAATGGTAATGTCTGCTGCTACTGCAACTATGATTTACTTTACAATTTTGTCTCTTTCAGAAGTTTATTTCACCTCCTGAAGCTTGTTCCTTTGACTTTTCATTGTATTCATGGAGAGGTACCACATTTCTTGAGAGGCAGGCATGCCCTGAAACCTCTCAGAAGTGCAACCATCTGCCAGTCCTGCAGGCAAGCACCAATGCAGCATACTCTCTCAAGGAATTAGAGGAAAAAAAGTCTTTGTATCTAAGTGACTAAGTCAGAGGCACGGAAAGAGGATGCAAATGTTGTAGACATGTAAATATTGAAGTGAATCTTTTTCTTTTAGAAGGCAGATAATACAAACTGGACAAGTGCGTTTATTACCCTATTTGCTCCGTTGATTGTGTCTCTTGTATAATTTTGGAAGGGTGAAGTAGGTCTTAGGTTATGAGTTCAGTTCTTTCCACTAGATTTGAGAAAATAATGCTGTAAATAAATTAGTGCAAGTTCAGACTAGTATAATTTATTCCTACGTGTTCAGTTTTGCCTTTTTGGTACATGTTGTCATGCAGTACGCATTCCTGTGTGGAATAAGCTGTTGTGATGGCAGAGGAGAGAATCTTTTAGAAACTGCTGTGGTCAATCTGATTTTGTATAGTGCGTGTATTCTGGAGCTTGCCCTTCACACACAGAAAACATTTTCAAGAGAGGAATAACCTACAACATATAATGGAATGAAAAAGAAAAGAAGTTTTATTTTGTAGTTTTAAAACACAAAAAAATGTCATCAGAAACCTTAATGAGTTCCTAACTGATTCACAGATTTTGTGGCTGGAGCTCTAACTGAGAGCCCAATATTGGACAATCTAACCCTAAGGTTCCAAATAAATACAGGAAATAATTCCATCTGGTCTGTACTTACTAGAGCTACTAGTAAACACAGCACATATTCCTGTCACAGTTGCTTACATCAGCTTTCATTTTGGCCCCGTCTTTAAGCTTTTACATAGTTTTAAATGGTTGCTGCAAAATCAGATCTTTGAGAAAGACATATGACTGGCAGAGAATAAATATTTTACATGGAATAATTACTTACTGCCTGAAGTCTTTGGCATGCTATCCAGTAGAAAAAAAAGCATTTTAATAAATGCCAACCACACCTACAAAAGATAAGTACCATCACAAATCATACTCACTTATTCCGAGATTATCATCTGATAACCAGTCCAAATTGCTGTTGAGATAATAGCACCTCTTTTGATGTTACTGGCAAAGTGCAGGTAAAAATATTTCTGTGTTTGGCTTTCACCATTAGTACTAAGATTTTACAAAAACAAACAACAATACAAGAGCCAAAGCATAAGAGGAAGAATACTTTCTCATAGTGGAGTAAATTAGGTACACTTCAGACTACTTTGGAAATAATTGCTACTTACCAGAAAAAAGCTATTAAGTGAGAAGTGTATAAATACACAACTTATTTTACTGGGTACATTTTGGAAACTTTTGGTACAATCTAATTGGTACAAACTTTTGGTACAAGCCTAATTTTTTTGGTACAAGCCTAATTGTCTTATAGGAGTTTGGAAAAGTACTTGGAGCAAATATAATAGTGTCTCCTAATAATGAGAGAAGCCAAGTCCCTTTTGTTGGAAAAGATGCAAACCAACTATATTGTTGTAACAGATTTCTCTCCCTGATACCTCAGGTCCACATCCTTTCAAAGGCTGCCTTTAAAAACTTTAATCAATGTCAGGTTTACACCAGCATAGAGCAGAATCTCTGGTTTATCAGTTTAAAACAATGGGTTCCTTTATGTAGGGAGATTGTGACTCACTGCCTTGTTTGTCCTAGCTAATGAGAACTAACAGCACTGTCTGTAATGGATGTGCTGTGGATATTACTGTGGGAACGTGCCTTCAGGAAATGATCCAACTATCTTCAACTGTGTAGTCAAAGATTATTGTTATTAAAATAGTTTTGGAAACTCGTGTACAAGATGTACTTGAATTGCACTGTGAATAAGTTAACGATTGTTCTGACTTATCATAGCTGTTCTGCATGTATGTTTAACATGCGTCTTGTTGGCATTTTAATGTTGTGTATGTGTGTGGGGAGAGGGATGTGAGCAGACATATTCTGCTGACTCATCTTGATTGATGGATTGGATTTTATCTTCTCTGAATCAGAGAAATACCAAGTGGCTCTCCAAAATTAAATAGCTTGAGGGAAAAGATTCAACATCCTGCATCAGACCTTACAGTAAATCAGACCAAGAAAAGGCTTGATTCAAGTGTTGAAGCTTGCTAATGATTTCTGCCAGAGTTATTTGCACCATAAATGAATATTCAGCAAAGAAGGACATGGAAATCTGTTAAAGACCCTTTATTGCTTGTTTGCTGTGTGGGAAACTGGTAGGGAAAAGTCATCTCCCGGCATTTGGTGACTGCTTACGACAAATTAACTGCTGTTTAGAAAGCATGGCTTTTCCTAGATGTGATAGAGAAGATATCTTGCCCTTGCAGGAGACACAGTGGTAAAGAAACTTCCTTTCTGTCAGAGTCAGAAACACCTGCAAGCCCTAAAAGTTAGACATAGAAATCCCTGTGACCATGAAGAAATAGAAAGAGTCAAGTTTCAGGGTGAGAGGAATGGGCAATCTTTCATTCTTCCTGCTCTGTGGAGCATTGTGACTGTCTGACAAAAGTCTTGGAGAAGAAGTCTGAGGACTAGTGTTGGGCAACTTTCATATGGTCCGTCAGAGAAGAGATGGGAGGAGAGTGAATGTGTGACTTTCTGTTCCCCTCCTAAGCAGGCTGAGATCCATACCAAACCATATACACTCAACAATTTTCCACAGGGGTCCAGAATGTTCAGTAAACCACCTGGGAAGAGAACAGCCTGGTAAGGGCCCTGAACACTACAGAGCTGTAAATGAGACTGTTTGTATGAATGTAACAACAGCAATGGACCCTTGGACACGACCACTGTTGTCATAATTTCTAATTCTTTTTAAGAAAGGCTGCGATCCTGATACTGTGGCTTACTGATTTATGCAAAGCAAATAACCACTGAGTGGATACAGAAGCAGTACATGCTTGTGCCCAATGAAGTACATTAATTTCAAATTATTTGGCATGGTGAAGTTTTGCTATAGAAGGTCACAGCCATAAAATAATAGAAAAATCCAAAAGTTAAAAAGTTAGCAAATCTGCTTTTCAGTTATTCAGAATGTTGCTTGTCCCAGTCATGAACATTGTATAATATCTGTATGTTCTCATACATGCACCATAACTTTTTCCTGCATCAGAACATTTACTTATATCCTGTCAGCCACTATGGCTGATGGGCGCCAGATCTGAAACCTATCTCCCATATATATCCCTTGGCAAATGAGAAAAAAATTTTAAATGTGTCAAAAATGTAATCTTTTAGGCTCAGGTGAGGACTAATACAATGAAATATAACTGCCATAAAACAGATGGCAGGGGCTCTTATCACAGAAGTTAGCAGATATAAATGATCAGGAAAACTCAGGAAAAACTCAGGAGTACTCAGGAAATTACTGACATGCAAATGTTCTGGATGTTGTTATAGACCAGTTTGGAAAACAGTCTCTTCACAAAAATGCAATATATGTAAAGAAAAATAAAAGTCACTGAAATTATCAGTGGAAAATTTCAATTTTGTAACCAGAATATGTGTTTGGATTGTGAAAAGCAGTTATAGCAGAGGCTGAAGTTTTTCCATTCTTCTCTTCAATATTAACTCTTAAGCAAGACCACACCTTCTCTAATAAACCATGAGCTTGTTTTTTTCCAACAAAATCATCAACAGTTTTCCATTTCAAAAATAGAGAAACACTAAAAAGTATTTTAATTATAGAATCATAGAATCATTGGGTTGGAAAAGACCTCTGAGATCATCGAGTCCAGCCGTACCTGTCCACTTACTAAACCATGTCCCTGAGAAACCATCTACTCATCTTTTAAACACCTCAAGGGATTGTGACTCAACCACCTCCCTGGGCAGCTGTTCCAGTGCCTGACCACCATTTCAGTGAAGAAATTTTTCCTAATGTCTAGTCTGAACCTCCCCTGGCACAACTTGCAGCGATTTCCTCTCAGAACTCATAAACCATAAATTCCCATTACTGAGAACTAAAGGGTTGTTAGATGTTTATCAGACCTTTCAGCTGGGATACAGAATGGGAACGTAATGTAGAAATAGGGACGTCTGCAGTATCTTTCCTCTATGCTCTTCTGATACTGGGCTATATACTGTTTGGCAGTATCATCCATATTATTACTTAGATTGCATTAAACCCAGGTACAAAGACCATTTGATTTCCTCAAACTACTAGGTGCAACAGAGACATGATCTGACCCTAGCCTGTGTCCAACTTCATCAAAATTGTGCACTACATTTGTGTGCAACATTTTCGTAAGTTATTTTTTCTTCATTATTTTTATAGTCTTGAAAGCAGACAGATATTCAAG
Organism: Dromococcyx pavoninus; assembly: GCA_033558185.1. NCBI lineage: Eukaryota > Metazoa > Chordata > Aves > Cuculiformes > Neomorphidae > Dromococcyx > Dromococcyx pavoninus. The sequence goes on from JAUMJL010000401.1 coordinate 5,650,083, forward strand.
AATGGAAAAACACATGTAGTTTTAATTATCAGGATTAAGAATAGTAAGTAAAACATAAAAACCTGCAGAAAATTTAACAGATAATGTAGTTCAAACTAATGAAAATAAAAAGGATCTTCATCTGGTATGGAAATGAATTGGAAAAGATTCCCTAAAAATTGTCAACAACCTGGATGAGATTGCCATAATTAAATACCTATCATGTCATATATTCACTGTCTTGACTGTCCCTTATTTGTCTCAACAGACCATCAGAGACCCCATGCTTTGAACTGGATTTTGCATGCTGTACTGAAGGAAACTTGCCCAGCTGAAGAACGGCAGCTCAGGCACACCTCAGGAGTAGAGCTGAGGGCAAGGGGTCACATTGCTGGGGCTGCCTTTACATTATGGAACAGTCAATAAACCAGGTAGCCTAATGGAACAGGAGGAACTTTTGTTGACACGCATTTGGGGGCATTGTACAAGATGAAGATGTAATCAGCTGTTAAGGATTTATAACTAGTATCAATGAACCATTAAAAGGAGAGGAAGCCTTGCATTCTTATTCTACTCCTCTACATCTATCATCCTGTGAAACCTCAGTGGATCTGGGCTGGAAATATTTACTTGTTAACTTTACATCTATCAGAGGGATGAAATAGGTAATCCCAATTAAAATAGTAATCTGCCCCATAGAGTTCTCGTGCTGCACACTTGGTCGCTTCTTTTGCAGATAGTTGTGAGCAGTTCTTCCTGTACACCCAAGTAAAATATAACTAAAAAGTTGTGTTAGTTTAGTCCAAGGCTCAGCTAATAAGGCAACAGGCAGAATCCATTAGGTGGGTTTAACACCACACTGACCATAGCCACTCACACACACAAAGCTTCTAGACAGCTTGCAAACCAGGCAGAACAAGCTCATGGTTTTCTGGCAGAGACTGTGTAGACACTCCGTTTTTACCACCCTCTCTTTGTCCTTGTAAGTAATATATTATCCTGCTTGAAACTGTAAGGTGTATAAAGGCATGCACCTTCTGTACTCATGTAGGATGAGGAAAGTCAAAGTTTTGACATGCTTCTGGAAAAGAAAGCATGTTATTGAGCATCTGAAGAGCAAAAAAGAAACTCAAGTATGATGTCCCTTTTGAAAAATTTCTTTGTTTTTTTCCTCTGTGTATTTCAAAACCAATGTTCTAGATCCATCGGGGTACATAATGCTTGCACGGAGCCAGAGATGCTTGGTTCTTAGACATGGAACTAGTCATGTTATCAAAATGGTGTTTCACATACTTGTTGTCTAATGAAATTTTATCATTAAAGGAATCTAGAAATTAAATATTCCCACATAATTTAAACAAGTGTCTGTGTACCTCTGAGAACTTAATTTTATAACACATTTTACTTCAGTAAACATTAGATATTGCCGAAATTTTGTTGCGCAAGGATGCCATTAACAAATGTTTTGTGTTTCTGTTCATGGTGCAGTCTGCCTTTCTCAATAGTTGAGTTTTTTTGATTACAAAACACCTAATTGTTGCCACCTTCTGACACCAAATCTCCACAATACTTTTTCTGCTTTATTTGATAGAGAGAAGGTGTTCAGTTGAACTGACAGCCTGAGACTGTTTGCTGCTACCCTAGAAGCTTCTGTGCAGTTATTGGTAATGCTTTTAAATACATTTTACAGTGCTAACACAACTATGAATTTGATATGAAATTAGATTTAAATTAAAATCATTCTCTTCCAGTTTGGCTCTCTTGTAAGAAGTACCAGAGCCTCTTGATTCAATCGCCTTGGTAAGTCAGATTGCCTAGAGCTCATGATCAAAATGCTTTAATTCCCTTTTTTAAAGGTCATGTAAACATGTGTGCTTAGTGAATTAGATGCAAATTCAATTCCCTATTCACAAAGCTTCCTAGTTAAGATCCTTACCTATTCCTCACATGCAAGCCTGTGTCTGACAGGAGAATATTGACTTTTGTGCTGTGGTCAAAGACATGATTAAACAAAGACAATAAGTACCCCTGCATTGTAAAGAATATTGACAGATAGAATTGGAGCTACATTTTTTCCAAATGGTGCTCATTGTGTAGGTTAATTAACTCACATTTTGACATGGTTGTTCTATTATTTTATTTGTTTTTACAACCTGCATTTTTGTAGGGGTAGTATGTGCAGAAGAGCAATGGAAAGAGATCTAGGTACCAAAGCCTGCGTTTCATTGAAGCTGTTACAGTAATTAAGCAATGACTTAGTGTCCTTCTTAACAATAAGTTGTGCTAAAACAAAAAAATTGAAGTAACGAATAACGGTGTTAAATACAACTACACCAAGGACAAAATGAACCACACTGAACTTTCTCAATAACAATAAAGTTTTTCTTGTTCTGGCATTCAGTATCACCAATATATAACAGCTTCAGTTCTGATTTTCATACTTCTGCAAACAAAATTATTACATTTATTTCTTGTTGTTATATCTTTCCTTATAAGTAATGACTAATTATTAGTGCATAATTTTTTGTAAACTCTTATTACTGAGAACTGTTGGCCTAGTTCACACCACAGGCCTGTGCAGCACAGTGCCTTACCTCTGACTGGGGTTGGAGTTGGAAAGAAAATGAAAAACAGCACAAAAGTCAAACTATACCTAGTTTTCTGAAAACAGGAGATCTGAAATCCTGAAATCATATGGAACTTGACAGTTGTGCCAGACCCAAAGTATTAAGGGCAACAAGCCCCAGAAAGTCACCAGGTTTGTGCAATAATTAGATTTTGCAGACAATGAAGTACCAACTTCTGTACTTGTCTCTAGGTTTTCAACCTCTAGGGTGCACATTTTCAAGAGATTTCAAAGATCAGGAGGACAAAAAACGTTTTTCAGGTGTGTGAAAATCTAAGATGGAAACAAACAAACAAACAAATAAAACAAAGCAACAGGTCACCTACACTTGTTATCATGCCCAGTGAACTATCAGATACAAGAAAAGCTGTGGCATTTTCTAGAGCAGGTAATTCTTCAGAAGTACTTTGATGCTCACCACAGGTAATACTTTCTTCAAGCATATCACTATACAGAAAATCCTTGCTGCAGATAGATCCACAGTTCTTGTCAGGCCACGAGACTTCCCATATTGTACGATGTTATGGCACTAGTGGAAAGGAAAAGAGAAATTCCTTGGTACAATAAGGTTTGGTAAGTGTCATGACAGGCCTGAATTATGAGGAAAGGATAGACAGCAAAATGCTTCTGCTGAAAGAGGCAGATAAAGAACTGGCATACGTGTAGATTCATCATCTTTTTCATTAAACCACTCCCTCAAGACTTTCCTGATATACTTACCAAAGATAAGTCATCCAGCTACTTAATCATCTAGTGTGAGATGAACTCTCATCCTCGAGCTCATGTACTTCTGTGCTTACCTGCTGTTCTGGCCTCTTGCTGAGCGATCCCCGCACTCTCACCTTTAGGACAGAACAAGACCTTAGTATCAGCCACATAACTGCCTTGAGGTCCCACTGAGGTCTTGATATCTGCATTTCTTCCTTTCACAAATAAATGAATAGCGATATTGGGGAGAAGATTTCTTAAAAAAAATATTTATGTATAAAGCTAACTAGTATTCAGAAAAAAATACTAAAGTGAATTAAACCCAACACTTAGTACATCTGAATAGTTCATATCTTTTGCTAAAACAAAATATTTCAAACCTTGAAACCCTCATGTTTCTCACCTGAGAAATTTAAAAGAATTAGCCAAGAAGCTCTCTGGACAACTAGAGTTAATTTTCTTTATTGAATCTTGAGAAAGAAGGGATATTTCAAAGAATTGCTGACTTGCCAAACTAATTGTAGCATTTAAAGAAAATGGCCCAGGAAATGATAGATCAGTTATCCTGATACTAATCTTAGGAAAGAAAAAGAAAGCCCAGACAAATTCAGCACTCTATCAACAGGGAATTACATGCTAAAAATAAAGCTGTATCATTCAGCACAGTTTCACAGAAAGCAGCTCTTGTCAAATTATCTCCTTGAGGGTTTTTTTACAAGATTATAGGTCTGGTTGATAAAGGTAGCTGTGTTGTTACGGTGTAATTAAATTTCTCCACGATATTTGACATACTACACATGACATTGTGCTTTAAAATACTGCATTATATGTAAATAATAGAGCAGACATTACATGATTTAAAAGCTACTTGACTAATAGCTCTCAAAATTTATGCATTAATGGAAAGGCATTAATTAACTGGGTCATTCCTAACAAGGCACCCCCCAAAACCCTTGGTCCCAAACCATTTTAAGCCTTTCTTTGAAAACAATCTGAACCACAGACACAGTTTGCAGGTGACAAAAAGTTGATGATGTGAAAAGTAATCAGAAGTTATCTTTTATGGAGAATGTTGAATCACCTGGATAGGTGACTTGAATTCAGTGCAGGAGCTGAATGTGCTCAAATGCCATGATCAGGGAACAAAAGCTTGTTGCAGAGCAGATCTGCCAGCCCACAACCACAGGTAAAAGGACCTGTGTGTCTTTCTATGCATGAAAAACCCATCCCAAATCAATGAAGGGGAGAGAACTCATCTTTCACATTGGGCAAAGAGACATAGGGTGGTGCCAGAGAAAGCCCTGTAGAAGAGTAATGAATAGGGTTGAGGGAATTCCTTGTAACCTGTAGGAAGATATAAGGGACCAGAACATTTTGGGGGAGAGGAGGTTAGAAAGGGGGCAGCAAGACAGGCAGGTGGGCACTGCTGAGATGCAGCTCCTGGTGTCAGCCCCCCCCTTGAGGGTGTCCATCACCCTCAAGGCCATTCCCCATTCTGTAGGTGCCTGGTCTTGACCAGTCAGGGAGAAGTCCATCCCTCTCCCCTCCCGTGGTCACCTTCTGCTCTTTGCCCCACAGCAACCAGGGCAGATGAGAGGGCTGGCAGCTTGGGTATCGACCTCCCCCTCTCTGAAGACCTTCTAGAGGAAACAAAAATTTAGGTCCTGTGATGAGAGACTGAATGGTAATCATGGTCACTTCTGGCTGGAGAGACCATGAAACACTCCACACTGCCTGGCAGAGATTTTCTCTTTGGTTAAAGTTTGGAGGGGGGGGGGGGGCAGGAAAGCTGCTGATTTACAATCTCTTAGGAAAAGTCATGTGTCTCTGTAGGTCTCATAATCTCAGTCTGATTAATTTTGAGTTTTTTTCCTGCACAAATGGGATTTGGTTCTCTTCAGGAAAAAAAGGACTGGAATCAGTAAAAACACATAGGAACATCCTATCAATAGTTACTTACAACAGTCAGTAACTCAATGCTTAAGCTCTCCAAGACAGTGAAAATCATAAGAGATTTGCATATCTATGTAGGTTAAGATTTTATATATCAGGAAGAATTTCAGATTAGAATATTCTTTTTAAGTGTTCAAGTATTCATCCAACAACTAATATTGAAAGAAAATTAAAAATCCAGACCCGAAAGTATTGACAGGAGATTCAGTTAGTGCTTAGGCCAAATAGTTCATTTCTCCATATCAAAGCAAATCCTCAGTTTGTTAGTTTCAAAATCTGAACTTCAACATAACTGGTACGTTTATAATGGGCTAAATTAAGCCAAAATCCATCGTGTAAGGAGGGATAATGTTTGTATTTTAAAAATCCATGCGAGACCTGAATTTGTTGGTTAGATTCCAAAACTAATTAAAATTAAACAGAATCCAACAGATTTTTGATAAAAATTCATATTCATTTGATGTGGACTGTCTATACTTCATTGTTGCTCTCTTTAAAGATTACTTATGTACAAAGAGTTGGAAAAGAGTATTAAGATTTAAAAACTATAAGGAACTATAAGGGCAAACGCATTGAGCATATGTTTTCATTTATTAAGCTTTTGCTTTATTCTGCTCAAAATGGTTGCTTGAGACAATATTTTTTGTATAAAGAATAATCTGCAAAGATTCTTAGTGAAATGTATTTCTAGTGGAACAAGAAGTTTGGCTTGTTTACTGGGGACTGGATTCAACAGCATTCGCTTAACAAGCCAGGCATTAAGGAACCACATCAGTCGTAGTTTTACTTCAAATTTGCCATTGGTTTGCTAAGCAAAGCTCATCCAGAGGAAAAAATCTGATTTTGTAAAAGATCACATACAGTGTATTTTACACATCTAAGTGCAAAATATTTTCCTCACAGCTGAATACATGGAAAACACAGCAGTATTATAAAAAAGTGAGATTACCAATGATGTCCAGACGTAGAGAAAATATGACCTCAGTTAGAACACTCTAGTGTTTACTTTTCCTTTCTAGAGAGACATATACAGTGTTTCATGATTTCAGTATGCAAGGCAGCAAAGTTTCTGAGCACTTCAGCAAGAATCCCCAAGTAGATTACAGGCTGGGAAAACTTAAAAGGGATAAAGAAAGGATCTGAATGAAAATCATCTCTGCTAAAACAATAGGAAGCAGAGTGCAGCTACTTCTCATTTCCGTCATGCAGACAATGTTGATTGATTTTTAAAAGTGTCAATATTAAAAATGAAACCAAACCAAAAAAAAAACCAGCCCTAAAAACCCGCCAACATGGTGAAGTCAAACCTTTAGTCTCTAGGAAGCCTTTAACTGGCAGATACCTGTGTAGCCTGATTGCAGTCTCACAGTACAGAGCAAACAGATTATTTGTCTCAAAATTTCTCACTATATATACAAGTAACAAGTAAATTTTCTCTTAATCTTGGGTGCAGGATCCCATTCCTTGTTTATTACATTTTTGAATATCTTACTATATTGAAGTGTTTTATTTGTTTTTCATGGTACTCCTCAAAATAATTAGTTTATTGCACAGATATGAAGTAGGCCGTGACTGTTATTCTGCTGCTTCGAATCCTAAGGATGACATTGAAAGACATGCTTATTGGAAGACACAGACACCGTAAGAAATTTTCTGTAAATATTCTTAGTTTAATGTATTTCTAATAAATTAACACATTTAATTTGCTTGCTGATCACTTATTGTTTGTAACAACACAGTTCAGTGCATGTCTCCCATCTGTTCTGCTTACAGTTATGTGCCCTGAGCCCACATGAAAAAGGAGTATCCCAAACTGTGAGTTAGGGAATAAGGAGTGTAAAATTACTGACTGATCATCCTAGCCAAATCTGATGTATGTAACCAAGTCACACAAAGAAGCTCTAGGTGTTTTCGATCTGCAATCTGCTGTCTATTCAAGCTAAAAGAGCTGCGTGGGGCAGTCTGGCTGTAGAAGCTTCAGCTAGCCCTGAGATCAAAAAAGTGAATTACTTGGTGCTACTGTAGAACTGTTCCTGATTCCTGAACTGCACAATACACTTCAATGCAAACATACCCATGGTATCAAAGACTGTAGTAGAACCTGTGAACCTGTCTTCTTGGACAACCATCTGGGGTTTTGTTTTTTTTTTTCAATCCTCTGGTGTTTTTGTTTTGATCATGCACCTTGAACTCCTGCAATGAATAGGGGAAGAGGCCTATGAGACTTTATTTACAGTACAACTCCATTCATTATACCATTTTGACAGAGTTCCAAACTTAGACCATCCTGTGTTGTGAGTGAGGTAAGGACACAGGGGTGGGAGGGAGTGGGGGGTGGGGTAGGGAGAGGGCAGGGATATTGGATGTACAGAGGTGATTAAAGCCTGCATCACAATGCTTGCACAAAGAGCTAGTGGAGGCAGGAATTCGGGCTAATGTTCTTTTATGTGTTATCTTCAAATACAATGCCTTGGAGGAGTTATATGTGTCTATATAAACAAAGGAAAATGCAGAAATACCAAAGAATGGACAATACTGAACTCCATGACTGCCAAGAGGCAAAAGGGAAAGTTTATTTCCTTGATTGCTGTGTGATTGCTGGGAGTCATGGCAGATTTCAGTGAGAGAAACCTATCAGAGAAGTCCTCTTAGCTGCAGACTGAAAGATCTCTAAGGAGCTCTCTAGGAGTGGAGAAGGGCTATTAAAATGTGCTCACTTCCAGGCTATGATAACCTTTTTGGCACAAGCAAAAGGTAAGTTTTTACAGGTTTACAATTAGTTTGATAAGATTTTTAGAAGGATATCATTAAGCACCTCTTCAGCACTGAGGCTAAGCTTTTCTCAACCAGCAAATTTTTGAGCCAGATTTTGAATGTGCCAGACCTTAACAGAGTAGCTGGTAGTTTACACTTTAATAATCAGCAAAACAGTATAGCCTCTTAATCATCATCCCAAAGATGGCTGAAGTTTTCCAGGAAAAAACTTCATGTGCATGCCAGACAGCTGAAATGAAAAACTCCACCCTAAAAACTACAAAGCTAGCTGAAAGCAAGTTAGCTCATAATTAGAATGGCTGTCATTCAACACAACAAAATAATCTTATTAGAAAGCCAGTTCACAGAAACAATATTTTTTTTTAGCAGTAGGCAGCAGTTTTGGTCACAATTTGTCAGCAAAATTTCTCGTCTCAGGACAGTAGCTAACCAATTTATATCTGTGAGAAAAAAGCAAAAAAATAATAAAATCCTGCTCAGAGTGGGGAGTAGCTATGCAAGTCTGACGTTTTCATTGGGTAAGATCTTGTGCAGAGAAGTTCACAATTAAATTTTTAAATCTAAATTTTCACCTTGCCATATAAAGTATTACTGAAATGACAGTTTTCAAAAATCGGGAAGATCATTGTCTATTTTCTTCATCTGGGATGTATTTAAAAATAACTACTGACAATACTGTTCATGTAAGTTCATATACCTCATTTACTGTTATAGTTGAATACTAAGTCATTAAGAAAAATAGGGCTGAGAACAGCATAGATGGGAAATACAGTTTGCAATAAAACAGGAATGATGCAGGCATTAATGTCTCCCCCAAATAGGTATATTTATCTTTAATATTAATGTGATTTCCATTCATGCACAATAAAAAAGATCAGTATTAGAATTCTAAAGTTTAAATCGTGACGTGATTTCCCTTCTTATGCTAACAAATGACTGTGGTCACAGTTTTGTAGAGTATGTTATTTGATAGCACACAGACATTTAACTATCAGATTAACAGGTACATTAATGTATGTAGATGTTGACATAGCCACATTTACACCCATAATTACTTGCAGATGTGGACTATCGGCAGAAAAATGGCCATATTTTAAATACTAGTCCTTAAGTCCACTGCATATTTTTATTCTAAAGTAGCTTTAGCATGAGATTTTTCAATATTTCGATTCCAGTTTGTGGCCCTGAATCAGGCAGATGTTTTTTTTGAAATTTCACCTTGAAAGCTCACTTGGAATTCTCACTTTTTGAATGTACACAAAAAAAAATCCATCTTTCTTTTCAAATTAACACCTCTCAGCCTTTAACTTTTTAGCTACAGGAAGGTTATTTTGAGATGTTTCTTTCTGCACTTAGTGTTTTTTCTCTCTTACTTTGCCCCCCTTGGAGCTCTTTAGCTTTTCTGTCTAATCACAGAGTGTTCTTCATGGTGCTCCTGTGGCATGCAAAACAAGAACAAGCAAACAAAAGCTGTCTGGGTACATGATTGTATTTCGTATAATTCGGCAAAAAAACAAGGAAGTGGCTCATTTATTTCACTACACTGAGAAACTCAAGACTCAGGATAGAAGCAGAAAGCTAAAAATCCTACAAATTCTGTTATGTAAATTAGGATCAAAGAAAAAGTCCATGACAGAGCAGAGAAGATGAGTAATAATGGTAACACCGCTTACAAGCTGTGAAGCTTTCATGACGGTATTGGACCATATTAAACACAAAAATAATGGTGATTTTATGTTCCTGTGCAGTGGTAAAGAGACATTTTCCAATTATAAATATATCTGCTAATTCATACAACAGTAGTTTGTTCTGTCTCTAACAGATCTCTGACTCTTTGAGAGTCAGTACAATTATCTCTGTTTAAGAGGTGAGATGCCTGAATCCTTCATTGCACCTCCAAAAATATGCCAGCTTTCACTCTGATGTTCACTTCACTAGAAACTTCACCAGAAATCTGAAGATACCCATGTGAAAGCCCATAGTGGCTACCCGTGGCCACCAGATAAGGTGATTACTATTTACAGCTTCAAGGTAGAGCTTTTCAAGGTGATAGAAGTAGTGCTGCAAACTTGCAGCAAAGGTTTGAGAGGGAAGAGTCAGGGGGGACACACACCAGGCTGAATGCAGACCTGCACATTTTGGCCCTGTTGACATGTTCCAAGAGGGTGTCATCCTCTCTAACAGTTGTCTGTTCCTTCCCTTCAGTGAGGCTTTGCTAGCTGTAAACCCTCAATTGTCAGATGAAAGAAACAAACTTTCAACGATAACTCCTAAATGTGTCTCAGACTACCTAGCTTGACTTCTGCTCTGCATCTTTTCATCTCTTTTCCTTGCCTTATGACAACAAAATCAAATGGATTTGGTCTGCACCTAAACAGCCACCAAATGTCAGAAATTAACAGAGCCACTGATTAACTCAGAAAGCTGTTTTCCTAAAGCTCTACTAGAAGTGGGTGTGATACACCAGTTGACATGAAAGGACACAGGTGTCATTATTCATCTCTCTTCTTCCTGTCATCACTACACTGAAATGGCCAAGAGCCTGATTTCTTTCTGTAGTAAAGTAAAAATATAAGGGTAATTTTGGCAATGAGTGAATATAGAATCATGATATGAGGAACTTTGGCATAATGCCAATGCTTATTATGAAAGACATTGCTCCAGGTCATAAGACTTTGTTCTATTGTGCAAACTGGCAAGATTCTAGGGTCCAAGGAATTAATCTCCATTTTTATCTGCCAATCAAATTTAGGATAGCATCCTCAAACAGCAGATTAATTTCTTTGCTGTAATACCTCTGTTAGGATCAGAATCAAAATAACAAACTTTTCTGAAGGACAGTGTTCTAAGAAGATACTAAAACCCAATGAACCCTAGAATTGGCCTAAAACAGTCACTAAACCCTTCTGTCCTTTGCATAGGTAGAAGATGACACTCTTTATGGCTCATGCAACCCAATAAATAGGAAGGAGAAAGATGTAAAATACTAAAAATTAAAAGCATAATGCTTTAAGGGAACGGTAAAAGAAAGACAAAAATAAGTGCAAATGTCAGATGGTAGACATATTGCTTACCTCACTGTTGAAGCTGAAAAAGATGCAGAAGGACCTGAGTAGACTAGCTGATTGCAGTATTATATGAATTGCTAGGAGAATGAAGAGTCTTACATTCCATAGTTGTGGTAGATTTATTTCTAGAAGAGCCTGGGCACTTCAAAATTCCCTTTATACACATTCAAGAACTATGAATTAAAATTGAAAGAACTGCAGGGAAGAGATACTAAAAGAGCAAACTAGTGGGACACAGGCATTATGGAGACTGAAAGAGCACCTCCAAGTTAACAAAATTAAGACCGAAAGGTGTTCCACTTTCTGTCTGTAAATACAGATAGGTTAAACATCAGAAAGTACTATATTCTTCATCCTAGTGATTTAGATGAAAGTTGACACATAGGAATAAACTGAATGAAAATAATTTTTAATAGAATTTAACATGTTTCTAGCGACAGATAATGCAAATCACTTACTTTGTGTTTTTAGCAAGGACTTCAGTGTTCTTAGGCAATAAATTCTTTGATACAGTACCAGTGATATGACTGGACACCATAATTCTTACTGCTTCTCTATTCCTAAAGGAATATAAATATCTTAAATATTGTAATTCACAGGTTTGAAAGCCTAGTATTCCTAGTCCAAACTCAAGAATGACACCTTTTTTGTTTACCCACCTAGCTAACTGGAGGCTTTTTACAGCAAAAGTATGTACCAGTAGAATTTTACCTGATGCACAGCAAACACTGTGCATCATTTAAGTTATCTTCTTCCTGGTTGAGTGGCTTGTGTTTCACTGACGAACTTCTTATGTGGCTTTTATTAATGCATGTCTTCTAAATCTTCAGATCTAAAGTTCACATGATGATTGTCTAAAAATCATTAGATATTGTGAAAATTTCAGAGGCTGAAACTCTTGAGATATAAATTTTCAGGAAGAAGAAGATGAGATTTTCTGAGAATTTCCAGGAAACTAAATAAACTATTTCTTAGGGGAAAAAAAAAAAGAAGAAAGAAAAAAGTCACACGTCACTTCAGTAAGCCCTTTCACGTGTAAAAATCATCTTTCTCCCACTATTCTGTTACTTCAGCCTGTCTCATCCCCAGATCATCTGACACTTTCCCTCTTCTTACACCAAGCATCCCTCTAGTCTTATTTCTCTCAGAGCAACTAGATAACACCCAGCAATCATTCTCCTACAAAGCCTCTCTGCACCTTCTCAGCACCTTGGAATCTTGTGGCAGGGTCAAGAAATTTCTAGATTTATTTTATCTGACTGTAACTGATATTTAGATCATATCATCTTACTATAATTTGCTGACACAGTGCTACATTATAGTCAGGTTTCCATGTATCACTTTTTGTCACTGTTGTGATCTGTAATTTTAAAAAGAAATAGCCTGGAAACTACTATAAAATGGAAAATTCCAAACTTTATCTTCCTTGATATTCCTGTCAACAGACTCCACCACCTCTAGATTTATATGTTCTGTATTTTGAGGCTTAAATGGATCATTCCAAAATTTCAGTATTCCTTATTCTCAGTCACCTGCTTAGTCTCATTTCTGTACTGTACTTAGATTTTATCTTCTGTCTTTTTCTACAGTCTTGCAACAGCAAACCAATTGCATAATTTTTCAAAGTAATTATCAGGAAAAAATGTTTTTCCTCAAAAACTTTTAATAGTAGTGAAAATTTTGTAAATAAACCTAAAATAATCCCTGAAATCTAAAACTAAAAAAAATTCAAAAGAATAAAAATCTTCATTCTTTATTTATTTTCTGTTGAATAATTTGATTTTTTTATTTCCTCTGATGTGATAGTTACAAACACTTAGAAGTTAGAGCAATCTCTAACTAGAAATAAAATAATTAGTCAATTAGATTATGTACAAGTGGTCAGCTGTCATCTATTTGGGAACTGCTCCTTCATTTTTTGAAGGATTTTTGTCCTTGTTTTCCAAGACCTTATCTATGGTCCTTGTTTTCTGATCTGTGCCTGGACAAGGCCAGAGACTAGACAGACTGTGGAAAATGACATTGGTCACTGGGTAAGAGAAACTTTTAGTCACAAAATTAAAGTCATTGAAAGAGCAAGAGGGGACAAATGGTGTGGTAGCGTGATTTATCAGTGATAGAAATGATTGGATGCAGGCATGGAGAGCTGATTTGATAATAACACTCAAAAGTCAGAGGGAACGACTACACTCTGAACAAAGAGAGATAAGTATTGTGAGGTGAAGAAATCCCAGGAAGAAAAGTGAAGTAGAGAAAGTCAGCAAAGTTGAAGGTAAAAACCTCCCAGAGTCCGTAACATCATCTGTCCCTGAACAGCCGAAGCATTTGCCTAATGCAAATGGCAAATGACAGTGATAACTGACTGACTCTTCAAAAGTGAAGGGTGTTTTCTTCAGGAATAGGGAGGAACTGAGAAAGAATAGTTCTGTTTTCCTCAGGAATAGGAAGAAACTGAAGAGGAATTGTTTTCCTTTTTATCATCACTGTTGTCCATTTGCTTTATACTCTATAGAGTTTATATTTTAACAAGGAGTCTGAATAAACTGAATAATTTAAAATTATTAAAAATGTTCTTTCTGATATAGCTGTGTTTACAGCTATAACATCTCATTTTGTCATATATGATTTTTGGCTTTGAAAAAACATTGCTTACAGTTCTCCTCAAATCTTTGTGCTTAGTAAGACTAACCGTAGTCACTGAGTAACAATAATAATTTATCCATGACCTAACCAGTAATATTTACCCACATTTGCAAAGCAATCTGAGCTGTACAAAAGCTGTGTGGATGTGGAAATGAATAAAATGAAGTACGGATGTCTACCTGTGGTCTAAATTCAGATGCTTTCTTAGGAATTCTGTAGGGTTGCAACTGGTGAGCACGCATCTTTCGTCAGCTGCAGAATTAAGGAAGGAGCATTCCAAAAGATTACTAGTTTTATATGCTATTTTAAAAAAACAGTCATGGTACGTGCAAATCAGTAATCCAGTGGTGCTTTGTAGGCAATCAGTTTTGTGATAGTTATTCATTTCTTCCCCTGTCTAATCAGCTTGGGGAATTTCAGGGGAAAAGAATGAGAAAACTATGAAAAATGCATAGTTAAATTTTCAGTCACGAAACACTAAAGTAAAAGTTTAAACAACCTAAATAAAACTAATATGTATTCTTGGCATCTGAATCAATGCCAAATCTGAGACAGCATATTTCATTTCACCATATGTGACTACAATTCTAGTTTCAGGGAACAATGTCTGTTTGAAACAGCTGTTATTGCAATTTCTTAAAGTTATTATTTCTTAAGAATATATTTTTCCTATTAATAAATATCAAGGGGAATGTTGACTCTGTGAAGACTCTCTCAAAACAAATATTATGCTAGAAAAATTTGGCATACTTTAGAAAAGCTTGCTCTGTAGTGATGAAATGCCCATTTCCACTGCATTTCCAAGAAGAGGGAATCTGGTTTACCAAGCTCTCTAGGTCTAAATCTTTGCCACCAAAAATATTACAGGAAGCTGAAAATGGCTGGCATTTTTTCTGTCCAGACATGGGTGGGTTTGATGATCGCAGGAGATTCACAAGTAAGTATTTGCTAATCTCTTTTTGCCCTCACGTCAGCCTTCATAGTCATCCCATACATCAGAGGAAACACAGAGGAAATGGTTGCTCTGCCCAGCGTGGGCTGCTGCTGAATAGCTCAGCCAGGTGCCCAAGCCAGACCCATGAACTTAGATGGCCTAATGTGCCCCATGAGGCCACGGATCATTTCTGCTGCACAAGGCCTCCACTGCTGTGCTTCTGCTTTACAATCTGAGTCTAGGAGAAACTAAATCATCTGAAAATATTTCAAGGATTGATCTATGGATCTTGCTCATGGGCAGAGAAGCAATGAGGGCACTACTCTGTTCTCTTTAAAAATTTCCTTTATATCACATCAATTATTAAAAAAAATCACAACGATCACCTAAGATAATATAAAAGATTGGCTATTTCATTGAATGAAATGATTACTCACTCACAGATGCATATTAATATGCATATCTATGCAAATTCAGAAAAAAGCTGACACATCCTCTTACCTTTTGTAAGATAATCATTAAGTTTTATGTGCAGACACCTCTGCTTTAAATCATCAAGCTAGCAGCAGAACTGCCTAGCTTTTCTGAAACCTCCCCTCAGCCCTCAGCCTCCAAATAAAATACTAATTACTGATGCTTTTAGTACAGAATCACTTCATTAATCCCCACAGCTACCCCCTTATATGAATGTATTATAGCTCAGTTCTGGGATTCATTAATTGACCCAGTTAACTTGATCCCTAATAGCCTGTAATTAGGAATGTGTAAAATAGCTTGAAAAAATTTGTTGCAAGCAGACATTCCCTGAATGGTGGGTGTATAAACCTTCAGTAAACTTGTTCCAGAGGTTTGTCCTTTTATCTTTAAAAAGCTTTAGAAAGTTTGCACTAAAAAGGAGGGAATGAGAGGGAAATGAGTGAAAAATAAGGAGAGCAGATAACCTTTGATGTCAAGTTAATTTCATTCATCCATATGACCTAATCTAATTTGAAAACTCCACTGATATCTGTCAGAAAAGCACGTGTAGAAAAACAGGCTGGAATTAGGGAGAGAAAAAAAAAAGGAAGTTCCTTGAAAGGCACAAAATAAAGGCCTCTATTCAGCTCTTTTTGAATGCTAAACTGCACTTTGAAGTGTCATAGCTTTGTCTTGTATGCGAGGCAGGGCACCTGTTAAGAGAGAAAGATCTTCCACCTTGAAGCAGAGCAGACATCCTCATGTATAGGGAGCATCCAGGGGAAAACAATGTTTGAGAAGATGAACTGCTGAATACATATATGTTTTAATAAAGCGTTTTGCTTGAAAAGTTTTTGCAACATTCAGACCGATTGAGTTTTAGGGAGGAAGTGACTCTGCAGTCAGCGCCTGGCCTGCTCTACCATCATAGGAAATAAGTGAAACTAAAATGAAGTGATAATATACTGTAGGAAATTTAAGAGAAAGAAAGGCAGAGGGAAAATGGCAATATGGGACCATACAGCTGATCCCCAAAATAGACACAAATATCAGTGCCAAACTAGCTGCCAAAACCAGTAGATTGTAAAATTACCTAATACTTATGTCATGTTTACTTTATATTTACATTGGAGAATGGGCTCCCCAACAGATACAATACTCAACAGTAGTTTTGTTCACTATCATTATCCACCATCTGTTCTGCCAAATTTCCTTTCTGGTTTTTTTTTTTTGTGTGCATTCATCAGCCCAGTAGTAACTACCTACCTTAATGATTGCAGCATATTGCTTCTGGATTAACAGCAGATACTGTACTGCTCCTGGCTTATGGACAGGGTTGTAAGTAGGAGACCTGGCAGGGGGTTGCATTTAAAATCATTTCCCCTTTTCAAAAAGAAACCCAGTAACTAGAAAAGTTTTGTCCCAACTCACTAGTAGGGATGTGATCTATGGTTTGGTTCAAAAAAAAGAGAGAGAGAAAGTACCTCCTTCTGTAAAATTTAGTGAGGTATTCGCCATATCCAAGGAGATGGCTGAATTCTGACAAGATGTCTTAGTGTGATGGGTAGCCTGAAATACTGGCGGAGAGCTCTGCTTATTTTGCTCAAAACCACAGATAAAGAAACCACAGCTTTGAGAAACAGGCAGTTTTTAAAAAGGACACATGTTTACTGAGTGAACTTTATGGATTAATACAGTGACCCTCAAGCACAAGAAGGCCTTTTTGTCTCTGTAGTCTGTGGGTAGATGTAGCAGTGGGTAATCCAAGGCTGGCACATTTTTACTTATTCTTTGCTTTGAGGCCATCTAAAGCGAGTTCTCCAAAACTCATCTCAGTGCTCTTTTTTTTTGTGTGTGCTGAGCAGATATTTGCTGCTGAGCTTAATCAATTGCTGAGAAAATAGGCAAGGTTGATTTTTTTTCCTAAGAAACAAAACAAAACCCCCATTTAAACATCTTGCACCGAGATAGGGGCGCATGGGGGGCATGAAGAGGAGAAGCTAAAGAAATAGGAAAAAAGAAAGAATGACAAAGAAGAGGAGCCAAAGGAAATTTGGACTGGACAGCTTCCTCAGGATTATTACAGTATAAGGAAATACAGCAGAAATATATATAGATGTATATAAATTTAAAATATATTATGGAAAGTTTCCTACTAAAAACACATTCAAAACCAATTACTTCTGGTCCACAAAGAGAGGAAAAATGAAACGATCTTAAGCTTGAGGGATCCTAGGATGGAGCTCTGCCAGGCTGTTTGAATGCAGGCGGCTTCAGTGCACCCCAGACATGCTATTGGTTAAAAGGCTTAGGAGCCTGATTCTATTCCCACTGAATTCAACAGCAAATTTCATTTGGATTTTGAAAAAGACATGGAGTAAGCATTGTACATAGCAGTCAAAGACAGCAGAAGTTACCAGTGGCATGTGGCTTTGGTAATATACCAGAGTCTGGATATGACAGCGAGATGTGTCTCCTCTTAGGTTACGGTCCCTGAGGTCATTTCCACCAATCTGTGGAAATGAAATCTGTGGTAGAAAGAAGATCAGAGCCTAAAGCTTGTGACTATCAGCATGAAAAGAAAGTAATGCCATAATGACACCTTCTTAGGGCTTTCACAGCTAAGAGCTGTGATCTATCTACCTGAGCACAAATAGGGAAAGATAAAACAGAAGGGACTTCCAATCTTCTTTAGCAGTACTAATACATTCCAATTTGGAAAGTACCAAGTATTCCTTTATTTTATTTGTAGAATAATTCAAAACCCCGTCCATCTACTCAGCAAGCCTATGGCTTGACTGCAAAAATTTGTCAAGTTTTACCGTGTGGAGTTGTTGTAAACATGTAAGAAGCATGTCAGGTCTGCAGGGCTTTCCAGGTACTTTCCTTCTGGTACACCTCTTCTGATTAAATCATATATAGTAAAATGTAAAAGCAAATGCTACTACAGGATTATTATCCAAAAATTACACTTCTCTATATAGCAACTTTTGGGGAGTGTTCAGGTTTTTTTTTTTCTCTCATTTTCAGTGATAAGAAATTGGACGCTAGTATATTCTCTTTTGAAAGATCCATGTAGTATTTTTGGTGTTTACATATATATACACACACACACGCACACATATATGCACACGAGTATATATGCCTGATTATCTTTTTGTTGTCATATAGTATGAAAGGAACAGTGCAGTTATAAATTATAACATATGATCATTTGCTTAACTTCAGAAATTAAGTACCTATTTAAAGTGTCTCAGGGTTTGAGATACCCAGCCTGAGATTCCTTCTAGGGGATCTAATTTCATGGTGAGGTGTGTTAACTGGACAACTGCAAATGGAGACAACTATTGATCACATGGGATAAGACGGAGCGTCTGGAGAAGTGAAATGCATGTTCTCTGAGCACTCTCAGCGGGAGGTAAAGCTCATACTAATGTTGTGAGCAAGTCTAAGTAGTGCAGGCCAGAAGTATGTGGTGTCAGCTCGTGGATATACACTGGGAGGAGGCTCAAGAAGGAAGTCTTGCAAAAACCAGGTCCCTTAACGTTAAGAGCTTCAAAAACCAGCAGGGACTGCTTAAAATAAATCCTTTAGTTTATAGGCAGCCAATGTGAAGGGCTCAGGGGGGTGTAATATGAGCATGGCTGCTCAATCCTGTGAGTGAACATGATGCAGCATTCAGTACTAGCTGTATTTTTGACGTTTCTCTCGGAGCTAATAATGGAAGCAACAATTCTCTCTCTCCAGAGAGAAGAGCGGAAGATGTTTTAGCAGTGTGATTATACTTGTGCACAGGGCCGAGAAAAATGGCAGGATAGATTTGGAAACTCCTCATGGAGTTGTTTTTATGCACACAGAACAGCAGTAGTTAGACCCATCTTGTAAAGAAATATATGTTCTTTGGAGCAGCTGACTGTGGAGAAGAGCGATGGCAGTACTCTTGTGCGTCCTTGTAGATGTAAATTGAAAATTCAAATGATTAATGTCATCTTTGGCTATCTTAAACCATCCTCACAAGCCCTAAGACAGTCCTTATTTTTAGTGAATTACTGAAACTCAGCAAGGTTATATTCGCTTTGACGGCAGGAAATTGCTACACATGTATATTTCCAAGTTTTACTAATATCACTACTTATGTGTAAAATTGAGAAAGAGAAGCCTTTGCACCTCTGAAAAAAGTAGAATATAACATTATCGTCACTTGTTTTTAGTATTACGGCTCGAGGATAGGTTTGCTAAGATATTTAGGAATCTAGAGGTTACAACAGACTCTTAACATGGTCTTCAGAAACACACCAGTTAGAGAGGCCCTTATCACTCATGAATAACTCATCTTTCAAATGTTTGCAAATATTGCTGTACATCATTAGAATTAGGACTTTGGAGAGGGTAAGAGTGTACCAACAGAATCAGTTCATCACAGGTCTGAGCCTCTTTTTAAAATAAAGCATGGCTAGGAGAGAAAATTTAAAGATTTAAAATCTCATGTCCAAATTCTTACTCAAGAGATGTACCTACTCTAATCTACAATCTTATACAAACCCTGTGATTATTCTGATGCCAGGATACACTGAGGCTGCAATCAAGACAGTGACTAGATAGTGCAGGCCCCTTATGTATGCTTAAGCCAACCATCTAGTTGACTCTTCAGCTTGTAGTATGCTGACATTGTTCTACCTACGCAGATTGTCACAGCATGCTGCAGGTGCTGCTGCCTTGGTATCTAAAACGAAGAGGCTGTGTGATATTCAATATAGTGCTTTATAAAGAGAAAGACTTTTCTGTGTTTTCTTTTCTTTTTGTGAGACTAATATTTTTGCCAGAATCACTTACTTTCTCTCCTTTCCATCCCTTCCAGTTACAACTAGGAGAGGAGATACATTTTTAAATTAGTTCCTAAATAAGAAAAAAGAAAGGTGGTCTGGAAAGGTTTCACTAAGCCTTGTGAGTTTTTTGTTTCTATTTGTCCTGTGTGTGAGCACAGTAGGATAAAATGCTTTTTAGACATTTAAGTGTGCTTGAATTATACTCAATCATTTGCCGCTCATTTTCACACTGGCTATTCAAGTGTAAACTACCCCCACATCTACTACGTTGAAAGGAATTATTCAAACACAGAAGTACTATAATTGAATAGTATATGCATGAGGAACTGTTTTCCTGTCATAAGGTTATCATAAAATAAACAGCAGACTCTTCATGAAACACATTAGACTCACGGCTATCCATTCAGAGTGCATGCTCTCTACACTTAGTTCCTCTATTTTCTCCTTCATGTTCTTCCACAGTGAAGAGAACAGAAAAAGAGAAAAAATCTTGACAACATAGCATCTGCGTAGAATTAATATATGCAAATTTTAGGATGAAAAGACTTTGAGATACCCTACAAATAATATGTGCAAGTATCTCCCAGAAATAGACAAAAATCCTGGGGATTAGCAAACAAAAGTTGCGCCACAAATGTTCTAACAATAAAAAAATCAAGTTATTTGAATATTAATGTCTATGATTACAAGTTGTCTTGATCATGAACTTAAAGAAAGGATGAGGGTGGAATTAATTTGATGAAAAATAGAGGTGTATATTTGATCTAAATACCTAGTCTTACATCACAAACTCTTATTGACTCCAGTCAACAAAGAAAAGTAGCTGTTGTTCTTCTGACCTGTTTTGAATATTGCTTTCACAGTGAGTTAACTGCAGGACTCAAATGCCTAATTCTTGCTATTGACTCTAAGGGTAGTCTAGAAAGCTAGCTAAAACACAAACCTCTACACTCCATGCATATAAAGATCAGTGAGATTAATCCTACCATGGATGTCTCTGAGTTCTCCCAAAGGTGTAGGGTTGCTATTTATTCCCAACAGTTTTCTTGTTGTGCATTTTCTTATTCCAGAAACTCTTTTTGTATAAAGTTCAAGGAATACTCAAATACAAATGCAATATTTTTGCCTGTAGGAAGTAGAGAGGACTGCATTATGAAAAAGCATGGAGAATGATTATTATGATTTTTTTAACTTATGTTTAGAATGCTAAAAAAAAAACACCAGAAATTTTCAACCAACCATTTGGCCACACATTCTTAAGAAAAACTGAATCACCTTACTATATTGAGTAAATGTCTTGTTTCATTCTTAAGAGGGGAAGAGATTATTTATATCACAGATCAGTTACCTGCCTTGTAAGCTATATTCTGTTCCATTCATCACTAAGATAAAAACGAACAAAAAGTCAGTATCTCCTACCTCATGCTTAATACAACTTAACATCGCATAGGGAGGAGTTTGGAGAAAATTCTCTGCATCACGTAGTACAAGGGTATGGTTGACCGGAGAAATAAAATTTATTAAAAGCATCTTACCAGCTTTACCCATGAGTCTTAGTTTGTATGTGAAAACATCAAGATGGTAGGCAAAGCATCCAAGAAAACAAAACATTTTTGAATCTCTTCCGATTTCTTCATCAGAAAACCTCACAGTCGAGCTCTGCCAGGAAATAAAGAGTCCATATTCTCACAAAGCCTTCAGACATCAGCATAAAATTTGTGTAAATTTTCTGCGAAAGGCACAGCACTTTAGCATACAGTCTTTGCAAATAAGCCAGACCTCTGCATACTTTGTCAGCAACTACTCAAAATAAAAACAGAAACAAGGGAAAAGTTAAACTATTTTCAGACAGTAGGATGCATGTGGAATCTGGAGTTACTGGTTCTGTCTCATCTGTAATATTTTACAATGATGTATTAAATCTTTAGTATTTATTAATCATTTACACTACTACAAATCAATCCTCAAGTACTTTGCACATTACACTGGTTTATCAAACATATGTAGGTTATGCTCCCAACAGGAGAATTCAGCAGTGTCTTGGATGAATCCTCGCCACTCTTGGAGTTCATCCAGTCGCTGCTCAAAACAATTTTGGCAAGATGTTTAAGAATTCTTTTATCACATTTGTATACATTTGAAAATAATGGCTCCTAGGTTAAAGATAGAATGGAAAGTCATTAAGACCTGTGTTTCTTTCTATTCAAAATACAGCATTGCTTTTTAAAAGTTTCTTTTCTGAAGAGTTGAGTAAATTTATTTTTTAGTCAGAAACTTGTACGCACTTAGTTTAGGAGCTCATTCTCATTTTGCAGATTATTGCTTTTCTTTTAATTGTTATAAATGCCATGAACATTTCTAGAAAACTAAATTATATTTTGCATTGGCTTTTTCTCTTTGTACTGCTGCTTTTCATAGAACACATTTATTCTCTTTGATACTGGCATGAGTGGGATAGACTCCACGTAAGAAAAATATTCTTGCTTAAGTGTAGAAACTCTTGGTCTGTGTTTTGCAATTTGGTTCTCTTTTTTCAGTACAGAAAAATATACTTGTTTTCTCACTGCCTTTATTAACAAGTTGTGATATGGTAATGTTTGTTCTGTATATTTTATCTGAGCAATCAAGTTGTGATGATACTTCAATACAGTGACTGTAACTTTAAACACTGCTTTGTTGTTAAACCCTATAGGTAGCTGTACAATATATATCTGTATTTTTTGTTTTCTTACAAATAATCTATGTTTTTGTAAATTAATTCTATCCATTATGTCATATCAAAAGATTTTTTCATATGAAAAAGATATGATATTTGAATATTGAAGGTCAGAAGGACTTTTAAATCACCAGGTTTCCCGTTTCATCTCTAAATTATACCTGTATCAACAGTTTTGCGAGGTAAGATTTATAAACACCAAAAATACATTTTTCATCAAACCATCATTTTGATTTGTGGAGCAGGAACACACCAAGTTGAAGAGTCTATAAAAAGCAGCACTGAATCTCTATTTTGTTCTTGTTGACAACAAAGAGGTCTTGCATGGTTACAGCTTTCAGTATTAAAAAAGAACTCAGGGGCCAATGTTTGCCAAGTGACCTGGATGCTTGGTGGGGCAGAGTTTCCCCTAAAGAACTCAGGAATTAAGGTTCTACTTAATTTCACTTTGCAGTAAACTTATTTAGTTTCAAATACTTGCTACTATTTTGCCCTTCACCAAACATTATTTTAGCAATGTTTTCAACTTATAAATGTGGACATGTTGAAAGCCCAATCGAGTTTCTTGTCAAAACTGTCGATAACACAGCAAAAATGTGTGGAGAAGTAGCAGTTCTCCAGTGCCTTTTTTACAACTCTAGTCCCGCACACCCAGAGAACCAGAAGACTTCTTGAGCAGTGAACAGAGGAAGGATTATCCTTATCTTAATGCAGCAGAACAAGTGCTGTGTGACATCCTCACATGAAACAGCAACATACAGATGAATGTCGCACTTGGACTGACACAACAGCACATGTATGGCTTTGCAGCCTGGTCATATGGGTACCAAAACATGAAAACTCATCACCAGAGTCGATGACACAGTGAGAAAAAACTGGCTCCAAGATGTTCAGTAGCCAGCAGTTTAGGCAGACTACATGGTGGCCTAATTTTTCAGGCATATCCAGTCTTATATGTGTCAAAAACCTGACACAAAAGACTTTTTTTCATTTCATATCTGTAGCTGCCTCTTTGTTGCACATTATTTCAAAGTTTGCTGTACTTTGAGATATGACAGCATTCAGGTGACTACAGGGAAAAGCTTCTTAATAAAATATATTTCTAAGCATAGATAGTTTGTCAGTGTAGAAAACAGAACAGCAGTGATGCAGAGGCACTTTGCATAGACTCATATATCCTGCATCTGGAATATAGAATGTAATATTACTTTAGAAGTTTACTGCAGCCACCAGAAATGATACCTGTATTTTCTTACTTACGTATAAAGCACTTCTTGGTGGTCTTTCTGAGATTTCATTTGTATGATCATTAAAAGAATGTGTCTTTTAAGCAACTTAGCTATGGCAGATAATATTATCTGATAATTTATACAACTTTATAGACATTTATATAACTGTACAGCTTCAATTCATAATGTACCTGGAAGGCAATATAGAGAAGATGAAGTAGAAATTCTAGATGAATTGGTGTTGCTTTCTCTTATAAAGCACAATATAATAAAGAATATAATAATGGTAATCTGCCAGTACTCACCAGAAAACCTCCAAGCCCTTCTTCAAAGGAGGTAACAGTATGACCATAGAAACAAAGTCACCCAACAGCACAGCTACTACCTGCCAATCTCAACATAAGTGCTTAAAGCAGGAATGACTGTCGAAAAGGTCATTTATTAAACCTGCCCTAGGAAAGTCACACAGGAAAAAATCTCCTCGAGAAGTATTCTTTTGCTTGAAAGACTTATCAGAGACTTAGTGTAGTCCTGTGTGGTGGAGATACGCGAGGAGCTAGAAAAGCATCACTTTGTTATATGAAGAGATACCAAAATAAAACTGTTCTCATTTTGAATCTTTCAGTCCTCCTCAATTACAAGATCAGCCAGGGAACAGCTATTCCACAGCAGCAGTGGTCACACATGTTCAGTTTGCATGCGCTTATGAATAAAAAGACCATTTAGTTCTTTGTGACAAAGAACTAAATAAAGGAAATAAGAAAATTGTGCTTGTAATTTGTAAGAAAAGTCAGTGTACTGTGATCTAAGGCAAATACAAGGATGACAGAACTCTATGCGGTCTCATGTTTTTCAGTTGTTTAAACTTATATTATCTCTCCATAGCAGATATAATCTCCATTAAGTTCCTGTTACTGACGGAAGAAACAGGCCACAGTCCAGCAAAGCACTTAAACATAGCTTAGCTTTAAATATGTGAAGATGTATTGAAACCAATGAGAATACTCTCATGCTAAAAAGTAAGCACATGCTTAAGTCCTTCCCTGGATCAGGGCCATATAATAATTCAGTTTTGCCAATAAATAACTTGTCCATCTGGATAATTTCCATTGAGACTTGTGGAATTCTTTTTTAAAAAAGCTACTTATTGTCAAAAGACATGGAATTTCTAATTTCTTGTTCTTCTTTCTGATCCCTCAGTTCAGTTGGTCTAACAGTGGTGCAAGATCAGAATCAGGGCTGAGGCTTCTAATAGGAGTATGTTTGGCTTACAGAAGTAATTCTATGATCCAAGAGGCAATTTAATTGTGGGTGCAGCCACACAAGCAGAATCTAGAAAATTTTCTTAGCTGACATAGGAAAATTTCCAGAAAACAGACATACAAATTAAAACTTCTGGAAGGACAGGCCTAATTCACTACACATATTAGCCTGGGATTGTAATTAGATTTTTTTTTTCAAGTACATATTATAATCCTTATGTTTCTATATGAGGAAGAAAGCATAGCTTAAGCATGATTGTCATCTGGACATGCCTTTTTTCTCAAGAGCCAGATGAAAGGGCTAAAATTAAGAGGTTTTCTTCTAGCTGTCTTAATTGATTGCCAAATACACTTATTCTTCTTTATTGCTTTACAAAAAAACACAACTGTTTGCTAAAACTGATGTAATGTTATTTTACTCCTTACAAGAACTGAAAGGATAGGAATGTTTTTCCCATGGCATGAAAAGACAATTAGGACTGCCAGGAAAGGGTGTAGAGAAATCAGGGACTACGCAGTTTGGCAGAGTGGTACAGAAATCAGTATTGTCACTCATCTAAAGCCAAATCTGGCATGTGACAGAGCTGTTCTCTCTGCTGATATATTAAATTTTTGCATGACTCCTGGAAAGTTGTAGCATGAGCTGTAAACTGCCAGAGTTACACTGGAATTATAGACCCTTTAAAGAAGTATTTAGACAAAATAACCAGAGACCAGACCATACCAGGGATAACAGGCTGGTCCACCTTCAGTCAGTACAGTAAGATAAAGTTAACACTGAAGGGGAAACTTCTGTTAAATCGTATTCTCAGTGACAAACACAGCCTGGTGAAAAGGGAACTGTTTAGGGGAACAGGTCTGTTTTGACATAACTCTGTGTCTGAAACTGAAGGGTACTGTGAAGCATCATGGCAGCTGCTGGGCAACCCCCTCCTCTGAGTATGTGTTGAAAAGAAGATAGAAGGGAATTTGATTAAAATGAAAACTATATTACATTTGCATGGCAAAGTTTCATACTGGGGAGGCTACAGTGGCTTCTGTGAGAAGCTGCTTAAATCTTCCCCAGGTCTGATAGAGCCAATGCCAGCTGGCTCCAGAACAGACCCGCTGCTGGCCAAGGCAGAGTCAGTTGGTGATGCTGGCAGCGCCTCTGTGATAACATATTTAAGAAGGAGGAAAAAACCTGCTGTGGAACAGCAGCCTGGAGAAAGGAATGAGATTGTGTGAGAGGAACAACTCTTCAGACACCAAGGTCAGTGAAGAAGGAGGGTGAGGAGGTGCTCCAGGCATCAGAGCAGAGATTCCCCTGCAAGCTGTGATGAAGACTGTGGTGAGGCAGGCTGTGCCCTTGCAGCCCACAGGGGTTAACGATGGAGTGGATGTCTACCTGTAGCCCATGGAGGATACCACATCAGAGCAAGAGGGTGCACCTGAGCTGGTTTGAGCTAGCTTTCCCAAACTCTCCAACCGCTCAGTCTGCCTCTTTCCCAAACCTTACCCCGCTTTCAAAGGAAAAAAAAAACTATGGAAGAAACCAAAATCACACTAAATATATATATATATTTCTGCATTTTTCTAAATGCAAAGAACTACACCGCAAGGGTATGCAAAGGAGCAAGGAAAGAGGGGAAGGGAAAATGGGGAGAAGGACAATAATGAACTAAAACAAAACAGGTATGCACACTTGTAAGACCTGGTAACTAACAAAGAACTAGCATAATCTCACCACTTTCCTTGAGGAAAGCAGAACAGCTAAACCCAACCCAGAACTCTCCCCCCACGCGTGGGCAGACAACAGCAGCCGCTGCAGGCCTTAGCTCCAGACAGGACCAGCAGCAGGGAGCCTCCTGCTCACCAGCTTGCAGGAAGAAGAAGAGCGTATACTTTCTTATCTACACCCTATTTATACGTTGGGTTATGTTAAAGGAAGATATGGAATAATTCTGTGGATCAAAAGTGACCCCATGGAGACCCACTACTGGAGCTGGATTTTGGAAGGACCTGTGGACCCATGGGGGACCCATGATGGAGCAGTCTGTTCTTGAAAGTGTCCAACCCATGCAGAGCAAGTCATAAAGAATTGTAGCCCATGGGAAGGGCTCACCTTGGAGAAGTTCATGGAGGACTGCCTCCTATGGAAGGGAACACACACTGGAGCAGGGTAAGACTGTGAGGAGGGAACAGTGGCAGAAACAACGTGTGATGAACTGACCACAACTCCTATCCCTCATCTCCCTGTTGCACCTGTGGGGAGGAGGTAGACAAAATCATGAATGACATTGAGTCCAGGAAGAAAGAAGAAGCATTGATTTGCTTGGCAATAAACTAATTCAATTTCCCCAAGTCAAGTCTGTTATGACTGTGATGGTAATTGGTGAGAGATCTTTCCCTATCCTTATCTCCACCCAAAAGCCTTTCATTATGTTTTCTCTTCTCTGTCCATCTGAGGAGGGTAAGTGCCAGAGCGGCTTTGGTGGGCGTTGGCATCCAGGTAGAGACAACCCACCACAAAGAGAAATACAGTTTGGAGTTACCAAGAACCAATGACATAATGAACATGGGGGCATCTCTGAAGGAGGAGAAGTCAAACTCCATTTCCATTCACAATTTGCAATTTCACTAGGAAACAGTAAAGGTATATATTATCCCTATTATTTGACATTTAGATGTCAAATACCTCAGGAAATATTCTTCAGCTTTTCTTTGGTTAGAATCTTCACCAAATGAATACTGAAATTTTACAAATCTGTAGAGTAGATCAGTAGAGCAGATACTCAAATAACAAGGGCAAGAAAAATATGGATTACAGAGCTATGGTTAGAGAAGGATCACTGTTTACTCTCCCTGTCTGCACTCCTGTGTGTTGAAGGTGAGCATTGCCAATTAGCGGCACTTACAAATATGATCACAAAATAGCAGATTTACAGTTTAGTTGCCTGCAGAGGTAAAATGGTCAGACAGTTAATTTGCAGTACTTTCTAAAAGGTTAATTAAACTGCTCTGTTATCCTCTGAATACGGAATCTACACCTGTGAATCAAAATCTGGCTGGTTTTATGCATGTCATGTCCTCTTGCTTTGTAATCAATTAGGGCACAGTGAAATGTCTTAAAGTTAGTCCTGAGCAGAGGCTGCTGGAGAAACATCTCTAGTACTGCACAAGTAACATCTCCTAACAAGTTTTATGACAGGGCTGGAGTAAGGTCTGTTGGGAAACAAAGCGGAGCACCCCGGTAAACAAGTCACACCTTCTCTTCAGGACTTCAAGATTTTTTATAATTTGTTTTGTTTAGTACAATATGTGAAAATGCCAAACACCTATCTAAAAAAGTCTGGCAGCAAAACTACTCTCCTGGCATATGTAAAAATCCTGTGAAAAGCTTTTGCTCGAGCATTTTATTCATGCAGTGATTTCAGCAGAGAAATTTATTTCAATTTGCCAGGGTCATGAACATTGTGCTATTGACTATTTCTGGGTGAATTTCATTTGATTTTCATCTGAAAGTTCTAAAGACATGATTTTGCCTACTAAGTTCTTGACAAAATGCATGTATTTCTCATAAAGAAGTCTGTTTTTCAAGCATGAGAACTTTTCAGAAGTTTAACTGAAAAAAATCCCTAGAATTGTTCCTGGAGCACAACACATCTGAATAGTTACTGTTATTCAATATCAATAGATTTGTAAATGAGGAAAATTCTTGTTTTGAGAGGCACTTTTTTACAATCAAAGGTTTAAAGTCTTATGGTAAAATGGTTATTATTGACCCACTCCTATGGAATAGTCAGACTTCACTGGAAGGAGGCTCTTTGTTTTCTTCCAATGAGTTGGTGAGAAAATAGATATTTTTGCTATAAAGTCTATAAGATCTTAAAGCCAATAGCAGATATATTATATGTGCTGAGACCAAGTCTGGGGTTTGCAGAATCTCAGGGACATTCCTGAGTGCAGGCAGTGTGTCTCAACTCTCCAACTTTCCAAGAAAGGATCCTCTCCTGCTGTCTGACCATGCAGGAACTGTTGACGTTGGCTTTGTGTAGCCTATAACAGCCTCTCACTCCTCAGGGTCATTAGTCCTTCCATATGCATGCTTCTCCGCAGACTGTGTAACTTTATCCCTATCGTCAAAATAGGAAACAGTTTGACTTCCTCTTGCTCTTGAGCGTTATTAGGAGACCAATTAAAACAAAATAGGGGAATAAAAAGAAATATCCTTTACTTCTTTAAGCTGAAAGGCTTTCAAAAGTAAAAGAATATCAAGTATACTTAATTCTTTTTTTTCTTCGCACGTACTTTGCAGCTACTCCACAAATCGAGTTTCCAATATAAACTCTGTAAAAAACTGTGCAGAAGACAGTATGTGGAGGAAGTGAGGAGTTTGCAATCATGAATAAAACAGGAACAGTTCTTCCAAGTAGATCATCACTAAGATAATTTAACAAATCGACACAGGTATTTCCAAAACTCAAAACCTCTCCATTTTCAAAGGATGAATCAGATTCTGCTACCTTATTTAACAACTCAGTCGCCTCCAAGAGCACACTGGCTGTTGGTGAACCATACTCAACAAAAGTTTGTCTTCCTTTTCCTAAAACATGTTTTCTATCTCTTATACTTAGTGCTTACAAAGATAAGGAGGGAGAAATCCATTAACCTTTTCTGAATGATGAAGGTGATTCTCATGGCCTGTGAGCATACGCTCCACTAGCAAGGACTGATTGGACGGCATGCCCTGTTCCTCCCATGTAGAAGAACTTGACTCATGTTGTGAACAGCTTTGTTGCATCTGAAGAACAGATATACCTATCTTAGAGTGATTTTGCTCAATAGCAGCACTTAATTTGTGAAAGGATGCATTATGAACTACCCATTTTATTCTTCCCAGGACATTCTACACCACTCATTTTGTTAAAAAAATTTATAAATTATTTTCCCCCTATAATTCCTAGTCTATATACACTAATGTTAGGCTTTAGAAATAAGTCCTGATTTCTTATTTCTCACATCATCATCAGTAATAAAAATTACATTTTCTTAATCACATGTCAAACTAGCAGGAGAACTATGGAAGGGATGTTGTACCAGTGGTTAATCTTAAGATTTATCTGTGTCTTACTGGGTCTTTTCCCCTCGGTATGTATTTTGTGAAATAATTTTTATATGAGGAAAACCTGTCCTAACAAAGAATATTAAAATATTGGGTTCTTTTAAAAAAAATAATGGCCTGGGTTTCCTGCTGCATTTTGTATGATATAGAAGTGCCTGTGTGATGTGGTACAAATGCCACACTGATGCTTATTCGGGATGACGAACATAACTTACTCATTTGCTTTGCCACCCAAAAAATACAGCCATCCCAGACTCATATGGCCAAAACGCTTTCACCAAAACAATCCCACGTGGCTTTTCTTGCCACACCCCATTCTTAATGGAAAAAGAATTTGGGAAGACAGTCTCTTGCTGAGTCATAAGCTTTGTCTACAGGGCAGTCAGTTAAATGACTTCACTGGGACCTCTAGATCATTTTAAAATGCCTTGTTTTATATTGTTGTTCTGTAATCTGTCTATGCTATATCCCCTGTAAAATGACATTACAAATGTTGTGGTGTGTACACACACACATGCAGGGAGAGGTGACTTTTAAACCCTTCTATCTTTGTGTGCCTGCTGTAGAACTGATATCCAGGAAATGAAACAGTGACATATCATTGCTCTCTACAGTTATAGATCAACAAATAGGATAGCAACAGGCTATACGTTGCTGTAAAAATCCAGTTGCAGATGAAAGATTGAACCAATGTCCATTGTAGACTTGAAAAAGTCTTTGCACATAGCCACTTAGAAACTTTGAGGTTAAAAGTGGCTGTTTGAGGGAAGAAACATTTCTCTAGCAAGATGGTTTGCAGGAAATGAAGGTGAGGTCTTCTTAAAAAGCTCAATAAACATAATAAAGCCTAAATCAAGAATAGTGTGTAAAATGTAGTTTCGGTAATCAGCTTAATTGTTAATATCACAGCCATTTACCCTGTCCATGGGTCTGCTAACACAATCTCAGCATGATGTGAGTCTACAAGTCTGGTAAATTCTGATAGGTGTATTCATGTTACTTTTATAGCACTGTGCCTATCAGTATGTCTAATTTCAAGTCATTTTCTGGATCTACTCTGATATGATAAAGCATATAATTAAAGCTCTAGCAAACCATCAGGGATTGTTGCACATTGTTTTTTAAGGTTATCGGATACAGAAAAAATATTTCATGTCTAACAAATATGCACATACAGGAAAATTACTTTTTTATAGGAAATAGAATAATAATGAGAATAATAATGAGAAAAATAATAAGTAGGTGGGACACTACCTATGTTTATGTAAATTAACAGCAGGAAATAGTCATATTTTCTGAATTTGTAGCACATTTTAATATATCAATTTTATTACAAAGTGACACATTTGTGGTTTCTGCCACTGCAGTGTTATCACATTGGCAGTGAGAGGACATACAGAAAGAAGTTTTTCACTATGTTAACAGCTATGGATGTTGTTGTTTAGAATGAGGGATGGTTTGATTTTAATTGACACTCTCTTTCTTCTTTTGTTTAGTGTGAAAGAAAAAAATATATTGCTTCTGTATCTCATTCTTCTCTTTAAAATCTCTGTCTTTGATACTAAATTACCATGATCTCCAGCTTGAGGCTTAGTGGGTAGTAGGTATGCATTTGTAATCCTAGCATGGTACGTTTTGTGTGGATAATTTAGTTCCTCAGCACAAGAGTAGCCAAATAGTTGAAGGCAGCCATTTATAAAAAGTCAGGTCTAGCTCACATGGAAGCTCAAGGAAGGTATCCCACAGACATCAGAAGAAAATGGATAAATCTAATCATCTCCTTCAGTGGGTAACTAGCACTGGCTCCATGCAGTAGTGACCCTAATGATCAGGGTAACCATTGTGACGAAAACCAAAACCTCCTGTTCTGACAAGTGAAGTTTTTCAGTTGGTGTCTGGTTTACTGGTGAGGTATTTTGTGCCTCCTCATGTAGTTTTAAGTTGCTTTATTGATTTACTTCTAAATTTAAAGGGCTCACAAAGCTCGCAGGGTACAACTAGAAACTGCCATCTGGCAATAGATGCAGCAAGGCTATGCCAGCACAATCCGTTTCTCAAGTGAATATTTTTTAACTCTATTTTTGGGAAAGACATGCATTCAAGAAAGGGAGGATGGGCAGGTAAGTATCTCTACACATGGAATTTATGAAAATATTGACCCTAGTGATATCAATATGATGCCTTTTTTTTATTTGTCTTACCTATGCTTTATTTTATGTCATCAGTACTAGTGATGCTTATCCAGTATCAAACTCACATATTCCACCAGCCAGCAGGAAGACAGCTGAACTAGATTCAGTAGGAGTGGAGATAAGTAACTGACATCATCTTGCAGATATACATTCAAACTCACACTTGCATATATATGAATTTTCTCAATTTATTGAGAAGATCTACCAGCGACTCAGTTTCCTGTCAGAAAATGTTAATTTATTGGGACTGAAATAGTTAGTAAGACACTCTAGTTTTGTGAAATATTCTAACAGTAAGCAGGCTCTTGTTATGGCCTGGCATAGCTTTTGGGAAGCCAGTTTCTCCACCTGGTCACCTGGTTATCTGCCTGTTTTCTTACTTGGATTTTAAAATTTATAATCCCTTTAGATTTAAAAAAAAAGTGGTTTCTTTTACTGAAATTCCTGTATGTGGAAAATGTCAACATCATTTTACGTTTGTGTTGATTTAGAAAGAAAGCAGATATCGGTGCTCTAAAATCTTACATGAACAGAGACATCCAGTTTTTAGCTATCTTTAAAAGAAAAAAGTAGGGTATTAAAAAAAAGTGTACTAAAATATGCCAACCAGATCTAATGAGAAAAAACACTTGCGGTAGGCAGTGCGGATTATTTGTCCCTTTTCTTTAGGGGAAGAATGAAGCTAAAATGGCTTATGGAAGTCATTATGAGTTGCTTTGGAATGGAATCAGTTTCCCACATTCCCTCAATAGGAAACCATGACTGTTCCTTCTTTCCCTTTCCCAGACACAACTTCTTCTATCAAGGAACTTATAGCTCCCAAGTCTGCCTTGGGCTTCTGCACTATGCAAAATATCTGTAGGTTACGAAGTGTGTGTCTTGTCCTCTGCCCTGCATCTACTTTTTTCCTCCCTTCCTCTTTTGTGACCCACACACTGAGGTTCAAAGGACCGTCTTTCACAAGCTTTCCTATGCCCCTCTTTCTTTTTTTGATTCCCTTACTGGGTATCTAGAGCTCCTCTCTGTCAACCAAGTATGCTGAATTGATCCTTTTTTCAACAGAATTCATCTTTGTTTCTTAAATTTACCATTGTACACATCAAGTGTTTAGACCACACTATTTTAGGAAAGGCACATTGGTTAGTACCAGACAAGGTCAAGTTCGCTGCCCTATATCTCTGATGGATATTGCTGCCTGTATGGCCATGCTTTTTGATTTCCTTGTGCATCAGCTCCTGATACACCACTGTTTCCAGGCTGGGGTATGATGGAAATGTAAAATCAGTGTCTACCTATGACTCCAGATTTAGACATGTGCAAACAACAAAAGTGATTGTTATAATTTTCAGAGAGACCGAGGTTTTTTTTTTCCCAGAGGTAACAGAAACATCTTCAGATCTGCAGAGAAATCAGTTGCTTTAATTTCCAAGTGAAGAAAGTCTGTTTACAGTAAAGTGAGACTGCAAGTAATTCTTATTTCTATTTAATTGCATTTTTTCTGAGTCAAAGAAAATAAGAGTTCTTATTACGTGTTGCCATAACTTCGGAAAAAACTTTTACTACAACACTTGCAGGGCAATAGGAGATAGCTGAACAGAAATGCAGAATTAAGTAATTCTAATTGAGTACATGTAAAAATGATGATATAGTATTGCATTATGATAGTAATAAATAAGTGGCATAGAAAGAAAAAATCTATAATCAGGGAGATGAGAGTATTTTCTGAGCAGAAGATGTGAATATTGTGTGTAGTTTAAAATATTTGGAGTATGAGATTATGAATTTTCTTCATTTTGAACTAGAATTTTTAATCAAACACCTAATCTTTCTCATTTTTTTTTTACTATTTTCCCTCTCTTTCTGTCTGTAATTCAGTATAAGCACATAACCAGAATACTACTCAGCTGATGAAGAACTGAGTTGCTATAATAGTGAAGCCAGCTGTTAATAATGCATGACGGCCATATATGATTTCAGATTTGTCTGAAATAACTATCAGAAAATGGGTCTGAACACGTTCTCATGGTTCTCAAAACTCCACCTTACACTTCTTGTTAGATGAAACATAAAGCACAACAGCTTCTTGAGATTAGTAAGTAGAGAAACAAGTCTACATCTATCTTAATTATGCAACTGACTTATCATTAGAGCTGAACAATGCTATGAAAATACAACATCAATGAAGGAAAGTTGACTCACAGTTGTGAGGACACTTTGAACAGAGGGCTTCTTGAAACCTTGTAATTCTTCTGTGCTCAGTTTAGGCTGGGTCCTCAAGGGCAGGGCCACATGATGTCATTAAGTTGTCAGATGGTGACAAACAATCAATATTCAGGAAAGACCCAGTGTGTTAGAGGGGACAGCACAGCCATCTTCATAACATTTGATAATAGGACAAAAAAAGGCAGCTTCCTCCTGATGACTCACTTAGCAATTAGCCACAACACAGATAAGGAATCAGGAGAGAACTTTACAAACAAATGAAGACTTGTGTGAGGTCTTTCTTAAAGCCTATATATAGGCTTTGCCAGTAATTATTTTTTCAATATAGTTTTCTAATGCAGATTCAGTTATACAAAGTCAACTCAGCAGTGAAATTTTTAAAAGAACGAAAATGACCATACTTTTCTGTGCCAGTGAACTTCCTGTGATTTCTTTGAAGATCCCAGTCTGATTCTAGTCTCGATAATCTGCAATTTGGCACCAAATATCTTCTCTTGATAGAATTTACTTAGGTAACAGACCTTAGTGATTCTCTTCACTGAAGGAAGTCAATGTAATAAATTATGCAGAAAATTAGAACAGTCCTTGTAACGTGTTTTGGCCACGAACATCCACAGAATTATAAAAATTATATGTAAAGCATCTAAGCCACAAACTGGTGTAAACAGCATCAACAAAACCAACACACAAGGGAACTCCCCCAAAGGGTCTCCTTTTATTACATTAGCCCTTGACCTAAGTCTCAGATGAATGGTTGTATTTGAACACACGTGGGAGTACCCTGTGTTCAGCAGTCATAAAGTAAAATACTATAGGAAGACCATGCATCAATTTATGCATCAACTGCATGAGCCAATGACATTTATCTACCATTTTATTGATGAATCAAATCTTCAATCAACTATAAAACTTTTAAAAAATCCCTAGTTAGAAAAGAAGACAATTAGCTTGAAATTTAATAGTTTGCCAAAAGCATGTATACTAGCCAATGGGCTGGAAGATGCTTTGTTGTATTTTAGCCGTCATTAGCCAGATTTGCCATTAATTATATGTTGCTTTACCTTTCAACACATAATTTCCTTGCATTAAATATAAAAATATACTTGATGTTGTGATTATACGAGAGAGACTTGTTTATGGTACTTTTTCAGACCTGAAGGTTGATAAAGATATCTGAGTTTGGTTAGGAACTAAAAGTAATAAAAACCAAATAAGCAGTCTGCAGTAAATTCTTTATAAAAACAAAACCCAATCATGTTTGGCAAAACAAATATTGAAAAAGAACATATTGGCATCACAACTTCCAGTTGCTACAGTCTGGGATAGTTATTTTGATGTGAACACAGGAAAGAGAGATTTTCATGAGATTTGGTGGACAGGGGAATGGAAATCTTACTGCTCTTCTGACTCAAAGCCATATTCTAGTTTTCATTCTTAGTTTATTCATGGCTACAACAATCACTTACTAGGTCTGCTAGTATACTTCCAATCTATTTATAGCTCTTTTTTCATATTTTGTTTTATTAGGTAAAAAAATGCAAAAATGTTTTTGGTATCATCACATTGTAAGTTACAGGGAGGATCAGAGGAGGACTGAAAAACTCCTGTACCATGTCTAGCTTTGACTTATCTTTTGTACAGACCGATATTCAAAACTCTGAAAGTATTCTAGATGAGGCCCTGTCAGCACCCTTTAGCATTACCATTCAATTATTTTTTTCTGGAAAGCAGCTGTTTGTTGATATAAGCCATTTTCAAAATACTTAAATAGATTTTATCTATAAAATACATACCTAAAATTTTCTATTATATTTATTTTCTATTCCTTTGTGCAAGTTCAATAGTTTTTGTTTTGATAAAGCTACTCTGGACTTCAGTTGGAATTTTATTGGTTTTGATCCCTTAGCAGAAAACTGAAAACAATCATGAGTTGTTAAGATATACTGGATAATGACGTTAACTAAGTGAGCAAACTTCTATGTCTATACAGTGATAGACTAAGCAATAGAGCTTAGAATAATGACTGCTTTCTCTTCATTTCATTAGCTGCTCTATTTAAGAACCTGTTCCTGCCCGTTTAATTTTTCTTTCTAGATCATATAAAAATGTAATAAAAACTCATCATACTCTTTCTTTGATAAAAAGGGATTTCAGGACTGATTTTCACTTGCAATTTTTTCTATTCAGAAGAGCAGAAGAAATTAAGCCAGTCCATGTTCTAGTATTTGAGAACGTAACTTACCTAGAACTTTGCACGCCATCAGGATAACCAATTATGAATGTCCAGTTATCACTTGATAAAATTCATACCCAAGCCAGTGAACACAGGCAGCCCCAAATCAGAAAATATGGCAATATGTGATTGCTAATAACCTTTCACTTATTCTCAGAGAGTGATCAGATAACTGCCGTTAAAAGATCTTCCTTTCTGTCTGAGGCCTGGTTTAAAACTGTCAGCTACACTATGTCCTGTGATCTCCCATTCACTTTGAAATCAGGAATGACAATGAGCTGAGTAACACGCTGGCTCCTACGAGTGCTACAATGGTGAGAGAATATATTTAACATATTCAGATTGATTGCTACCTAATTAAATAGATGAGTTACACATCCTGGAACCAAACCACTATATTATTGTGTAGCCAAATGTATTTGTTGTTTTGCACTTCTTACACATCAGCCAGAAGGAGACTATATAAGTAAATAGTCGTTATGAGTCAGAAGGCAGGGAGAGACTAGAAAATGCAAAAACTGGAAGCTTTTACTCTTTGAGCTAAACAAACAGTACTTATCATCTCAAAAGCTACATAATCTCCACGTAGTAGAGACAAGGAAACACACATTGTGAGTCAGGATCTCTACAGAAGCATTAACCCTGTGCAATGCTGTGGTGATATAGTCCTGCTCTAATGTTGCAGCTGGTGAGAAAGAAAAAACTTTTAAATGAGGAACCGCATCCTAGAAGTCACATGAGCATATATTACTATATAAATCAACTCATATACATATATATGGGTGGATTTAATTTTTTACTTGTTTGCTTTGCAATTCATGTTGGTTGCTGCTGGTTCTGGCAGTTACCTATGTCTGTATGCTGAGTCCTGACTCCCACTCATCTGGTGTGCTCTGGCTCATACCCACACTACTAAGTGCTGGAACTATAACATACATAATCTCCCCGGGTCTTGAAATACAAATGGTAATTTTATGGGTTTTTTCACTTCTGAGTGCCTGAAATAATGACAAAGCTATGCTGTAGCCATTCACATGGTAATTTTGATGCCAAGGACAAATGGTGAAGGACACAGGTACAGAAAGGTATTAGAGAATGTTGCACCATCTGAGTCAGGGGACCCAGACTAAGTGCGGTTTGAATATGGCACCTGGAGCAGACCCTGGTGTGAACCAGCTGCTTGTCTGGAAAGCAGACATTCGGCAGCCCCAGAAGAGACCAAGAGCAGAGCAGCACACACACATCAACCTTCTGGGAACAAAAGGGGAAGTGAACCAAGATAACAAAATATCCTACTACTAAAGCTAGCTATATGGTCTCACCTTCATCTCACTAAAAGAAGAGAAGATGGTTAATTTCTTTAGATCAAAGGCTGTGTATTAGATCAAAGTAATTTTTGAGGCAAACTATGTATGGCACAGATAGTGAAGATGTTTATCATCATATTGCCTACTCTCAACACTGCTTTGATTCTTTTCTTTCCTTGTTTTGTGTGATAAGGTTTGTAATGATAGCCCCATTCTTTTCCCTTTGCTAGACGGAAGTGCTGTCTAACATTGTTTTAAAGAATGGTAATAACATAAAAAGGACTAGGTGATGTTATCTTCTACTTTTTTAACATCTACAAAACAGGGCTTGTGGAATCTCCTGGTGATTAGCCAGCATTAATAGATTTCCTCTGCTTTTACAGTGAAAAAGCACAGCTAAGTAAAAAAAAAAGACTTTCAGTGCTAATAGTTAATAGTTTCACTAAGATATTATCTTAAAACTCTGACAATTGATCAAAAGGAGGACAATAGTATCTTGGAGGTAAAAAATATTCTAGATCAATCAATTTGAATTAAAATCACAAGGTGAGATACAGTTAGTCATTCTTTCAGGAACTTCCACAAACCAAAATGGATTGATTACCTATTTTTGATCTGTGCATAAGCCCCATTGCAGTAGCTGTCTATGCATCCATTGGACAAAGAAGGAGTTGCACTCATTTGCATGTATTCTAGGTGTGGTAAATTAACTGTGTATAAGTGGACTGACCCTACAACACAATTGCAGAGACTAGATGTGCCTGCTAAATGTCACACTTCCAGTGTCTGTGCTGTTAAATTCAACATATCCAGTTCACTGCACATGCATGTTTGAATCAGTCTGCACATGTGTAACAGCTACTTGTCCATTCTGCCAAATATCAAGAAATTCTCAGCAGACAAAAGACCTACATGTTCTGTTTATGCTGGAAGTTTCCAGGGAAACCAGACACAAAGCAATCATCTCATGAAGAAGACACGACTCAGTAATGCTACTGGAGAACAAACCGTAGCTGCAGATTTAAATGGGATGTCCACACACCATGAAGGGAACAGATGACTACAGTTCTGTTTATTTTTCTCGTGGTTAAGACTATACGGACAATTTTCAAGATCCTTAAAAGTGCAAAACACCATTTTATGAAGCAACTAAGACATTCAAAAAACAACCTTTCTTAAGTCAACAGACTAAGTTGCTTCAGTCACTCTTTAGAAGTGGAGGTGAACTTTCAAGTCACTTGCTTAACCCTCTCACCTCTTTTGCTACTAGATGAAAAGGGAATAAGTTGGTGCAAGGGACATTCTGCATGAGATACAAGAAACCTATATACAACATGTCATAAGCAATAAAGATCAGATCTGGATCACTATGAAATAGCTTCAAAAGCTTTGGCCATTGCAGTTATCATTATCTGCACTACTAGATATTGACTGAACCCCAGCTGTTCTGGTATCCTAAATAAATAAACAAACACTAAACACACTAAATAAAATATTGACATACTAGAAAGGCTACTGAAGAAGGCTATTGAAGTAAGTCAGTTTCTGAGACAGCTGCATTACAGTGAGCAGATGAAGAAATATTTCTTATAGTAGAGGGATCTTCAGTTCAGTAAACAAAAGCATAACAGTATCCAATAACTGGAAACTTTAGCTGGACAAATTCAAACTAGCAATTGGGGTAGTTTATCTAGGGATCTGGTATATTCCTTATCATTGACAGTCTTTAAATCACAATGGCTGCCTTTCTGGAAGATACGCCTAGCTTGGCTAGCAAGTCTTGAGCTTGATGCAGATGTTTTACACAACAGGTTAAATTAGACGTGCATCATTATCTGGACTTAATTTCTGTGAATATATCCAACACTGTTATTCGTCTATGAACCTCTGACAGAAGAATAGTACCATCTTAAACCACTAGAAGTACTTGCTCTGAGAACAAGGCCTGGAGACCTTCAGGATATTCTAGGATTTTTTTTCCCTCTAAGGCATTTTTTGTAATGTTATTAAATATTAGTTTTGTTACAAAAGCTACATTGTTTCTGGCTTGTTCTTCAAACCCCCTAAAATTCCTGTGCATGCAGGTACTCCATCCATAAAGCCAGACCTTTCTTTTATGTAATTTGTATAAATTAAAGAAAGATGTGGACTAACTGGAAAGAGTCCAGATATGGTCAGTGAGATTGATCCCGGATCTTGAAAATGTAGCCTTGTTCAGTCAAGAAAAGAGACATCAACATTTCAAGTACATAAAAGGCTGTTGAAAAGAGCCTATTTTTCATGGCTAGGGTAGATAACATAAAAATTACAGGAAGCAGGATTCACTTTTGCTATAAGGGAAATCTTCCTCCAAGTACAGTAGCAGATTGCCTGGGGAATTTTTGGAGTCTCCATTTTGGAGATCCTTAAGAGTTTTATCAAGCAGATTAGGCTAATTTGCTTTGGGATTAAAGTCCTTTCCAGTGTGATTTTTCTAGGATTGTATGAAATCAGGTGTAACTGCATAATGCATCTGCAATATCCCTGGAGATCTGTAAATAAAAACTCTTCTATAATAACCACATAGTATTACTACAGTGATGTGTGTGAGTGGAGAGTCATTGTACATAAATTAGTTCTGCAGTATTGAAAATCAGTAACATTCAGATTTAAAAAAGTATAATTACAAGTCCATTCTGCAATCTTCTGTTAATACTGTATACTCTGTCTAGGGGATGTGAAAGTCATAGAGTTAAGTTTCCTCTTCAGTGAAGATATGGTAGTTTGCTCAAACAGAACAATCATCGTCATGGTCATAAGGTTTATTATTATTATGACCGACTCACAGAAGAGTTGAAGTTGGAAAGCAGCTCTGGTGATTATCTAATCCAACCCTGCTGCGCAGAGCAAGGTCAGTGAGAATGGGATGATCAGGGCCATGTCCAGTCAGGTTTTGAATGTTTACGAGGTTATTCGTAATATCCTCCACCCTCCATAGTACCCTCTGTTTCTGTTTCAGGATTGACCCTCACAGTTAAAAAGTCTATTATGTTTAAACAGAATATTTCCATTTGTGCCGTTGACTCATGCAAGAGGCTTGGCTCCATCTTCTTGAATACCCTCATCAGGTATTTACAGACATTGGTAAGATTCTTACCATATATATGAGAAAAGTGAACGTCTTATCACATTGAAGACAGAAATGGTCAGCACTGAAGACTAACAGTCTTCATTTACATAAGGTGAAGGCCCTCAAGGTAGGACCAGACCTTAAATCCAGCTTTTGCAATATCATTTCATTATTACCATTAGTATCAGATTTTCAAGTATATGAAGTTGGGGAAATGTCATTTTTTCAAAAAGCTGTGCAAGCAGAAAGTATTTTCTTTCTCGTTTCAATTTATTCAATGGCTGGCTACAGGAGCTTTGTGCCATAGGGATGTGAGACAGCTGCCTGGTTTTGTGAAGTGTCTTATGACAAGTGAAAGGCCTAATGGAAGAGAGCTATGTTCATTTACACCCTAAACCATTCTACGTTTCTTATTCCTCCAGGTACATCCCTAAAGGTTTTAACAGTATGTGCTGCTGGGACAAATATCTGCATATGAAGTTATGAATATGCATGGTCTACTTATGATTAGAAGTGTCTCAGCCTTTGTAAAATAACTAAATTTGTTGTTTCATTTATTCCTGTGACAGGAAGTTCCACAAGCTCGTTTCTTGACATGTCATGAGTATTTCTAATATTAATATAATTGTGTTGAAATATCAGCTCTTGGATTTGGGTTCTGTTTGCGCTTGGTTTTGATGCTTGATCAAGAAATTACTTTTTCTTTGCCCGTATAAAATTCTTGCTGAACCAAAAAATGATGTGGTTTTCAGACTACATGAGTCTGTCTGCCATAAAAATGAGACTCAGAAATTGGGATTTCGTATTGCAGAAACAATACCTCCATACTTCTTCTTGTGTCAGGTCCCAGCATTTCATGCTGGGATGGATATTCCCTACCAGTGCTTACTAACATTCCAATTACTTACTGATAAATATGCTGTTCTGGTGATAAAAATCACAGCATCTCTCTCTTTTCCCTTCTTTCCAAGCCAATGAATAAAGTACAGTTGTTTTAACTTATTCTCAGAGGGTTTTTTTCCTCCTTCTTCATGAAACCTTGTGGCTTTTTTCTTGATTTTAAGGACATCCATTCTTTAAATTCTTATTCACTGTGCTATTTTCTGAAACATATGGAACAGATACAATTTGTATTTACTAAAGATTAAGCTTTCCATCCTGTTTTACTGAAGAGCTATATGTAATTTGTTATTTGCGCTTGAAAACCCCTCTGTAAAGTTTACTAATATCCTCTTTTTATAGATTGGGAAACATAACCTTAGAAAGCCCGAGTGGCTTTCCCAATATCATGCTGAGAAGCAGTGGCCCCACAGCCCTGTTGAGCAGCTGTCCTTCATGTGCTTGATGTTGGAGAGCTGAGTACTTGTCCTGTGGGACCTGGTGGAGCCTGGCTCCCTGCTCATTGTGCATATGTTATGCCACTCTTTACAATTATGTCAATAAATTTTCCAGACTTTCAACTTATTTTGTTTTACTTGCTTTATTCACATTTGTCTCATAATCACAATAACAGGACAAGTGTGTTGCTTTGCTCAGCAGTGATCCTGGTCCCCTGATGGAGCCAACTCCCCAGCCTTTGACCTCCGAGTTTATCCGCTCAGGAAACCAGTTTACTGCCTTGCAAAAAAGCACACCCCTACGATTAGCACTTAATTACAGCGAAGCCAGTAGCAACTCTGCTAACATTAAGTTGACTTTTTGTATATAGATCGTATTTTTGTATGAGTTTGAGTTTCTGGTAATCAGGGTGCCTCATGTTGGAGTCTATGGACAAACGCATTTTATTACCTGTTATATGCACGTGTGTATGTTAGCTGCAGAAAAATCAGGACAACAGTG
Organism: Dromococcyx pavoninus; assembly: GCA_033558185.1. Lineage (NCBI taxonomy): Eukaryota > Metazoa > Chordata > Aves > Cuculiformes > Neomorphidae > Dromococcyx > Dromococcyx pavoninus. Next base: position 5,693,265 of record JAUMJL010000401.1, read on the forward strand.
AGTTCTACTTACCTTGTTCTTTGTCCTTCCAACATTTCAAAAATTATACAAAGCGCCTCAATTCATAGTTCTATTTAGGCACCACTGTCAGGACTGTGTGTGCTTTAAACTATGAGGCAGACAATTATCATCATTTTACAAGCCTAATGCAAGCTCGCAGGAATATTACCATGTGGACCCTTAAAAAAAGAAATCTACCTCAGTCAGAACTTTGAATCAGACACCCTTTGCTTGCTACAGAATCTTAGTTAAGATATAAATACCACCAAGATAAAAAAAAATTACTAGAAATTCTGAGAGTAAGAGTCTTAGCAACACTTTAAAGTGGTTTTTTTGGAAATATCTAATACAACCCATATAGAAAGGTTAAAAATCAGTTAATGAGCATTTCAAATCCTTTTCCCCAAAGTATTGACTGTAATTTCTATTCTTCTGAAAGAACTTTTTTCAGCATTATGAATTGACAACTGCCAAAAATATCTCAGGGGTAACAATAATATAATAATACTGTAGCATCCAGTTTGTACTACATTACTAAAAGTAATGAAAAAAAATATTATTGCCCCAGAGAGACTTGGAAGGCATTCAGATACAGTAGAGCTGGGTGTGACATGAGAAGATAGATAGATTAGAGAGATAGGACTGAAGTAGTTAAGAAACTTTTGGGTATTCAGCTATCCAATGTAATATCCACTCTGCTGATTGAAGGCTCTACAACTCATAATGAGTTCATATCATAAGACTCATTCCATAGCATGATAACTTCATAAAAGTTATTCCATTCTGTGGTAATTTTTAAGGATAGATGCTCAGTTGTTTAAGTGTTTCTGAAGTGAACAGATAATATATCTGCATGTTTAGCAGATACGTATCTTTCTCCAGAATGAAAGAATCTTGATCACAGAGTTATATCCCTCATAATCACTGTTCTTCTGTGGAACAGCAAGAGTATTTTTTAATCATTGTTCCAGATTTCAGATACAGCCCATTCTGCCATCACTACAAGGTGAGTCAAGCTGTCTAATGGTTCTGTTATTTTCGTACTACCCAGGCATGTACTGAGAGTCTAGTAGTTTATTATCAATTCATCTTTTGGCTGAGACATCAAACTAAGATTCTGACCACTTATTGTAATTAAAAATCCCCATAAGTTTTTCACAAAGCATAGGTGCACACCACAGTGCCCTGACAAAATTCCAGCTTTGCATAATTATATTCTGCGTGTATATAATATAATTAAATGAAATAATTATTTTCTGCCTGAAACCCCCAAGAAGTTTCATCTGGACGTAGGATCCCTCTTATTTCCAATCTCAAATCCTTGTGCAATGCTGCTGTCTGCTCAGAAATGTGAATTGCAAACAATTGATGGGTTTTTTTGTTTGTTTGCATCTTATTTCAATGTACTAATTTTTTAAATGTTTAAAGCATTACAAAGGGTTTAGTCAGAAGTCCTTTTGTTGTTTACTGAAGAAAAACTGAATGAGCTATGTTTTGAGAAAACTGCAAAATAGTTTTGAAATCTTTGCATGTAGCTTTTTTATTCCCTTTTCACCAACTTTAATTATTCCTCCGAGACAAGTAGCGTAAATTTTTATTTGTAGTTTGCCCATCAGCATGCACACATTTTGACGATGGTGTTAGACTGATCCTGCAAGACTTTTGCAATCTACTGTTTTATTTGCTCTGTCAGTTCAGTGTACAACAGACAATGAGCTAAACTAATTTCATTTTACTTTTCTCCACACTGTAGTTCTATTAGGCATGGTTTCATATCATTAATGCAAATCCCTGAAGGTGCACTTAAAATAGCAAGTGAACTCAAGTGAAATATTGCCATGTCATTTCTGGAAATGGCAATACAATTTAAGGAAGAAACAGAGCAATGTATGTGAGCTTAATTGAATTGAAGTAAGAAGATCTTTGTGGGGCTTTATTGTGCTGCTGAAAGTGAAACAAAATGGATCAATACAAAACCAAGCAGATGAGATCACAAGAGAAAAATACAAGTGTTATTGGAAGTTATATTAACATTCAAACTAAAATCAGGGTAAAATATCAACAAAACCAACTTGAGAATTTAGCTTGTTTGTTGCTTTTGTATACATATGCACACGACTGAGCGCAGCGGTTATCACCATCCTCTCTATTCATGTAGTCCTCTCTACTCTCGGTCATATCCATTACTTCTGCAAGACATGGTCTCCAAGCTGAGTTTATTGCAAAATGTTTGAAAAGACCAATCTTAAATGAGGAAAACCAATAGAATAGATACATTGATAACACAGCCCTGAGAGCAAAATTTGTAAGTGATGGAGTAGAACACATATGAACCAAGGGGTGTAATTCAGAGGTAAAGTGGATACTACACCATGACTCACAGGATAGACCTGTTCCACCCTGAGGTCTGCAACAGTGACCAGAACATTGAGTTGATGGATAGGAAATGAGAGAAATACAAACCACAGGATTCATTGCACGTGACGTAAGTGGTGAAGTCATTGTGTTCATTGGGGAACAACATACAGAAGCTAAAGAAGCCCATAGCCCCAAATTTACACACTTGGATAACTACAGAACAAATATTTAGTCTCATGGCCTTTGCAGTAGCAATATACATATATGTAAAATGAACCCACGTGGGAAGGAATGAGACTTGACCTATCCAGACATTCACTTAAGCTGAATTTGTAAGTAGCTAAACTTTCAGACTGTCATAAATGTTCATTTGTCCTCACAGCATGTATGAAGTAGGGAAAAGCCGTTTATTTCATTAGTCATGAGTCATGAATACATAGGGATTTAAAGAAGTATTTACATACATATAAAAAAAAGAGAGAGATTTATTAGAATTTTCAAACACACATCACTGCATAACTCACACTGCTTTCTGTATGTAATTCCCACAGATCATTGCACCGCAGTTCTACCAAATTGGACTATTCTGGTTTAATTCTTGACTCACTCTTCATATCTCTGCAATGTTCCTGAGCAGGCCAGGTACCTCAAAATAAATTTAGATATTGTCAAGCAAAACACCTCGGTAGCTATCAAATGTGGCTTCAGATCTCCATCCCAAATTCAAGCACTTAGGTGCTCTATCAAATGCCTAACGAGAGTAGGAGATCAACAGCGAGCAGGTTGGGGTCTGTGTGCTGTAACCACGTGGATAAATGAGTTAACTCTTGGGATTGGTGCTCAATCTCTGGGCCAAGTGGCGGCGTTTGTCATAACCACACTACTCTGCAGACATGTGCTTGTGTTGTTCTGCTCTAAGGCTCCTCTATGTCCTGTAAAACGTTCCTTTGTCTATAATACGTAATTAGGTTAGTACGATTGATTTTGAGTCAGACTATTAGAAGATAAGTAAGGGCTACATACCAAAGTAGTTCTTTAATGGTACGTGACTGGGCATATATGGGGCATGAAAGCTCGTGGAGAAGGAAAGCTTACTGAGGCAGGCTAGACCAGCAGGCACCAAGACACGTGTAGTCACGTCCCTATCTAATAAAGGAATGGGTCCCTGCACTGAACTGTTCCCAACATTTAGACTCTGTTTCAGAGGGGGGCTGCTTCATTGCAACAGAAAGAACAAATGGGGACAAACATTTCTGTAATACAGATAGCACAGAAGAACAACCCAAGAATACAGATGGCAGATAATTTATTTTGCCATCTAGACACATTTTTCTCTCGCATTCTAGACTCTTGCATAAATTTTACTAAGTGTAAACATATATGAACTATCAGCTAGATAATATTTTCCTCATTTTATGCTGTCCTACTCATATTCAGTCATTTGGTCTCTTTTTTTTTGCCTCTCACTAGCCCTTTTAATGGCTGTTTCCTTTTACTCATTTGAGAAAACTTTACAGTAAGACCTGGGATTATCCTCTGTCCAAGACAATTTTGTCTTCTAGCAATTATAACATGGTAGTTACTGCCTTACAGTCCATGAAGCCCTGAGAAAAGGAAGAGCATTTGTGTACTATTTTTAAGAGATCTTACATATATACTTAAGAAAAACTATCAATACACTTATCAAAAGACTCAAATTTCTTACGCAGGGATTTGCACTTTCAGTGAAAATTTATAGGGGACTGAAGTTCAAGATCTGTTAAGGTCTAGTTAGACATAGGAGATGAGAATCCTCTCATGTACACAAGCGACCTGAATTGTTTTCTCTTAAATCTCACTTGAATGTTCAACCAAAAAAAAAAAATTATGTTGCTCTCAGATTAGAATCAGTCCCACACAAGCATATGGAATAGGCTGTTTTTCCCTGCACTATGCATATTTAGTGGTTGGGGTTTTTTTCCCCTTTTTATTTTGTTGCTGCAGACCTGATGATACACTACCTCATAGAGCTTTGTTTTTCTGCTTTTTACTGATGCATCTTCTCTTCTTTATTTAATTCACATAGCTCCACTTGTGACTTTCACCACTGATATTAGATTTTTTCCAAAATGTGACCAGCTTTGTCCCTCATATACTGCTACATTTGTGCATTCTATGACATATTTAATAGACCTGTGTGATGCTTAGACAACATCTGTCATTTATATGTCAAATATGCAGCAGGCTTCCTAAAACAGAGCATTTTGGTGCCGCAGAAATGACATCTCTTAAGGAATGTAAAGGGAGATAAATATATCTAGCTTAATATATTTTCATCAATCTTATGAAACTGCAGTGATGAACAACAATTCAAAATAAGATCATGGTTACTGTGCTTTAAACAGCATTAAAAGTCATAAAACAACTGTAGTTGATCTGTTTAGTGTTCTGTATTGAATGCCTCAGAAAGATTTAATGCATCTGATTAAAATAATTACAGGGAAAGCCTTTGTAACTTTTATTAAAAGAAACAAAAATTGATTTAATTAGCTTCAAAATACAAATAAACAATTCCATCATTGAATTATTCCATTTGTTTTATCAGACTCTGAGTTTTGAACATTCCTATGACATTCATTTGTAACATTTGCTGTCTAAAGATTTTGTTATCATAATTCATAAATAAATAACAAAAGGGATATTGGTTATTTCATGTAAGTCTGTTCCAATTTTCTGAGAGGAAACCTATGCTCAAGATATTTTGTTGTGAAATACTTAACTTTTCACAGACACAACATTAAGGCTATGTTTTAAAATACAAAACTGGCATTGATGTTAAATTCTTTTTATTTTTAAAAATTGTCAGTGCAGTCTCTTATATTTTAACAGCAATAGTACTCATATAAAACAACTGATCGTTATTGGTTTCTTTCTTCCTTCAGGTACGGAGTCAAATAAAAGACATCTAGCAAATCCAGGCTGCCTACCTATAAAAATTTCTTCATTTAGACCCACCTGATCAAGAGCTAAATTCCTTTTAGATGGGAATGGTCTATCAGAAATCCTGGAAGTGTGGAAATGAAAGGTTTAGTTTAGGGATGTTCACGGTTGCTGCACATTACAACTCACTATTACTTGTTATGAAAAGCAAATCTTTAACTTTTGAATGTAAGTATTCACATAAGACAGCTTAAATTTATTCACCTCATAAGAAATAATAAATGCTATATGGCTTCAGTATCTAAGTGACATGAGAAAAAACACCCAGCTCCTAGTGCTCATGATAAACTGCTCACAAACCATCCACAAACAAAGCTTTGCTCATTAAGTTATTCACAGACAGTATTAAGTAAATACTTTTGAATAATGAATAAATACAAAAAAATCAAAAGCAGTTCATGGAAAACCAACAAACAGAAAAATCTAAATTTGTTCAAATAAATTATTCACTCTGATCTCTCTGATTTAAATAAAAGAAATATTTCTAAGGACATGTGTGACTGATGACAGAAAAAACTAAAGCAGATGGAAATGTGTCTGTATCTATGCAGAATTTACAAAGCAGACTAGTTTAAACAAAAGAAGGAAGGTCCCTCATTTCCGTAGCACAAAGTTTCATGACTAATACTAGAAGAAACAGACGTTATAGAACAACAGTAAGTCAATATATGTCAGAAAAAATGTTATTTTCCATGTTGCCATTCATAGACAAATTCCTACTCTCAAAAGGCAAATCTTTGGAGTAAGGTTTAAGTAAGTGAATTTTATTTGATAAGAAAAAATTAAATTTGAGTAAAATCAGTTTGATCTAGTCCATCATGACTCATCACAAAATCTCATTTAAATAATCTTTTGAATGTGTAACTAGTAAGAGACAGATAGTTCAAGAGGACCACCCATGGCATGAATGTTGCAGGTTAACCTCCCTTCTCAGTCCTCTATGTGATCTACCTCTCACCTAATATGGATCCATATTAGTGGAAGAGAGGGTGAAGAACATGTACTGTAGCTATAGCTCTTGAAGAAATCTAAGCACTTTTACACCCAAAATTGTGACTCTGAGACCGGTTACATATACCAGGAAGCACCTAAGATCCCTAGTTGCTTTATTTTTCATGCTTCTCCAGCAGTGGTACCCCATGTGCACCACAAAGTCCTTGCCTTGAGAGAAATGAACAGCTTAGTACTTAAGTCCTATTTCAGTCAAAGCAAGATTGAAAATCAGGCATTCCTTAATTTCCCCCACCCCAGTTTCATAGGGCGTTGATCTGGAAGATGCTATCAACACATGCTTAACACATACCAGTTCTATTATAGTCTTCATAAAATGCAATTTCTTCTGCTACTCTTTATATAATATTTTTTGATAGGGAAGTGGAAGACCTGAGGGAGAAATATTCTTGCTCTCTAGTGTTATTTTTAATGATATGACCTGGATTCAGCTAAAGAAGGGTTCATCTTTCATATCTCCCTTCTTCGTGAAGGTGAGAGACACATTTACTCAGGATAATGGGAAGAAAGACATCTTTCCTAGAAGTATCTACATGACCATGTGCAGACAACTGTATAAGAGTTACTGGATGGAAAGCTGTCTGTTGTGCCTCGTGCTACAGCCTAGTAATGGAAGTTGTTCCCTACAGGAAAGAAAGTCTAGTTCACACATGAGTGCCCAGTGTACTCCCTGGATTTTATCTTTTCTCTCCTTTTTTAATTTTAAAAAAAGCTATGTTCAACAGTTTTCACACACTCTGAACCAATCAGGAGTCTTACTTTTTGACATTTTAAGACAATTTAAATAGATTTGAGGAGAATTCTTGTTGAATGAAATCCCCCTTACTCTTTCCTGGAAATAGGGAGTGGGTGGGGGCTTACTGCATCAGACAGAACCCACTCTGCCTGATGGATTCACTCTGAGCACAGACACCAGGCTGCCCAATGAATCAGCTGATTAGATTATTCAGGGGATGCAAGGTTTTCTACGTCACTCATTGGTCCTTCATTGCTTCTCCCAAAAACTTTATAGGCTGAATGCTTAAATACTTCCCAGGAAGCTGGGAAATTTCAGCTTTCATAACCTCAGGCTGAGGGAGAACTAATATGGTTGGTTTCCACTGTCTAGGTGCCTCTGCTGACAACCCAAGGCATCAATGTGGGTAGCACCAGCAGTGTTTCAGTAGGGCAAAGAAGGGCTTCTTGCCAGTCTTCCACAGCTTATGTAGTACTGGGAGGCAGCACCTCCTCTGACACCAGTGAACACTGTGTCTGAAGAGCTGATTCCTCATCCTCACTGTTCCCTAGGTGATTATCAGCAAACACCTCTGCCTGCTGATTTTGCGTATTTCCCTACTGATTGATATGGAACCCACTCTGAAGGGCTTAACTTTAACCTAAATGCTAGCATCCAGCACTCAGGAGATGATTCTTCTTACCTACAACAAGGTGTCATCTTAAAAAAAAAAAAATACATGGCAAGTCTTGTTTTTCTTCCTACAAAATTACAAGCTTTTGGACTTGAAAAAGAACAGTAAACATTATGTTTCTAGGCATGCCTCATTCAAGAGATACTCTTGGATGGAAGTCAGGCTCAGGATTTACCTTTGGGTGGAATATTTACTTACTCTCAGCCCTACACTTTAATATGCCAGTCAATTTAACCTCTTATGCCTTGAAAAAATAGTCATTGTGCAATGCTAAGAATTCAAGTAAAGAACTGTGCATGACATCTTCTTGATTGAATATGTTGCAAGTGAGTTATGTCTGCTTGCAATTTTGAAAATTTGAATTGGTAGATGGTACTGAAGCCTTGTGGTAAGATGGGCCTTAAGGAAGGGTAATTTTTCCTTTATAAGCTTTATGTTTAAAGATTTTATTTCTTGAAAATTTATTGAAATGTGTTTTGCTTTTGAAGAAACAACTCCCACTCCAGGACTTTTAAGTTTAGCCTCTGCCCTTCTTCCCTTGATTTTCACTGTTTCTTAAAAGCAGGAAGAACATAAGAATATCCCAGGCTTTTGTTTGTAAGTCCAGCTGTAGACTATGGATATGTCACCACAGACATGTCTGTAGACTTGAAAAATTGAATATATGTAATCAGAAACTTTTTTATTGATATCTACTTCTTTTTTACAGATTTTCTAACATTTTTTACATCATATTATTATTTTAACTAGCTCTGATCAGGCAGGGTAGGTGTACCAACTGTGCTTAACAAAAAATTCTTCTCCAAATTCCATTTTTTATTCTCTTTGGGAAAGCAGGAATAGTAGTGGGTTGGTCAGCTCTGAGAGTCTCACACTCAGGGTTAGGCAGCAGCACCAGCAGCTCCTCTTCCCAGATATTGTTGTGACAAGCTGCTTGTCATTGCAAATGACGGTGGTCTTCTGTTGGGACAGCTTGGTTTCTCATGCAGCAGGTCCCCATCTCCTTCAAGGGTTCATCTTGGAGGCCACTTCTGGGCACAAGGATTTATGCTTCCTCTAATCACATGAAGCCTAGCCTGTCTCTGCTGCTGGGATAGTAACTTGGTTTGTTTCTTTTCAACCAAAACCTGCTTACAAGAAACACTTCTGGAAGAGGTCAGCTGCATTCTAGGAAGTTTTCCTAACCACTCATTTATGTTCCCTCTTCCCTTCTATTTTTCTAGACCCGTAAATTTTGTACTGGCTTCTTCGCTGAGGAAGAGATTCAATGAAATCTACAAAGATTTTTCCTCCTAAGACTGGAGCAGTAGGTACTCTCTCAAATGGGTGAAGTGTTGGATTTGAACTCCTCCCATGCAGAAGTAAGTATTATATCAGACACCTTCCCATGAAGTCATGGGGTGGTAATCTAACTACCAGACTCTAAACTATGAGAAAGAAATATTTATCTTCTTTAATTTGATGTGGTGGGAAGAAGTGGAAGGCTGTATTATATGAATTGCTTTCTTGATTTATTGCAGAAACAGAACACTCAGTTCCAGTATCATTAGTTAGTCTCCACTGGACTATGAAATTGTAGCAATTACATTAATTAATGTTGGATAAAAGGCAACCAGACAAAAGAATGGAACTGAGAAGGCACTTGGAAACTGACTTTGCTTTCATTCTGGTGCCAATGTGAAACAAACAAAGGACATCCCCTTCAGTCCCCCCTCACAGCCTCACTGGTTTGCTGGTTCTGTTCCTCAGCTGAGCACAAACATGTGCCCAACAAGGAAGTCTAAGATTAGCAGCTTGTTAACATGAGAAATACCACCAAAGCCATGAGTGGAGCAGAACAGCAATAAGCATTTCTAAAGTTAGCAGTTCACAGTGATTAAAATCTGGTGCAACCAAGAAAAGAGTCAGCACTATGTCCTGATGTGAGAACCTGCGGAATACAGCTACTCACAGGAGAAATTCCAGGATCGGGCTTAAATTAGGAGAAATGAATCTCCTACGTATCTCTTCCCAGTTCTGTAGTCTTTACTAACCCTTGTCCCCATAGCATATGCTTCCTATGCTTCTCTATATGGTTAAGAACAGCTGGTGACCAGTGGATGGTTGCAGATAATTACCTTCTAATTGTTGCCATCACCTCTTCTATTAACATGCTATCACCTCTTCTATTAACAAATCCTTCCATTGTGTCAAAACCAATTACTGTGTTTGGGTCCTTTTCTGCAAGAAAAGAGAATAGTAATAAGTCCTTTATCAGAAGATTAACTGTTTGTTAATCTTCCAGCAACTTTCCAGCAACATTTCAATTTGTGCTAAACTATAAATACATACTTATGCATATAACTGAATAGAGATTAACTTGGAGAAAATTCACATACTGCTTAAAAAAAGTTTGCATCAAACCCAAAGCCTTGAGTACCTATTTTACATACAAAGATTTTTCATCACTTCTGTACAATTCTGAACGTATGTATTAGAGAGGTAATATCTTTTCTTTTCTTACAGGATTTACCAGCTAAGAATCCAACACTGCAATGAGTTCACAGTGACTAGAAATACTATTGAGTTTCAGTGACTATGATACCTCTCTAGGTAAGTCTATTAGTGAAGAACAATTAAAGCCTGTCCACAGAGCTAATTATGCAATACGTATTCAATGAATACAATTATTCCTCAATTATACAGTCTATCAGAATCACATCAGTGAAGTTAGCTACCTGAAAAGATAACGCGTGGACAATTTGCATACATGAAACATGAGTTTTCCAATATTCGGACTCAGCATTGGCAGTTGAAGCAGAATTTAGGAATAAACATTAATAGTCAAATTTTCATTGACTCTGCTAAGCTAAGCAATTCTTAAGAGCATATTCTATCATTTGCTGGGATGCTAAAACAGCAGCTTCCTGGTTTTCTTTTTTTTTATTATTATTTTTTGTAATCTCAAGAGGACACAGTATTCAGCTTTTATCATAAGCCAAACACACAAAAATCAGAGCTGATCTGGGCAGATTTATTGTGCTTGTTTTGTTTTCTAGAGGAAGAAAAATAACCTTCGTCAGCAGTGAAGACAAGCCCTTAGACAGAGAGAACTGGAATGCTCAAGAGAGGGGAAAATAAAAGAAACTTTCAGTTTTTGCTCTTACAGAGACCTGCAGTGCCAGAATTTCTAGAAATCCATTAGCTATAGCAATGATTAGAGAGCAGTGAATGTATCAAAATTTTGAGAACTGATCAGTGTAAATAAATATTTCTTATTTTTTTTAAATTTTTGTAGCTTTGGAAAGAACCCTCTAAAAGGTATTTTATTTCATCTTACACTTTTAAAAACACATTTTCTCAATCACAATGAATATACAGTGAATATATAAGTTACTCATCACCATTCAAGAATAAGAATACCAAAAGACATAGCAAGGATTTTTTTCAGTAAATGTATGACTTACTGGGAATAGCAGTAGCAAAACTTGTAAAAACTAGGGTGCATCCTCACTGGGCTTTAACAACAAGAGGCCTACAAAATAATTTTTTTGCTGCTCAAGTAAAAGGATACATCTGGCATGTACTGCTGAGATGCGTCTTTGGAATTCTGCTGAGAATCCTGGAGAAGGAAAGAAGCCATCAGGAAGTTACTACTCATTGCCTCAATGACAGAGAGGAAATAGCAGCCCTACGGGTGTTTTAGGCCTATTTTCTTTATTGTCACAACAGTTCAGGTTTCTGTTGAGTCTCAGCTCTCTCAAGTGTTCTGCAACTTAGTCAGATCTGACTGAATCCAAATGAGTTTATGTGAAAGCATGAGATTAGATCACATACATGTTCCATACATGTTCTCAGAGTGAACTTCTTCATCTCCTGTCCTCACACCTTACCTAATGCTGATTTTCCTCATTGTCTGCCCTTTAGTTTTAAGGCAACACTCAATATTTTGCATAGATAAAAGCTAAGTTCTGAACATGAAGAGGAGTAATCCCATGTGGCATTACAGGCCGTGGCAGGCTGTCCAGCCAGAAAGCAGCTTTGCAAGAAAGAATCTGTTAAACAACAATTTGAATGTGAGCCAACATTTGTGGCCTTCATGTACGGTTACAGTCTATCAACACATAGAGCTGTATCACAACAGTGTAGTCATCAAGTTGAAGTGGTTGTTCCTCTCCTTTCAGCACTTACGAGCACTTTCAAACCTCATATCCACTTCTAGGCTCTCAATACAAGACAACAAATTGAATGAAGTCCAGTGCAGGACCAGCAAGGTGAATAAGGGGAGTGAGTATATGGAGGAACAGTAGACATGCAAGGACATGGTATATGAGGAGCTGGGTTTGTTTAACCCAGAGACAAAAAGCTTAAGGGGGCAACTAACAGCAGTTTTTAACTACACAATGAGTAGTTACAGAGAGTTACAGAGTGAGACTCTTCTTGGCAGTGAACAGCAAACCTTAAGGGGCAACAGGCACAAGTTGTATTAAAGACATTAGAAATGCTTCTCACTGGTGGGAGAGAGGCTGCCCAGAGAGGCTGCGAAATCTCCATCTTTGGAGATAATACAAAATCAATTGGATACAAAGCTGAGCAAACTTCAGTAATTTGATATTGTATCTACTTTGGCAAGGGATGAGAGCAGCATATCTCCAGAGGTCTCCATTATGTGCTGAACCTGTTCTGCCCCATGGACAAAAATGGGCTTCCAGGGCTCTTCAGGCTACCAGGTAGTCCATTTGCATCTAGCAGGTGTTTATGAGACACATGTTTCTGAGGTTAACAATGTCTGTGCCCTTTGTAGAAGGCATGAAAGACCTGGAAGAGCCTTCCTGCTTTTGGAGATGGACTTCTGCACGAGGAGAGATAATTTTGGAAGGAAAAAGCCAAACAGTTCCATGGCTCTTTCTGTCCTTATATTTGGGGCATCTACATAGTGATCTTGGCTCAAACACTGGTGAGGTTGAGGCAGGAAAGAGAGTCAGCGCTGTTACACTGCTCGAGAGCTTTGGGACATCTACAACACAGAAGTTGAGACTGAGATTTGTGCAGTAGAGAAGCATGTCATGACAGGATGTGGAGATGTCACACAGGAGAGTTATTAAGCACAAAGCACAGTGTATTAAGCACAAAGCACAGTGTAGATGCAACTGGCATGAATCAGAAACAATGTAAGGCTTATTATGCAAAAGCAACTGGTTTAAGTCACTGAGCTCAGAAAACACAAACATCAACTGAGCCGCTGCTACCAAGGACAGGCGAGAAACAGCCAGAGACTTGGTGCTGTGTGCAGCACCATTTTTCATCACCTAATGCATGGAAAGGACATGCTTGCAGAGCTTTAGTCTCAGAGGTAATAATCTGCCAGCAGTTAAAGCATGGAAGGAGATACTCGCAAACTTTTGTTGATGGAAGTAACAATCTCCTAACAGCAGACACTGCCTGTATAGCACTGGATTTGGTACCTACATGTTGCAAGAGCAGTAAACTAGTAGCGCTACCTAAACTTGCATAAGACTTAATCACAGATTAAGCTGTTTGTAGATACTTATCCCTGGGGTCTGCGCCTGGCAGTCAGTGTGAGTGGTTGTTGCCAGCAACAGTCTCCAGACATACACAACTGATATGTAGAGAGGCTTTGTGACTCCTTAGGATCTTCAGTGGTGCCTTGGCAACCCTGTCAGTGAAGTAGGAGGCTTGAGAGACATGGTATGCAAAGCTGCTGGGATGCTGTGCGTAATTAAGGGGCAAGAGTAAGTATTTGGAGGCACAGGAACATACAGTTGGAAGGCCAATGTTGCAACCCTGGTTTTGGAAGACTTGGAAATAATTGGGAAAAGTAATGGAGTGGAACAATAGTGCAGCAAAATATGAGTAGAAAATAGAAAGCAAAGAAATATTATGTGTATGAGCAGGTGTTCTGATGAATTTTATCAGTAACTATTTGAATTTTTCACCACTGCTTAAGGATCTGAAAATCGTATTAAGAAGAATGCAAGAATAGTTGAAACTTCAACTGGATGGACACCTCCACATTGTAGAAATGTGCTACAGGCCTCTGCCTGCACAAGGAAGTTCTAAAAAAAGCACACAGGACAGCTGTAGTGATTACTCTGGCTAGCAAGCAACCTGTTTACACAAGAACAGGTTTGAATGATCACAAAACCTGCAGCAGAGAAGAACAGTTTTGTAGATCAACACTGGACTTGAACATCAAAGTTTTCATTTCAGTAAAAGCTCTATACATTCTTGAGCAATTTAAGTAGTTCTTTTACACCTTATTTACCTATCCCCAAACAATAGAAATAATATGCAAAAAATATAAATATAACATAAAATATATAAGAAATTATTAAGAAAATATAGAAGAAAATGTTCTTTCTTGTGTTTGGAGTTTTCTGCACAAAATTAATGCTTCTGTGAGTACAGGATTCAAGTCTCAGCTAAAACATCTCCAGAGTAGAAGCTTAGATTTTACAAACGAAATGAGGCTTTGGTTTTACTTGGGACCTCCAGGCATTATCACTATAGCATTGTAAGTCCTTGTCCTGGTTTGCTGAGGGAACCACAGCAATTCTTCTGGCTCCATGGAGCAGTGGCACGGACTGTCACCTCTCTTCTGAACTGTAGTGAGAAAAGAGACTTGTGTGTTCTATTTTCATTTCTTCACTGTTTTTCCGTATGCCTGTAATTGCAAATAGAACACCCTACCACAGTGAACAGGAAAGAATTCAAAAGGGTTACTTAACGGTAGCTCAGAAGGTATCCCAATAAAATTAGAACTCTTCCACAAAGTCTTATGTAAAACCCCAAGGGAAAAGATATGGAAAGAGAAAACTACAGTGGAGAGAGTGTTCTGTCTCCTCACTTTACATGAAGCAAATTCTTTAGAAGAAGCTTTTTGCTTTTTGGACTTACTGGCTCGGTGCTGAGGCCAAATGAGTCTCTGAGCTGCGTGTGCCTTAACAGTTTACGGACGCCAGTTATTCTTTTTGCACTGTGTTATGCCTTGAAGTTCCAAGAACTACATTGCATGGAGCTGTGCAGTGTGGTGCTATTCCTGGTTGCAGCTGGGAAAATATTGAGGTGATGTAAAGTGAAAACGAGCTGATGTAAAGCGAAATCAAGGTGAAGGGTATCCTGTATAAAAGACAGGGAAAAAAAAAAGAGCTAGGATTTGTGAATAAAGTGGACCGCTAAGAAGAGTTGGGTTGATTTATATAACGGCTGGTTTTAGGTCCATGTTTTCAAAAGATTTGGGTGCATTGTCATTTTGGCTATACAGCTTGAGACATCTTTAAAGATTCTTTTCTGAAGGACAACTAGCTTAAGACTTCAAACTGGGCATGTTCAGCTGAGACATTTGATACTGCTTCAAACTTCAAAATTTTGGTCCAGCTGAATTTTTATTTTGTTTTTTTTTTAAAGTTGTGAATAATAACCTATATTTGTGCATATACATATTTACACAGTTTAAATAAAGCACGCCTCAAGCATCCTTTTCAATGGCTTCAGTTTATGACCCAAAAATTTTGTATTACTGAACAAGTATTTAAAGATTTTGAGTTCACTTATCTTTTCTTGACTCAGCTTTCTCAGACGTAAGACAGAGAAAGCAATACTTGCCTCATGAAGTGTACCATAATCTGCTAACATTGTACACAGTCACACTTGAAGAATTTCTGATGTCTAGTGATAAAGATCAACACTTCACGTTGCTAAAAATACTGCATAAAGTAAGAAGGAGAAAAATGCATAGTATAAAATAACACTTCACCTGGGCTGTGCCGCAGGGCAGTTTCTCTTCCATTATACTCAGTTCAAAATGTATGGGCAAATGGACAGATATGCCATTCCTTAATAAAATCACTGACTGTTAAAAGGGTGTTTCCTCGAAATTGTCTTTGTGTCATGCATTGGCCAGCTTTTATTATAAAGGCTAGATTCTTTACTCAGTCTTAATATGCTCTTCATACCTGTTTCTGAGCGATTCACACAACTCCGACTCTCCCTGTTGCTGAGTCAGTATGCAAGCCATGTTGTGTCTCTCTTAATTGGTTTGGTGTTTTCCTGTAAAATGCACTTTTGTGTTTGTGGAGAAACAGGTCTATTAAGTAATTATGTATGCTTAACATCAGAACTCTCCAAAGACAGACATGAATCCTAATGCTGCATGCTTTTTTCTGGGGACTGATGTTCTAAATCTCAAGTGAGTGACATGCGAGTTTGAGATATTTTAGCAGAGGATTTTGAATCAACAGATCAGTCTATACTCTCCATTGTCCTGTATTTCACTGAAAATACATCCCAATTCTGCTTAGACCATGAGATATAAGGTAAAACAAAGCATATTTTCTGACCCAGATCTAGAATTTTTGGACCCATGGTCCTAACAGTTAGCACATGCCTCTAGGAATGCAGAGCCACCTTTAAGGATACGTGACTTTATGTTGCCCAGCAAGACTGTACCTGTTTGGTCAGTGTGCAACATCTTGGGTCTTTCCTTGGTGGCCCTTCAGGCTGGCTTCTCTGTTCGGCATTAATTACGTGATATCGCCACCAAAGTAGACAGGCTGTATGCTGTATGGGCATGAGCAAACCATATCTCCAACTCGCATCTGAATGGAGACAAGTTTGGCCTTGAATATGGCCACAAGTGCAGCAAAGCTACAGAGAGTTTGTGAGGTCAAGTTATAGGATCTCTTTTCTCTATCTGTAATTATGATCGTTTCTTCCAGTCAAATACCACTGACAGACACAGTGGCTTTCCTCTAGAAATACAGATGCGCTTAGTACTATTCTAACCAGGATAGACTTTGAAAAGCAGAGTAAGAAACCTGGAGTACTCAGGGGCAAGATCTGTCCAAAGTTCACAAGGTATGCAACCTTCATCCCTGCCAATGGTCTATGAAACAAAATATCTTGTGTGCTTAAGAACCATAACATGAGATTTCACTTAGTGTGCATGACTTCCACGTCCCTTTGTTTATATGCTGGTTCAGAAGTAGAACTTAACCTTCCACCTACTCTCAGGTAAAACTCTTTCTAAAGGAGGAGAATGAGACAGGTGGCAAAATGTAGGCTTGTCTATTTTTATATTTGTTAAACTTAGAATGTATCATTTCCTAATAATGAAAGGGTTAAGGATGCTGTTTAACCTAGGCAGGACAGAAAGCTTCCACCAACATCTCATTGTTAGCTGGGAATGAATGGCAAATATTTGATTGGAACGGTGACAGTGGTGGTGTTGACAATAGAAGATGAACTCCTCCGTACTTAGTCAAATGTGAGTGGAGATAGAGACAGGTCTGAGGAGAAGAGTTGGAAAGGGTAATGACCATGGTTTGGAAATGATATCTGAAGAGTAAATTCTTGCCCTGAAACAGACCCAAATTTATAGTATGTTAAGCCCAAAGGTAAGAGGCTGCCACATTCATAATAAAAATTATCTAATCCTGGAAAATTAGATTTGAGTATTTATGTTTTCTCTGAGGATTTAATTACAGTGGCAGAGCAGGCATAATATGCAGGCACTAAAGGTACTGCCGCGAAGCTGCAGAGGGTGGCTGGGGCAGTGTGATGTTTGGGTGCTGTCTGTAAACCTAGAAAAGCCTAAGGTTTGTTCTGCCCTAGGATCTGGTCAGTGACTAGTGAGTTGGAGGTGACTACAGGAGACCTAGCCAGTGACTGAATTACAGACAGTAAGATGCCCAGGATCTCTCTCATTACTCACTGAGAATCTTATGTTCACTAGGTTTCAGGCTGAAGCTTAAAAATCTTGTATCTGTGTTGGCACAAATGCTCCTTAGTAGTCACTGATTTGTCCTTTGTTGTCTATTACTTCCACTAGGTAAGATTTATAAATAGCTCTTGCTGATCTTTTATATTTTTCTTTTCCTACATCATCCTTGTCCATCAAAGTACCCAACACATCCATATTATTTTTATGTAATTAAGTTTTCCATTTTAAGTTCAGTGACCTCCCTCGGATTGGCCCTCTCCCAAAGGCTAAGTGATTATAAGGCAGACACTGCTACCTCAGCGTAATATTATTTAGATGTGGTCACTAACCAACCCCCCAGGTATCCACCTCAGCTCAACTCAGCATCCAAATTTAGTTCTGAAGCTCAAGAAGAGTAATCATGAAATGGTCTGAATATAGTAATCTAAATCTACTAGTACCTAAATCGGAGGTAGATGCACTAAAAATCTAAGCTTGAATGCATGAGATGAGGAATACTTTAATTTTCACTTCTAAACTACTACAGGTATTACTATGCAACTCTTCTCATTCTCTCAGCTGTGTGATTTCCCGTTTTTTTGGACATCTGTGCTAGATAAGCCATGAATTGCAACTCTTCTCTTGGTGCACAATTGGTGGATGCTACTGAATCCCTCTGAGGGTACTGCCCTCTTCACACGGCTGGTCTGGGCATGCTTGGGAGCATGTTCTTCCTCTGGAGGGGAATAACTAGTCTTGGATGTTATACCAGGTCTGTTTGTTGCAGTGCATTCCCCAGAGGTAATGTACAGTCTTCCCTAGGTATGTTTACTGATGTTGGACACACTGTTTCTTATGGACCATGATATCATAACCATTTTGAATCAGTATCACTTCTTGCATTTTCCATTCTGCCCCTTGTTAACAGAGATTAACATCCTTTTTTTCCGCCGTACCCTCTGGGTGACTGTCCTGGCATGAAGTTTTCAACATTTTTTCCATAAATAAATAATCTTCCCAGACAAATCTTTTGCCCAGCCTCTGTGTTAATTCACTGTGGTTCTCTTTCAGCACATTTTCCCTAGAGGAGTACAGTGATCTTTATTATATGCACAGTTAGTTTGTGTTCAGATAGCTTTTCTATACTGTCAATAACGCAACAGAATATTCATTTAGTGTAGAGCAGCAGTGTGGAGGCAGAAGGATGTTGTTCACAGCCTCCATCCCCATAACCCTAGTCAATCAACCTTATGTTTCTAGGGCTTTCAGCGACAAAATGGGTCAGTGGGGCCCTCTACATCAAAGCTGCTCCTTAGACACTCTAAATCGCATGCTTTTATACTATTTCTACTGTACACTGTGTTCTTCTGTAATTATAAATGTATGTTTCCCATCACCACAAAGACTTCACATTGCTCAAAGGAAATCTCTGTTCAAAGGCTTTAAACTGTTGAAGGGCAGGCCCCCTTCTGAGAGCTACCATTGCTTCGGGTGATTCCTTCTTTAACTCATCCACAGCAGAACCAGCAGCCAATTCAACTGGCCTGCATCACACCATGTCTGAACTGGCCCCCGGGTTGCATTTCAGCTTTTGGCATTGCTGAATTTAAAACCCAGACTTTTTTTTTGTAAAAATAAGGAAAGAAAAAAAAGGAAAGAGAGGAAAAAGAAAAAGCAATGAACTGCTGTACTTGTACTCAGCTTGTTCCAAAAACATGAGTCTTGAGCTACTTACTGTTCTTCATCAACTCAAACTTATGATAAGAGAACACATATCATTTTCATTTGCTAGCTGTGCCTTAAAGAAAGTGAGAATTAAGATGATGCATTAGTGGCAAAAAACAAACTTAGAAAAAGCTGTCAAGGAATATATATAGAAAAAATGTTGACAGAAACTCATCTTATGAAAATATGTATATATTTTTATATATATATAAAAACATGTCTAAACATGTATATATGTGTATGTATATATATAAACATGTCTAATGACCTATATCACAGTATCACAGTATCACAGTATCACAAGGTTGGAAAGGACCTCTGAGATCATCAAGTCCAACCTATAACCCAACACTAACACCAACCATCATCTAAACCATGGCACTCAGTGCCACATCCAATCTCCCCTTAAACACCTCCAGGGTCGGCGACTCCACCACCTCCCTGGGCAACGCATTCCAATGGCTGATCACCCTTTCAGTAAAGAACTTCTTCCTCACATCAAGCCTAAACTTTCCCTGACGAAGCCCTCTAGTTCTGTCACTGGTCACCTGAGAGAAGAGACCAACCCCTGCCCGACTACAACCTCCTTTTAGGTAGTTGTAGAGAGCAATGAGGTCTCCCCTGAGCCTCCTCTTCTTTAGACTAAACAGCCCCAACTCCCTCAGTCACTCCTCATAGGGCTTATGCTCCAGCCCCTTTACCATCTTCGTTGCCCTCCTCTGAACACATTCCAGTATCCTAACATCTTTCCCAAACTGGGGGGCCCAGAACTGTACACAGTATTCCAGATGAGGCCTGACTAGTGCCGAGTACAGGGGGACAATAACTTCTCTGGTTCTGCTGACTACACTATTCCTGATGCAGGCCAGAATGCCATTGGCCTTCTTGGCCACCTGGGCACACAGCTGGCTCATGTTGAGCTTCCTGTCAACCAGCACTCCCAGGTCCCTTTCTGCCTGACTACTCTCCAGCCACTCTGTCCCCAGCCTGTAGCTCTGCATGGGATTGTTGTGTCCAAAATGAAGTACCCGACATTTGGACTTATATATATATATATGTAACTAAAATAAAAACTCTGAAAACATTTCTATGATAGCACTCAATGCCGTAAGTAATTCTACCTAAGCTAATGTTTTCTTCTAGGCAATGACTTACTCATAAGAGCTAGCACTAATAAATATTTGTGGGATTGCGACTTAAAATTAAGGTGTATTTAATGCTAAGGCTTGAAACTCATACTTGAAAAGCAGTCATGAATAAAGATAATTAAGCATGCTATAGCAATAGCCACACACTATATTAGTTTTATAAGTAATTATATATGAAAATTAGGAGTTATCTGCCTTGCATTCTTTAAAAAACTGGGCCTGTGGATTGCTAAGGTCACACAGGAATGTTGTGACACATCAGTAACCCAGTTTTTCATTTTCCGTGTAGGTATCTCAACTTTGAATAGTGCTGCTTCTCAGTTACCTTCTCTTTACCCTACAGCATGGCTCGCCCCAGCTAAAATGTACTGTATACTCTCTACTTCTACCTGTTTTTCTTAAAAATTTTCGTTCCCCATTCCAGTTTTTTCTTAAATTTCACCGCTGCTGGCATCCTGATAATTCTTGATCTAGTTCAATTAATGTCAAAAGATGTTCTCCAAACATCTTGTCTACATCAGAAATTTGACAAATATGATTAGATGTAGGTAACTATGTTGTCATTATGATAACAAGACCATTCCTGTCATCTACTTTTCAAAATAAGATGTACAAGTAAGAAAAAGCATTCTTATTCTGGAAAAACAGTCCTCACCAGGAGTTATGTGATATGACAACCTTGTTTAATATATTTCAAAATTCAAAGCAAACCAGCCTTCCTAACCTTTGGGGCAGATTTTGGATTTACATGAGTTATAGAAGTGGAAGAATAACTTGCGAATTCTACTTGTCTGCAAGAGCTGAAAGGATCAGCCTGATGGAAGCTGGCGGTGTGTCACAGCTTATCAAGGTGGTATCCTTTTCTTTACAGCCTTGTAAAAAAGCCATTGAAATGTAAGGTGATATAGACTGCTAGTTACAGAAACAAAAGTAACAGCTTGCTTATTGCCAATTGCTTTTCTACAGAAGGAGAACATCACTGTCTGCCTTTGCTCAGTTAGTCAGAAGGGAAGGGAAAAATACCAGCTTATTTTTTTTATTCTTCACTCCAGACTGTTTGATAATTACAGCAATCTTTACATTTTCCTGACTCAGTTTATTCTGATTGTGCTTTTAGCAAGAACTACCTCTTCCACAGCATCTATATGTGACCAAGGCTCCCTGACTCAGTAGGAAACCAACTTTATTAATCGTATTTCAGGAGCACTCCGGAGTTCATGTCAAAAAACAATAGTCATAGTGCAATGTGCTGTCCAACTGCAGTCAAAATATCTTTTCCCTGAAGATTTCTGACCTAAACTTGAATATTCTGTCTGTATCTCGTACATACAAATAATAACAACAAAAAAAAATTGACTCATACTAACTTTGGTTCAAAACTCCACATACATATTTCTATACTTCCTGTGCAGAAATGTTTTGAGAATGGGAATTTTCCTTGACCCCTTGTTTAAACTGCAACAAAACAGAGCAACAGAGGGTCATAGTTTTAAAGTTTTCAACGCCTTTTTAATCATCACTGGTATTATAAAGCCACTGTATCGTATAACAGGTTTCAAACCCACATTCGTATACTTGAAAAAAAGTGAAATACCTTTGTCCACTTTGATTACACCTCTGAATAGAGTTTGCATGATGTCAGATACAGCTTATGTGGGAGACTCTTGTGAATCACTCCAGTGAAATCAGAATGCAGTTCAATGAGTGAAAACAGCAGGAGAAACATGGATGGAAACATGCTCTCTGCTTTCTGTTTCTTCTATTTTTCTTCTGATTCAATAAGAGCCAAATAAGCCCCTAATAGAGAAACTTGGGACAACCCTGGGCTTTGAGACGTTAGTTTTACTTCTTTTTACTTCTTTAGTTTTTGCTCTGCTCTATTTCCAGGTGGTATTAAAGAAAATTCAGGGGAATGGTCCTAGTATTTTTGAGAATATTTACTTCATTTCAAAAATGTTCATAACAGAGCATGTCTAGGACTGAAAACATTGTGTTTTGGTGGAAAAAAATATGTTCCATAGCTTATGATGTCAGGATTGAAAAGTACAAGATTCAATTGTATAGAAGCCCCAATTATACTTCTACTCAGCAGAACCCTTGCAAGAATATATATGCAAGCTAAAAGAAGAATTTCATCTTTAACTCATTAGTTTTGCGTGGGGAAACCACATGGCTGGACATTAAAGCACAACTCTATCATTCAGTACAGGCTGTGCTTTCATTTTTTCTGAAATATAGCAGACAGCAAGCTTTATTCTGTGTGTTCTGATTTTAATAACAAAATAAAAAGAACTTGAAATTAAAAGTAACTGAAGTCACTAGGAAAAAATCAGAGGCCCAAATCAGGTTCCAAATATTGTATTTTGGGGTTTTTAACTTTTTTCATGGGCAGTTTTTCTCTCCTCCACCATAAATAGTGTTACTATATTCTCTTTATTGTAATCAAGACTGAAAATGAAACGTTATAAGAGTGGGAATGGTGAAAATTGATAAAAAAATTGAATTAGAAGTTCTTTGAGCATTTGTTATTCTTTTCTTTATCAAAATGTTGTTATAAAACCTCTTTCCTGTAAAGTCATGACTATATGACCAGTTGAGCATCAAGATAGCAAATAAACAGTAAGTGTGTGAATATGGTTTTCAAGTTTGACTATCTGAGCTATGTTAAGGCGAAAAATGTACTTAGTGATTTCAGAAAAGATTAATATTTCAGGATATTCAGGCCTATGTATTGTCATTTTTTCTCTCACCTAATATACATTCTCACATTTGAACATGACCTGTTGTCTTTTTGTGTAGTAGAACTTGTTTGTTAGGTTTTTTCAACATAAAAAATTTTATTCTCCTCAAGGTGCTCTTACTCAAGATCCATCTACAGTTGTGCTTGAGTTCCTATCATTACTGGGTTGCAATACAGCAGAACCCTAGAGCATCTCCCTTATGTTTAATAGTGCCAGTCTGACATGTAATTTCATGAAATCCTGCACTAGCTGTGTTAGTCATTTCAGCATGCTATCATTCTGATGATAAAATGAGACTCAGGCACTCCTGCTAAAATGATGTAATCAAGGCAAACATCTCAAACAGTATTTTACCACAAAATTTTACCACATAGGAAAATATATTTCAATAGTAAGAAACCTATTCTGAAAGCTTATGAGGTAGGCAGTTTAATTTTAGGCACATCCGTAATTTTTCACGTCTATATATTCAATGTTTTTTGGTTTTTTGGGTTTTTTTTTTTTTAAAAAAAAATGCCTTAAAAAAACCTGTTCAGTGGATGACAAAGAGGAAAACCAAATGCCTCAGACTTTAGTAAACTCTTTTTGACTACTAGCTTTCTGTGGTCTGTTAAAGTCCTTGGGCATGCTGTGGGAGGTGCAGAAGAGACATTCTCCATCTATCAGAACTCATTTAGAAAGAAAGTACCTGTCATCTAAGCAGTGAAGTGCTGCTCACTTGAAACTCCACAAGATGAGTAAATCCAGGAGACAGATGGCAGGAAGATTAAGCCTGTATGTGTAAACTGGAAGCCATGCACATCTTCTGTTGCAGGAACACTCTCCTGGTGTGTTTCTTTATTTTATTTTATTTTTTCTTCTGTTTGCATTTTAAATCAGATTCATTTCCTAAAATGCCAACAAACTCAGCCTAATGCTCTTGCCAAAAAAATGCATCTGTACCAAGATCATCTGAAAAGGCACTAGAATATATACGTGTATCCAGTCAACAGATGTACAGAGAGGGAGGTGAAAATCCAACTCAGAGACCAGTACATTCATGAACAAAAGTGCTGATTCATTACACTGCCAGTGAGGCAATGGTGAGAAAAGCCAACCAGTACACAAGCAGGTTCAACTGTTATCACCACTGCTTGCCCACAAATACTAACCAAAGGTGCAGATCCTGGCAGGTTTGTTGAAGTTACTGTTTAAATAAGCCTCTTGCATGCTGTAGCAAAATCTAGTTTTTTATTGCCACAAAAAATATATCTTTTTTTACATCTAACTGTCGACAAATATGTAGAGACAGGAAATTGCAGCAGCGGTATCATCAGTGCTCTTGCTTAGACCCTATCAGATCCAGCACAGTACCATGAGTCCAACCTCAGTCAGCTGGCTTGGGAAACCAGGAGAAAACCCTGCATTTATCTGCATCTCCCATCAGGATATAACCAGCCAGGGTGTACCACTGCATAAGGAATAACTGAGGCACGGAGGTTAAGGAAATTGTTAACGCTCATCACTTCTCAGTGACATTCGGAAATCCTTTGGGATATTGTTGAGAAATTACCCATATGTCAATAATATCCTCAAACACAAGATTTATTGAAACATGGAGGAAAATAAAATAATGCGAAGAAATGGCTTATGAGAAGGTGTTAAAATCAAATAAAAAGAGTGAAAATAAAATGAAGGAATCATATACATTAAAAACTCTTGAAAACAGCTGTCTTTCTGACCAACCTATTAGTATAACTTCCTGCCTAGATATTTTCCCATATTGTGTTCCCAGGGTATTTTGCAAGTCCTCTCTTTTGAGTCAGCAAGACTGCCCTGACATGCCTCCCATGGCTGGCCATGCAACTCTGGGCACTCAGAGTCAAAAAACATATTAGGGTGAGGTTTTTTTAAACATATGCATAGAGAATTGTGTCTTATTAAAAGGGAAACTAAAGTAAATAATGCCTCCTAATTACATCTTGGAGCCTCTTTTAGCCTTCTGAACCATTCAAAGTTCCAGTACTATCCATCTTATTAGATAAGCCCAGGTATCAGTTGTTAATTTGGTGGATTATTCTTTTCTGCAGGAACCAATTCAAACCTCTATCTTGTCTTCTGAACACAATTACAGCCTATATACCAGCCTCATAAAATGTGTTATTGATTCTTCTTCGAATGAAACATGAATTATTGACAAACACAGACATCCATCAGATTCCCAAATGTTATTTTTTTGCCATTTAAACCATATTTCTGCATGACATTTTGTTGACTATGAACAAATGAGGCAAAGCACATGTAAGCAGGTACATGTGCATGTGTGACTGTGTTATGAATGTCTATCCCCTTACCTGTCAGATTAAATTACATTTAATTCTCTCACTATTTACCCATCTCCTGTTCAGTGCCAAAATGAAAGTATGCCGTACCAATTCTCCCACCTCTGCCAGTTCACTGACAATATTAAAGATTCAAGATCAAGAATTTAAAAAGTCAGAAAATTCCAGCAATGTTAACTCAGCCCCATCTATATCCTGTGTATTTTTTGGCGCACATGAACGAAAAATAGTAATAAAGTGGGACCATTAAACTGGACATTCCCCACCTGCAGTAGTAAAATTTACCAGACTGTTTGAGGTATTTCCCATTCTATGTAAAAGGAGCACTATGAGTTGTAAAGGTAATTATACTGGAACACAATGTGTCGATAGCTTAATAATGCCAACTGCAAGATTTAACTTTAATGAGGAAAAAAAAGTTGAAATTGCAACTTACGTGCAATGTAATATATTGTGCTTCATTCAGCTTGAAATTTAGCAGAGCCTTCCACAAAACATAACAAAAGGAATCAAAAAAAGGAAAGCATGAAAATAGTGGTTCTGAGATGATATGATTTGAATGCTCTATTTTGTTTATTACAGAAAGATACAGCCTTCACTCTACTCAAATGAACCTGGATACAGTGAAACATACAGATGTATTTACTGAATTGTCTTGTATGCATTCTTTAAACATATGTTCCTTAATTTGTTTTTCCAGGTCAATGAACATCATTGTTTGGATCTATTCCAATATCTGGTTACTACTGTACATTTTTTTTGTCTTAGCTCCATCCAGAAAGGCAAAACTGTTCCCTTGCAGCAGCCAAAGGCATTCTACCACAATTCTGTTCAGCATAGACAACAACTTAGGAAAGGCTATAGCTTTAAGAAGACATATCTGTGTGAATGTCAAAAGGAGACAGTGGTAACTATCAAATGCTCTCTAGAGCTACAGTGAATGATTTCTTTACCTCTATTTATTTTCGCTCCTTAAAGTCACATTTTGGCATTCAGAAAAGAAAACCTCTGAATCTGAACCCCATACCAAGACATGGTTGTATAGTTTCACCTAGAATCCTGAAACAGAACAGTTTCACTGACTTTGATATCAGTAATTAATCAATTTACAGACATTTTAATTTCATGGTATTAGTAGCACTTCTTAGAAAATTTTTGACACTCTGCCTAAAACGAAATAAAATGCTGTTGTAAGAAAAATAAAAATAGTACAGGGAACATGGAGAAAGGAAAGCAACAAAAAAAGGAGACTCCTGGAAATCACAAAAATATCAACAGTGGAATAGCAGTACATAGATTGCAAAACATAGATTACAAGATAGTCTTTAGTCTTCCTTGGATGTGGAGGGAAGCTAGCTAACATGGCATCTGTCTGCTAGATTTTGTGGATCTCCTATTGAAGTCCATTTTAAGCCCATTTAAACAGCCTATAGGGAACTTCTGCACCTTGCTGAGAGCTGAGTATATCCATTGGTGACTGAACGCTTAAAAGGGAATCTGAGCACCGCACACATCAAGTCTTATGTTTCTAGTCACTGGACACAGTCAGTTGTAGGAATGCTAAAAGTATTAAAAATAGTTAAAAATATAGGTGGAGAAATAGCTTGATTTTGTTGACATGGTCTTTTGTCTGTATTCCGCCTTAGTGAAAAGGCATATCACTGACCTGGTACCCATTTCAGTTTGAGTTTGGTTCTAGCTTCAGTCTTTTCAATGGTTCATCTTTCTTATTAGTTATGAATATAAATTTGATGATGAAATAAATAGGATAACTGGAGAACAAATGAGGTATTTCTGCAATATTTTAATCTAAACTATTTCTCTTGATCAGAGCTCATTCCCCCAGAATATGCACACATGGAGAAAATATAAAAGAGGTTTGCTGTGGTCACCCAGAATTTGTTAAAATTCAGTTTATTGCTAAATATAGTAATCAGCACAAGAAGAGGAATGGTTAAGATGTCAAGAATATGTGGGCCATCTCTGGTCATTCTAACCAATGTTACCGCTATAGGTACTAAGCAAAAATTGTGATTCAGCATCTCTTGTGAAAGCATGTCTTAAGCATTGCATCATCAGTCTCCTGCTCTCCAATATGGCTCTGGGGCTGGGGAAGGCTGTGCTCCAACTTCTCCCAACAAGGCGCTCTCTCCAGGTTCCCACAGTGAAGGTAATACCACTGCCACTCTCTCTTGCCGCTCTGACTGGGCTTCAATGATTGGTCCCCACTGCTACATCACTGATACAGCTCTGCCACCTCTCCAAAGAGCATCTGAGGTCCCCATTACCAGTCTCTTTCAGTTAGCATTTAAAGCCTGACCTCTGTGCACTATAATCATCTAATGACTCCACCTTGGTGACCTACCTTTCACTGCCCTTCAGCATCCATACTGGTCCTGCTGCATCAGCTTAATTAATGAGATTTTATTCATGAAACTGGGTGAGAGAGGTGCAGGAAGCTCAGAAGAGGTCACACCGAGGGTGTGACAATCTGTGCTGACAGCCATGGCTTTCAGCCAGGTTAGTCTGCACCTCAGTTCACCTCTTCTGCATATCACAGAGACACTCAGGATCCCATGACGGTTATCAATACCCGGTATGTCTCAGACATTCCCCCATGTACTGGGAACATGGCCAAGTTCTAACGGCTGCCACTGTCAACCTCTGGTCCATTTTTTCGTGTATTCATCACTAGTCCTCTATTCCTCTCATGCAAACACAAAATCCCTTTTCCCACAGATAAGGAATGACCAACAGTGCTATGAATTGCAGGATATGCATAACCACTTTCATCTTCTGTGTGACAAGCTGGCACTGGTCAGAGAAGGAGCATTATTTTTTCATGTTTCCCCACCTTACTGTCTTCAAACAATCATCCAGACTACACAGGAAATGGTTATGCCAGATTCACGGTACAGAGGTTTAGTGTTGTCGAGTCCTGATGCTACCAGTGGGGAGACATGTATGGTCCTACTCATATTTTGGCACTGAGCTCCAAGCTAGTTACCATTATTATTCTAAGAATTACATTAGCAATGTAAAGCTGCAAGGCCATCGACTGGCTGGTCTATCCAATGTGTTTGCTGCAGGTGATGTCTCAGAAATGCTGGCACCATTCAAAAGCAATGGCTGGCCCAGCTGGGCCAAGGCCACTGGAAACACACATTTTAATTCAGTGACCTTTTGGTCCAGATCTTTACCATATATCACAAATACGTCAACTGAGAATGACCTGTCTTTAAAAGAGAGACATGTCCCATATTTATTAGATGGTTTCTCACACAAGGGGTAGAAATATACTAGGGGACAAGTGCAACCTCTTAAAGAATTAGTGTGGTGTTTTTCAGAGAATACTGAGCCAGGAGACCGGATCCTCATTTTGAAACCAAAAAGCAATTTGTTTTTAGCAAAATCAATCATTATTGATATATACAGTACAAATAAAATTAATTGCCCTCAAAGAAGAGGGCCAGTTGGTATAAGTAAAGCCAGAAAGCCACTCCACATCTAACAGCACTCAAGGGACAGCCTGTCACACTGCATGATTATAAGAACAATAAGAAACAATACAAATGAAGATTTACATATAAACTGTACCTCCTTCTGAGACAAATATATTAGTCAGATCCCCAAATTAGAAGTTGTTTCCATAAAGGCCACCCCGACTAACTGAGTAATCTTTTAACACCACATATGAAAACTGTATAAACTGCAGTAAGCTGATCAAGACATTAACTTTTTACAGACATCTCCAAGTCTCTGTTTGCTGTTTTCTCCCAAAGTCTTTATTTATGTGTATAATGCTCATTGCACTTAGTTCCTGGATCAATGAAATCTTTGCCATTGAGGTTTGTCTTAATAAAAAACAAAACAAAACAAAATAAAAAAACCCAACAGAATAAGCAGAATAAGCAGTACCCTCTTTTGTGTGCAAAATACAAATATGTTTTTGTATGGAACTGTTATTAAGACAAGGTGGCCCACGTGAGGCAGCAGTTTGACATCCCACTGTGGCGCACATCCTCTGGAGTGTGAGCAGCAGCCACTGATCCCATGGGACTGGAGAGCAGTGTGGGAATGTTGCAGTGGGTTTCAATACAATAATTTAAGTTCCACCACATCTCCCTTGCAGTCTCAGTATTACATTTCCAAAGCAGAAACACATATACAACTTGTCAGTAGGAGTAATGCTTCTTAGTCACTTTTGACAATCCCTTTCAGGAGATTAGGTATCTTAGAGTACAGTTACCTACAGCTCATGCTCATACCTTCATGTTCAGATCCCATATTATTCTGGCTTTTCTTAATACCAAGATGAAGTACTTCTCTACCTCTATTTTTCTTTGTTCATTGTCCGCAGTCTTTTCAATTGCTTTTCTTTTCTGCTACAGATGTCTCAGGGGGGAATTGATTGCCATTTGTTGCACTCTTCAGCAAAAGTGTCCTCAATAAGAAGATTCTCCTGCTTTTTTCCCAAGCAGAGTGCACCAGTTCTAGGACACATCAGCTTTCCCTAGACCTCTATTGCATTACATTTTATTAACTGATTCATGTTCTTCCACCTCCTTCCTCCCAAAATCATATGAAGCAGAGAGCATCTTTATGTTCAGTGCAACCCATATACGCCATTAGTACCTCCTCATAAAGAGGGAAAACAAAAATATAAACAACACAGCACTGACTTATCTTCCTCATGTGAATCCTCATCCCAGCATTGGTTAAGTGGTTACATGACATCCCCTTGCAGCTTCCACTGACCATCTGCCCTCTAATACCCACTCCTACATAACTTGGAAAGGATTACTTTCAGCAGCAATTTAGGATACTCTTTTCTTTCTTTCTTTCTTTCTTTCTTTCTTTCTTTCTTTCTTTCTTTCTTTCTTTCTTTCTTTCTTTCTTTCTTTCTTTCTTTCTTTCTTTCTTTCTTTCTTTCTTTCTTTCTTTCTTTCTTTCTTTCTTTCTTTCTTTCTTTCTTTCTTTCTTTCTCTCTTTCTCTCTTTCTCTCTTTCTCTCTTTCTCTCTTTCTCTCTGTCTCTTCAGAGAACTGACGTCTGAATCATCCCTTACACTGGGGATAAAAATAATTATGGAAGGGCTAGGAAGCTCCATGAGTTTCAACTTGCAGAGTTTCTGTTGGGTTTGCCCATCAAGGGGCGGGGGAGGGAGGACAGGGTGTGGTTTTACCCGTAAGCTAAAAATACAAAAGGCAAACAGTGGTTCCAATAAGCATAAACTACACGTTGTACCCAGTATTATTATTCAGTATTGGTTTACAACCTACCTTTCATGAGGATATGATAGTGATGACTTCACTTCAACCATCACTAACACCGTGGGAATTGGTAACCATTTTACAGATGGCAAAGATAAACTGGGTCCATGCAGAAAAGAGAAATGACTTATCCAGCTGAAAAGAATTGAGTTCTTGCTACTTCAGGACAAGATTAAAGCCTGGAATTGGAATCAAATCTTTGTGGTCAGGGAGAATCTGGACATAGCCATGACTGAAAGGCAAAGAAGCAGACAGCGTGGCCCAGCAGGTGCCAGCCAGCCTGCTGGCTAAGGCTGGGCCGCAGACTTGGCAAGAACATCAAAAGGGCTCAGGAGTAGGAGGAAGACAAAAGTCCAAACCTGGGGTGGGGGCTCTCAGAAGGCATCTGAGAATCTCTCTAGGCAGGAGAGGAGGCTGAGGTGGAGAGACTACCACTGTGGGAGATGCGTCCATTCAGGAAATGTCGTATTCTGTAGTTTCCAGGAATTAGGGAGGGCATTCTGAACTAGGACAATTAGTCCTTGGGAATATGTGTTTCACAGATGTTAATTCCAACCCTTGTTTATTACAGATAGAGACAAGAAATATTTGCCTCAATTTGTTTTTAACAGCATCATATAAAGGCCTTTGAGAAGTAGAATAACTAGATAATCCAGGAAACAGAAAATATCAGATTAGATTGAATTGAATTGATAAAAAATTTAAAAATAAACAAGCTCACAATTGTGTTTTTAAGAACTCTGCTATATAGTATAATTTGTTAGAAAATGCCAATATCAAATCTCAGTCCCATACTTCCCCTGTATTGAGTTTTTCTGAATCATATTTTATGCATCTAAGAAGTAGCAGAGAAGACAACAAATGCATGTCATTTTACACATTGTTTTTAAGAAGATTTTCCTTCTGTAAGGAGCCTTATAATTAAACTGAACAAATAGTCTCATTGTGACAGACCTAAACAATTTTTTTTAAATATTAATTTCTGTCTCTTCAATTAGTCCAAACTGTTGTCAACAAGATGATCTTTCCTACCTGGTCCTCTGACTATGTCATCTAGCTTTTTATAGCCTCTGAGTCACTTAACTCAATCTCTTATTAGTTTCATCTCATATTCATTTTTTCTCGTGATTGTTTCTAAAGATATAAGCCACATAGTCTCCGCTTATGCTCTGAACTAATTTCTTTTCACACTTACTCATTACAAGCTTCCCTGCTCTGCTAATGGTTCCAGCTTTTATCTCCAAATTCCCTTCTCACAAAAGTTTCTATCATTTCTTCTACTCAACACCTAGGCTGAAAGAGCTCCCACAGCATTTCTTTGTCATCCTTCACCCCTTTTTCATGTTTAAATTGCTGTGGAATTCCAATTTCTACATAAGCACATAGAAATAGTAATATTTTCACAATTGAAAAAAGAATGTCTTATGTCATTAGGTCATATAAATGACACGCGCAACATGAATTTGTGGCTCATTCTGCCTCTTTCCTATCTTGTAATGCAACTATATTAGGTATTCAAGTCTTCTCTACAGACTGTAACATCTTCAGTGCAAATATGAATTATTGATTTTTTTGGGACAGGACAAACAACAGTAATTGTGCAGATATTTTTTGTAAACTGATCATTTTAAATCTAACAATAATTTTTTGTCAATGTAGAGAAGATGGATCTGAGGTGTTTTCAGTGAGGGCCAGTAACAGGACAAGAGACAAAGGGCACAGAATGAAACAGAGCAGGTTCCCTCTGAAAATAAGGAAATACATTTTTTACTGTAAAATGACTGAGCAGTGGAACGAGTTGCCCAGGGAGGCTATAAATTCTCCGTCTTTGGTGATATACAATGTCAATATACAATGATGCTGATGGAAAAAATCAGTAGATAAATTTCTGCCCTACAATGTCTTCATGTTTTGGAAAATGCATTTTTAAAATTAACAAATGCAAGTTAAAAAGAAAAACATGAAGTGATTGGAAATAGTCATGTTTATAATCATCTGCTTATTCAGCTGTATTATGTAGGTCAAATGTGTCCTTTTTACATAGGTTTTGAAAGCAGCATGCTGTTAGAGAAGAAAACAAATGAGTAAGAATCATCCCCCTGGGTCCTTTATAACACTATGTGAAAATATAAGCCATCTGCAAAAAGAAGATTAAAAAAAAAATCAGAAAGTAAAAAAAAAATCAGAAAGTAAATAAGAAATCAATTCAACAAAAAAAATTTAAAAGAAAAGGGGCTCCAGAGAGGCACAGCAGGCTGATATACTAACAAAAAAAATCATGGCAATTTGGTAGGCTCCAAAGGTTCCTGGGGGCAGAAAGGCAAAAGGTGTATTTCATATATCCCAATTTTGACATGTTGCATGCCCAGCCAAATAACTGAGATATCCATATGAGAAAGATTAAAAAAAAAATCCCATTGTTCTTTGTAAAATTTTTAAGTATATTCTGTAACAGGAAAAAGATCTGAAAAATATATTACTAAAAGTTATGCATAAAATCTAAACTTTGTGGAAGTCAGTGTTCATAAGTTTAAACAACATTTGTTCTAGTTCTTATTAAATAATATAGCAGTCTATTAATACTGTTGTATTTCTGTTTTCTGAATGTTGTACATTTTGGAGATCACAATGTGTTTTCTGAAACAGAAAATGTAATTTGAGTGATAATTTGAGCAATGATATTACATTTATATTCAAAACTGTGAAAAAAATTTCTGCACGTACTGTGCCAGTATTTTTGCAAATTGTTGAAAGATGAAATGCATGTAGGATATGTCAGCTGAAGGTTGTGGTTTGGCTAAAATGTTTTATAAAATTGTTCTTTTTTTCCAAATAAAATGTGTTTCAGATTTTAGTTATGGAAAAATAATAGATATGATAAATGGCACCTATTTTTAGCTCGCGCTTATATTTGGTTTGGAACTTTTTTTCACAAAAATATGTATAATTCTGATTTCTTTTTTCTTCTCTACTGTTATAAACAGAAATAATAAGAATTTTAGGTTGTTTTATACGTTGTTTGTAGAGCGACTGGTCTTGAGCTTCTTAATCTGCTCTTCTAAAAAAGCTGTAATGGAAAAAACAGCTTCATTTTTGGAAAAACGGAGAAATAGCTCATATCATTGTAGTCTTCACTATAAAAATGGTCAGAACACCAATCTTATGACTAAGCCTATCCAAAATAAAAAGAAATTAAATAAAGATAAAATAAAATAAATACAGAATAAAATAAAAAGAAAATTTAAATAAGTTAAATGTAAGAGGAATAAAAGTGTAAACATTAGCAATACTCTCATTAAAAATAATTATGCAATAATTTAAGATGTTGCATTTGCATTAAGCTCTTTTTTACATATGCAGTTGAAAAATGCAGCATAACTTTATTATTTTCACTGAACAAAGATTAATCTAGAATCTTGCACTGAGATCTGAACTGACCTGTGTAAGCTAAAGTTTTAATCAGAATAGCTAGTCTCTACTCAGATCCCACCAAAAAGGATTTCGCATAAAAGAAGCAGACATAATAAAAGAAAATTACTTTAAATTACCCTGATCTTCCCTCTGACTCATTCTGAGATGCTTTCTAACAAGCCAGGACAAATCTGAATAAAAACCCAAGTAAATATTTATTGTCAGATTTAAAGTCTAGTAGATATTAGTTCTAAAGAAACCAAGCTATTTAAGTAGCCAAGATTCCATTGCAGTTCTGTGAAGAAGACATGTTTAAGTCAAGTGGACATGAAGGCAATGGTGTAAAATAAAATCAAGCAAGAACAAATTAATAAGGAGAATTACAGGTTCACATTAAGATCTGGACCATCGAAATACCTTGATGATTGCTAAGAAAGGTAATCCCATTGACTAAGAAAAGAACTCATCTTCTGAAATTGATAATTTCTCTTGAAAAGTACTGTCTTCCTTGCTGATGAATACTAAAACTTGTAAGCTACCAGGTGCTCTTTTGACTTCCAGAGAAGATGTACCCCAAAATATCTTACTGAGTTCGTGTTAACCACAGCCACAGTGTCAAAATTTACATTTTTTAAAAAATGTTACCTATTAGAGGTTGAGGCCATTGAATATGAAAATCTAACCCTGTGGACACAAGCTAGTGTTCCCTTGCTGTAAATATCCTGCTTTTTTACTGAAATAAAGCATAATAATAAAAGAAAATGCCCAGTTCTTGGGTTTAGCTTTTCTGACATATTTTGTAATGAGACTTTCAGGCAATTGATTTTGGTTTATTGCTGAGAATAAATACAGAATTTAGTCATTTGAGGAAAAGAGCTATGGGGATTTTTTTGATGCAAGAATGCCAAATTTGGTAAAACATCCCAGAACACCTGGCGTTTTCTCTTAAGTATTTCAACAGCAAATACCTCGTAATGTTAGTATTAATGAAATTAGTGTAACAATTGAGACTAGCATATGACCCAGTCATTAGATTGTTTTTGTACCTGAGACAGTGAGAAAGACATGAGAACACATCTTGGGAAAAAAAAATTGCGTTCACTAAAAGGCTCTGTTAAAATCCCCACTTAAAATTCTCAGCCTTTCACGGAGCCTTCGAGGGAAACCTATTATACGCACAGTTTAATTGGCTAAGGAGAATGTTAGGCTGTTGGGCCAGTCAAGACTTAACTACAATAAACTGTGTTTAAAGGGGTAAACTTGCTCAGTGAAGTCTTGAGAGGAGATACTGACTCTGCAATTTTAAGAAGACATTTATTTGTAGGGAAGCTGATTTAACCAGTCAGGCATTGTATGTCCTCTGCCTCTGGGAAGGATGGCAATAGGTTTTTCATAAATGCGAAATATTTACTAAGCTGTATGAATATTCAGCAGTAAAGGTGTTTAAATTCTGATCATCTTTTGTAACTGCTTACCAGCCACAGAGTGTTAAGATTTGTCAGCATTTCTGATTCGCTGGGTTGGTAGAGCACAATATTAAATCTAAAGAAATCCCTCCAACTATTATTAGCTTATAACAATATTTTTTGAACTATCAGGTATTGGTGGATAGCATTCTGCACATTCACTTATACATAGATTCACTTACACATAGATTTATACACTGGCTGATACATTTATTAATGATTAGTGAACAACCCAGCACAAAATTGCTTTGAAATGCACCAGTTTTCCCTGAAATATGCACAGCAGCTGCAATATGCACTGGGATGATGTAGGAAGACAGCCCACCTTCTTTCAAGGGCAAATAAATATAGTTTTGCCATCCTCCTGTGTTCCTGCTAGATCCCATTTCTGCTTCAGCATCATGGTCCCTTTAAGACTCTGTTTCGTCTGTATTCTTAAACTTAATCTTTTGGCCACGAAGATTGGAGACTGCAGTTCCTTTCCTCTTGGTGTCCAGGAGGCCTAGTTGGTGTCCAGCAAAAACAAGCAACGCCAGGGCTTGAGTTGGGCTCTGGAGGACAGACAAGTTACCACTGGGTGAAAATTTTTGCCTTTCTGTGAGAATGGGAAACATGTCTGCAGCATCCACCGCGGCCATACAACCACGTGTACGGCTGGAGAAAGGAGGGCACTGAACCACCACTGCAGTCACTGCTTGCGTTTTGTGTGAGGGTTCGCTCAGTATTGCCATAGCATGGACCCTCCGGTACCAGCCTGTTGAGTGGGCACAGGGAGGTGATCCTGGTGCTTGGGCTGTGGACAGCTGAGGGCTTCTGAGCATGGCACGACAGCATTCATTTAAGCACCAGGGAAGTACAACTGGTGAAAATGTGGCAATTAGGCTGTTTAGGCACTGTTGGATTAAGGACCAACTGGCAAGGAAATTGGAGGTTCTGCTTTTTGGAGGTAGGCATGGCAGCAAGGGGTCGAAATGATTATGTGCTTCTATCCCTTGGGGCCTGTCTAAAGTTGCTGTTCTATTAATTATGCAGTTTTTTACAGGTATACAGAAGATGAGAGAGTTTGGCATTTTCTTGCCTGCCCTGCCAGCATTTATTCTTTGACAAGACCAGCCTTGTGTAAACAGTCTGAGCCCAATGGTATTTGCCTAACATTTTAATTGGGAAATATTTTAAAGGAAGGGAGCTTGAGGTGTCCTTTGTTTTCTACCTGGTGGTTTCCCATGTTTCTCATGAAAGGGAACAGACTCAGCTCTTCTGTCTATTCTCTGTTTTCTTCCTGTGCTAGCATATTAATAAGACATCAGTAGACACTTAGCTATTTGTAACAATCCACCATATAGCCATCTTTGTGGTAAGGGCAGGCCTGCCGTCTCTTGCTCTAATCCTGCTGTAACTGCGAAAGGCATTGCTGAAGTAGACTTTTATATTACCTACAAATCTGTCATTTTCTTAACAGACAGGAATAATTGCATACATTTATCTTTCCAGTTTTGGGAAAAAGGTGAGAAATGTGTTCCATCACAACGAAACCAAGAACAAGGGTTTTTTATATATGATTTGATTTTCACCTCAAAGTTGATGTTTTAAGATTTGCAAGGGACACCCTCAGGTGGAACTGTTATTTTTCTGGGTTACTCTTCTTGCGAAGCTAGACAGATGTGCTGCTTGTCGAGAGCAGCATTTCAATCAGGGCACTTGGCCCCTCCTGGAAGTGCTTGGCATGTTCTGAGCAGCAATCCTGACTTCCCGATGCACCACAAGTAGCTCCACTTCTGCTGGCTGAGCCTTGGGAGAAGCACCCTTTCGGCACACTTTGTATTAGCTGTTGGCTACAGACAGCAGAGACCAGGGCTTGAATCTCAGCTGTGTGAGTGCGGTGTCTCCAGCACGGAGTGAGCGGATGGACAGTACTAATTGGACAAGTCCACTGCCACGTGAGGCTGCCAGCTGGCAGGCACAACACCTCTCTGTGTTAGTGTTACATGCTGTAAGGTTAATTCCTCCAGAGCCGAGCAGGTGTTTTGTAGAAGGCTCAGTTGGGATTTCCTAAGAGCTCAGCAGATCTGTGCTTGACGTGAGAGTTACAAATGCTAGGATCATTGGTTGGGTCTGCAGGAAAGGAGTTG
The DNA here is from genome assembly GCA_033558185.1 of Dromococcyx pavoninus. Taxonomy (NCBI): domain Eukaryota; kingdom Metazoa; phylum Chordata; class Aves; order Cuculiformes; family Neomorphidae; genus Dromococcyx; species Dromococcyx pavoninus. The sequence continues at coordinate 5,730,935 of JAUMJL010000401.1, forward strand.
TTTTCACTTTCTCACGTTCAGCCTTCTTTGAAGGGGCTGCAAAAACCGCGGCCAAATTCTACCTCATCCTTAGACAACTCAACCTGGTATGCGAGAGCCATGCAGACCTGGCCTCCTGCTAATTATACAATTACAAATGGACCTTGCTTTATCTTAAGCAGAGCAATTATATCCTATGGATATCTTTATTGCCTCTGATAAGAAAGATTATGTTATCAAGTACAGTGTGTTGCAAGTGCTTTATGATATACAGAGTTTTGCAAAGCACTCAAAACTAAAACCTGTGGGGGAAAAAACCTCAGCAGACATAAATCAATGTGGTTGCACCAAAGTCAGCTGAGAATCTATCCCTCTGTATCTTAATAACTCAGTCTCTCAGTATCTTTATAGCTCACTGTACGTGCATAAAGGGCAAACACACTGAGACACATAACTTTGACTTCCAAAACATAACTAGTGATTACCAGAAAAAAAACTCTGTAAGATAAAAACTTGGCTGAAGTCAGATAAGAATTTTAAGTAAAACTTGAAGAATTACCAAAGCGTTTCTTTTTAATTACTGAATAATTTTTCTACTACTACTTTACTGCAGAAACTTCTCTTATCAGCTTGGATTAGAATGTATTTCAGGTTCAGAAGGATTTTGGAAGGTAAGGTTTTTTTAAAATTTTTTACTTATGATTCGTGATGTGAAATTTAGAACTAGCTTACCAGCAGTATTTTTGCTCTGTTAAGGGCACCAGAAATGTATTTTTTCCCACCAAGTCAGTATGTAAAGGAATTGAGGACTTGCTAGAAACCCATAATGTGTCTTATGAGAACTTTTTATGAAAGAATATTTGCATATGCAAAAGATGGTGCACAAATTACTCATGATAGTGTAAAGAGAGGACTACGTTTTACATCCTCATGTATTTTACTCTTACAAATTCTAATGAGTGGACATGAAGAACTGAAGCAACAAAGAAACAGAACCCGTACTTCTGATAGTCAGATTTCTCTATGACTGTAATTCTGAGTTTTGAAATCTCTCATACATCCAGACAGAGGAAAACCAACTTCATAACTCAGAACAGAAACTGCATGAAGGCCCTTTTGAAAGCCAAAGGGCTTTAACTTAACATGTGCTTAAATGTTGTGTTTAGAGCTAAATACGTTTTTGGAGGCATCATAGACAGGAAATAATGAGACACAATTATTAAAATAGAAACGTCTCTTTCTATTTTGAATAATTTTGCCTCATTGTTTCTTAAGTATGGTTTCAATGACACACTTGAAAAGTACTTAACTTTTGAGAGGTGTTTACTTGAAAGGCATATGGAAACTCCCCAAATTTTCTTTTCTCATGTGTTTAAATAGTAATCATCTTTCCATTTAGTACCAAACCCTTTCATTCTGCTGCACACTGAATACTTGAAGTATATGGATGTTTTTCTTGCATGTTCTTTTCTGTTTTATCGTCATGCTAGTTTAGCGTTAACTTCCCATAGGCATGGGATTTCTCTGCTGAACTCAGCATTGAGCTCCTACAGAACTTATCTTTCTGATTAAAAAGAAAAGGTCATATTAAACTGACTCTTGAATATCACTTTCTGAGAAAGGTAGTATGAGCAAAGCACAAGTTTATCCTCACAGTGGAAAGATCCTCCCTACAGAGCACTCAATCTTGGTATCCCAGGTGCTTTGACATATCAATGGAACACCATAGGCATTAAATAATTGGGTAAGATATCTTCAAGATCTTTATTCTACTGTCAAACACAATTTAGATTAGATAATTTACAAAGTTAAAAGAACTTGCTCCTACTCCCATTAAAATCAAGAGCAAAATTCCCCACTCTGGGCAGACCGAAACCTAAAGACATTATTTCATATTGCATTATTTGGTCTTCTCTCACAATTTTTTGAATGGATGAAGTGTTATTCCCATAATATTTTTAAATTTCCTGATTGACTCTTGAATTCGCTGTTACCTGATTCCTTTAATGTACTTTCCTGCAGTGACACATTTCGTTACAGATTCTGCAAACTCTTAACTCAAGCAATTGATCCTCTTAATCCTATGGCATATTGGTGAAAATTAGCAAGGCCTTTGGAGAAATCAAAGCCAAGATCACAGTGTCCTCTGTGCTGATAAAGATCACTGCCCTGCAAACACATGATAATGACTTCATGCATAGAGCAATTTCATAGAGTTCAGAGCTTTGATGCTACAATTTACTTCATGTACTTGGAGCCACTTTGCATATATTAAGTTTCCTCATATGTCCATGAATAATAAGGATTGGGGCATAAGATGACTTCTTAAGGAGTAATAAATCAGTGGCATTAAGTATGAGAAGTTTGCTCTTTGCAAAGCTCCTTTGAAGTGTAAATGTTCAGGCATCATTTTGTTACTAGCCTGTTTTGTTCTCTCAGCTGGTGTGATAACATTGAGTTTTAGTGGAATGACTAAAAGTAGAGAAAAACTCAGCAAATAATTCAAGAAGTTGAAAGTGATTTTCTTGCCATTATGAATACTGAAGATCCCTTTTCTTTAATTTTTTCAAGCTTTTTCCTTTTCAAGAAACATGCCGAAACAAGAAAACTCAAAATACTTCTGACATAAATACATTAATCTAAGCAATCAGAAGGTATGTTGTAACAGTATGGTAGTAACATAATTTTTAAAAAGCTAGGAGCAAATATTCACTGTATCTCAGAATAAACAATAGTCACTATTTAGCATTTGTATTAGGGAACCACAGAAAGACCCATTTTGGTAAAAAATAGGTAGAGAAGAAAACCCTTGCAGGTGAAAAATTTAACATCATCTGAAGCCTGGGTTATGCCATTCCCCCAGTACTACTTTCTGAATACCTCTTTGATATAATTTTGAATAGCAGAATAAATTTCAACAGGCTAAATTAAATATGTGAGAATAATATCAGATAATTTTATTTAGTTTCAGGAGAATTTTATTTGAAATGACAAAAATATTTTCTAATCCAAAATATTACCAGGGACTACTTTTATTTTAAAACTATAATTTTAATTTATTTTTAGTTTGATCATTATTTTGATTTCTTCTGAAGAATTGCTTGGATAGAAAAAGTAGGGACAAAATTGGGCCAAAATTATATCAGATCAAACTCTCCTTGTAATTAACTCAGTTGAAGAATCAGCTCTAAATTTTACACTTATATAACCAAGTATGAATTATACCCCAACATTATTCTCCTCTGAAAATCAAACATATTTTACCTTTTAATTTTTTCAGCATTTATGGCACTGCTAAATATTTGTGCAGAAAGGATTTTATATACTGTAGAGGAAAAGTGACGATTTTGTGTAAACTAAATCATGCATGTTAAGTTTTGGAACTGTTCAGTTTTTCGCTAAATACAGATTGACCCCGGGAGTAAGTACCATGACCCAGTGATTTTTCGGTGTTGTGGGAACTAGAAGACCTGGGTCTGCTTCCAATTCTGCCACTTAATAGTTATATCACCTAGAACAAAGTCCCTCTAACAGTCAGATTTAAGTGCTGCAAGTTATATACATCCAGCTTCATATTCAAGCACCTACATACACAGATATTTATGAATAAAGGAGTTTTGAAAATTTAAAAAATAATCCTATACTTTTTTAAGCTATCTGCATGGGAATAACATAAGTTTTTACCTACTTGGAAGAAGTCACTGCATAACAAGGAACATCCTTTCATGAATGATGTTCATAATGTGTTTTCAAAACTTCTGAGAATATCTGTGGCGTATAGGAAAAAAATCGCAGCTCTTTTTACTGCATATGACCATTGTCGACGGTACTCTCTTTGTGAAACATTTCTACCATCTGTAGTAGAGTGAAGCAGTTCCCAGTAAACTAGAAACTGGGAAGTTATCAGAAGAGAAGATCCTCTGTTAAACTTGCTTAGTAAATGGTTCAGAAATAAGAGAGAGGATATGGATGGACGACAGGGCAGTTGAGCAGATGTAGGTAGGGGCTGCAGAAAATCAAGTCTCAGGAGTAGGATTGTTTGCTCCCTAGGTGCACTAAATGGAAAAATCCAAATCCCTCATGAGAGAGAAAAAAGGAATCCTAGGGGAGAGGTCCCTGACTACCAGGGCAACCTGCTATTGCCCTGCTTCTAACCAAGCTACACTGCATGTCATGGAGAGCATACAGCCCTGAAGTATTGCAGTACAGCGGAACATGGAGTTATGGATTGTAAGCAAGGCTTGGAATATGGTTCCAATTTGAAAAATCCCTTTCATTGGACTAGGCTGCACCAGGATAATAAAGCCATGTGGCTATGCTGCTATATCAGGATGAGAACAGATTGAACCTGTTAAACATATGATCGGTCCTTCTGTGAACAGAAAGTGTTGTTATTCCAGCCCCCGGTTTGATTTTTATACTCTCTATGCCCTGTTCTGCCCTAAACACATGTCAACCCATGCTTGAGTGCTCATTTCAACACTGGTGTTGTGTGAGCAGCTGTGCTCACATCTGTTGACAATGAAGTGATTTGAGTTGTTGAGGTGCTGTAGTCCTTTGCTTTTGGTCTGCCTGTAACAAGGACCACAGCCGGGATGAATGCTCTTCTAGATCACTTTTTTTGAGGAATTAAATACTGCATCCGTTACGTTACTGCTCTGCTATGCCATTTGTTTGTGCCTCTATGACTGATTACTTCCACTGTCATGATCAAACAGCCCTGAACTTACACTCCTTCTCAGAAACTATTATGGGCTTCTGTGAAAAATCTTTAAAACCCAGATACCAACAAGAGCAGAACTCTTCATAACATCATGTCTGCTAGTGTGTAACCAGCTTTCCTTCTCTTTTACGCCTACTTTGTGTTACACGTTCTATTTGTTTTTGTCTCCCTTCTCTGCTATCACTGCCCTGAGGGACAAACAAGTACTCCAGATCAGCAGATAATACAAATCCAGTAGGGCTACTGTCTGCAGCGTGCAGAGGAGAAATTCAGTGGTTATGGGCCTCGGGTATTTAAGTTATTGAGCTGTTGGTGGAAGCTACAGATTTCATACTTTATGTAGTATCTACTCAGCTTCAGTCTTATTCTTCTGCAGCCAGGGAGCCTTAATCCTAAATGTGGGAAAGTGTCCCCCCATCTGAATCAAACTCTGCGTTCATAAGTCACATCAAATTCAGGCAAAATAGTAAAGGATTTTGAAGCTTCACTGTCTTGATACAAAACCACTGACTGTTCAACATATCTAAATTCATGTATCTTCCACAGAGTAAAATAAAGATTGGTTTTACACACTATCTCCTTTAACTGAAATGAATTTCCAACCAGTTAAACCAGGGGTTTCAAACTCACAGCTCCTGCTGTTCTCCTGCTTCTGCCATTCTTCTGCTCCTGCAGCATAACGCGTCACACACACTGCATGTGTGATCAGCGCTGGCAGGAGCGCAAGGGCTGGGAGCTCAGTGCTGCTGCCAGGTAGAAACAAGGTGCTGGGCTGGATAAAACAAGGTGGAGGGCTGGATTCAGCCTGCAGGTTGTGTGTTTGACATCCCTGCGTTAAACCATATACATCTTCAGAATGGATTTCAAGAAGACGATGCAAGGACAAATCATGTTAACATGATTTCAAGATTTCACTTCCGTGCAGCAAGATTTGCAACACATTTAATAAAACTCTTATCAACTTCATAATAAGCATCTAAATGAACAGCTCACCATCATGCATAACCAATTAAATTTCTTAAAAAATATTCAAGTATCATCCAAGGCAAAATGTAAATTGTCAGAGCTACTGTCTTTCTAGGATCTCAAGTGAACCTTGCGTGCTAACATGCATTTGTCTTCTTGCCATCTCCCCACCACGCAAACACTCATCTGCTTCCTATCATGGATATCATTCAAGAATGTAAGAGTAGGAACAATAAATCATATTCTCCTTGCAAAACAGATAAATTGAATAATTTACAGGTCGTTTATTGGACTGCTTTATTCATAGGTGGGTGTGGTATGACTTACAAAGGAGGTGCTCAACCAAGGCTAAGTCAAGGTGAATCATAAATCTGGTTTGGAAAGTGGTGGGGTTGTGGTCATTTTTGTTTCCTGATGCGATTCATTTCCTGGTTTGGGACACACAACATTGTGAGTATCAGGAAGGTGAACTCGATATGTTTGTCAAGAACACAGACCTGTTTTCCTAAGCAGGCTGGTCATCTGCATTTTGCACCAAAGACAATACCTATTTGTGGGAATTAGATAAATAATGTTTTTTACACACATTTATATCTACCTCATCAGATACTTAACTCTGGTATCTATGCATATTTTCTGAATCTAAGCCAAAATCTTGTAACAACCCTATTTTTACTGTATTTTAATTGTGGTTCTAAAGTGTGCTTGACATCTTTCTTCCAGCAGTGGAAACCTCATTTATGACTGAGTTCTCATAGACAATAAAACTAACTAATGAAGTATTATTATCTTGTAGGCATATTGTTTTATCCTTGGCTTTTAAAGAAACATGCTGCACTGTTTCCAGTTGGTGAGGTCTGAGACCACCTCTGTGGTCTGTGTTAGCACAGCACCTAGTGTAATGGTGTCTGGCTTTCACAGTTGGTATCATAACACGAATAGGCAAGGGATGATAGCAAAAAACGGGACCTCTGAAAAGTTCCAACTGCCAGTGATTAGAGCTGAAATGAACTCCAAAGCTCACCAACAAAGAAAAGCCTGGAGTTACAATGTATAATAAGTGAAGAGGAGATAATCAAGCTCTTAATTTGTAATGTATGAACAATGAAAATTTTATTAAATGAAAGCTCCTGCTACTAGGTTTCAGCTTTAAAATGATTACTCCAGAGGGTTAGGGTAGACAGAGTATCTCATAATTAGTATACTAGAAAAATAATGCAAATAAATAAACAACTTTCTCAAAGGCAAAAATCCCATCGTTACATAACTGATGCTTAGGAATGACTGCTGGCTGGAAAGGTCTTTGCAAAGTTTTATGTTCATTATCCTTGAGGCAAAGAGAATTAAAATAAAGCAGAAAAGAGAGCCTCAAGAAGACTTCAGTGCAGACATCGCAGACTCAATTTCCATCTAAAGTAATGGTGTGAGCAATCTCACACCATTACTCCCAACTTCAATAAGTTCATTGTGTCTGCATTACTGCCTACAAGCTGCACACACAAAAGAAGAAACTAAGGTTTCTTCCTTGCCCCATCTCATTTGGATAATGGAGTTCAGTATGATAGCAGTTTTTATGTCATGGATGAGTGGCCTAAGTGATAGAGAAATGAAAAGCTGTCAGCAGCCAAAGGCATGTGTTACACTGATACAGCAGGAAAGTAAAATCCTACTCTAGGACATATAGGTCCTGTGGGCATGAGTTAACAGGAAAAAAAAGACATTTCCTTTGTGCATTTGCTATTTTGACTCTTCTACAGAGGTAGAGGAACACCTGTTTAAGCAAGTTTTAAAGGGAAAAGAAAACCCAGACTTGTCAACACACTGCCTCGTGTAAGCTTTAACTGGTTCTTCTCTCCTTAAATAAAATAACGGCCTATCTAAACAGACCAAGGTATACAAACATCCTATATGTAGTACCTTGAGTTGAATAAACAGTTTGCATTCTAATGTAAACGACTTAGGTGTTTTAATGTGCTGGTGCTGTAGCAGATTCTTAGCTGGAGAGTTCAGAACTCAAAAAGGGAATGTGTGTATTCAGACTTTTCAATCAAAGTTAGATATACTCAAGGACTGTGAATATTTTTTCCCTTGATCTTACAAATTCAGTTTCACAAAGTTATACTTGATTGGTAAAAACCTTTATTTTCTTTCATTAGGAGGTGACTGGAAGTAGTAGTAGTAGTAGTGTGGGGTTTTCCCCACATTAAGAATTGAAATGGGAATACTTAAGGTCTGTGACAGAAAAAATGTCATTCCCAGCTTTCTAGGAAAACAAAATAAAATAAAGAATAAAGTCTCATGAACTGTTTGAAGTTTAACTAAAAAGAAGAAAAAGATCAGTAGGAAATTGAAACTTGTAATTTATTCTTTGGTGTTACATATCAGCTGGGGCTGTGTCTACAGAATTTCATCACTGACTGCCTTTAAACTCTGCAGTTTAAACTTTGCTGTATGGTCTACATTAAATGCATTCTCTTCTTTACGTGCAATGAGAAGGGAATCTCAGAAGAGGCCTTCCCAAGTCTGTCATGAGCTAAATTAGAAAACTAAAATTGATTCCTAGGAGCCATGTTACAAAGGTTATGGGTTCTTTTAAAAAATTCAACGTTTAAAATACAGCTTGGTGCCGCTAACTGCAGAGCCCATAAGCACAGCCAACAGGATTTAAAGAAAAACCTCACAGTACTGCAGCATTTCTCTCTTAATTACAGATGCCGATGCCTCTACCATCTGTCCCATCTCATGACAAAGTCTCAACAGTCAAAGAGAGCAGAAATAAATAATTAGTAAAATACATTGACTACATGTTCTGCTGAGTAAGCAATTGTTGCCAGCGTTAAAGCAGTTTCTTCACCCACAGATCCTACTGTAATTTCTCCAATTGCTCTACTAGCATGTAGGACTAGAGCTTCCCTTCTGTCAAAGAGGGAATCAAATGGGAAGTTCAGGAGAGCTAGTTGAGTCATCAAGAAGAGTTCAAGCCCAGATTAACAGGAAAAACTGTTACTCTCTTCAATGCTCAAATAAGTTTTACAACTGGTTTCAGCAACTAATGCATAGTTAACATATTTTCAATTCAGATATCCATATGTTGAAGTACATCTTCACATTACAATTTTGTAGCTGATTCCGTGGCATAAATTTACAGTTCAGTAAACATTCATTTCTAGATTCACTCTGCCAAGTTTTAGGGTCCAAACTGTGGTGCCTCCATTAGGAATTTAGTACCCTTTTCTCTCTAGAGCAGATGAAGAGAACCAGTGCCTCAAGAGAAGGGTTCAGCTTGAATATGAGATGAATTGCCTTCAGAAGCAACTGCTTGTGAACACTGAGTCCCAATTGGATGACAAAATCTCGCAGGATCCAGACAACCTGCTTCTGCAGCTGATGTCTGTGCCCACAGGTGGCTCATTGAAAAGTGGGGAGGAAAACAGAGACATGGCTGGCAAATCTCTGGGTAGAGTTGTGGGTGCCAATTTTGGAAATACATTCTGACAAGAGCCCATGTTTGCAAATCTTCTGGACTTTACTAGGTATCCTTACAGTGGAAATGAGTGGAGGTGGACTAGTTGGAAGCCAGAGTGTTTCAGATGTGATTCTTATCCTCTCCAAGTTATACACTGAAACTATAGAAAAGCAGATTTTTTTAAGAAAGTTTTTCTGACTTCTAGACAATGGAATAATTCTAGTAGCTCAGCTGTAGCTGATGTGGGACTAGCAGTCCTCAAGTTGCTCCTCTCAAGAACTCCAGTTTGGTTCATGTTTTCCCTTGCTACGATAAAGGCTACTGTCTGTCTTCAGATACGTTTATGAAACTTCTATTGACAGCACTGAGAGTTGTACATGAGTAGCTGACACCATGATTTGGGCCTCAAGAGTTTTGGTGTTTGAGGAGTAGTTTTTATGTATTTTTCTTGGTTTCATCTGGGACTATCCTGGGATACAACTGCTCAAACAAACAATAAACACACCTCAGGAACTAGAACTATTCATGAAACACTATCTAGTACAAACAAAGGTACCCTCATGCATTTGTTTTCCATTACTGGTGTTTTTTTCACTTGTTCAGTGAATTAATCTATCATTGAGTTCATTAAAAAAATATTGAAGCACAAGTAAATCATGGGATGGGGGAGAGGAAAATATCAGGAAGTATGTAAGAATATTGATAATTTGTACAACAAACAGTTGTACAAATGATCACAAGAGATCAGAAAATGCCTCTATATATCTTCACACATTCTGACTAAAGAAGGATTGATTAAACCTACCATATGGCAGATAATATCATGAACATGATACCATTTTTCTTTTTAAGGTCAGAAATCTGGTTTTTGGTACATGATTAAAAAAAATGCATTAGATAACTGTTTAGTACTAATAATAGATTAAAAGGTGTATCATATCACAAAAGCACTATCAGTCCAGTGGGCAGCAGTAGTGTAGTGGTAATTACAGATGAGAAATGTGACACTGTGAAGCGCTTTCTGGGGTCACTGCTCCCTCAGTTGCTGAAGAGCTGTGAGCGGCCATGCCAAGATTTCTTCCTTTCTTCTTTGGAACCATTAGGAATCTGAGTCCCACTCAATCTTGCACTTACCTAAGATGAAGGACTGTCATTACATCTCTACGCAATGCTGGTGGAACAAAGAAGGAAAAACATCAGAAGCTGACATTCTTGAAAATATTCTTGTCTTACTGCCCAAGTCTATTTCCAGGAGAATTATATGCAGTCTCAGCATGAAGTTCTGATCCCATTTTCTGTAGCCAGCTATCACAAGATTCAGAAGCAAAATGTAGATTTCATATGCTTTTTGAGTCTACCCATAAATTATGTCATGGTTTACACTGTCATCATACAGCAAGTAAATTAGACTAAAGAGTAATATGTTTATAGATATCAGAACAGGAATAAAACTAATTAATAAGAAACAATGGCTTGACTATAAAAGCACTGGCTAGAAGAGACACAGGGTACAAGCAAACAGATACTTTTAACTGATTAGTCACTGAAATGTGTTAATGAGGGAAGACAGCTGTGTGTCTTAATTCTTACAGTCACTGCCTTTGATCCATGCTGGTGTCTTCAAGTTAATGCCTTTCTGGAACATATGCTTTAATTAAACAGAAGATGCTGGCTATATGCAGGTGTGACTGGGTGGAATTCAAACATTCGAAGATATAAGTTTTTAATAAACTAGTCCAAATGGTGGTTTGGGTTTTTTTGTTTGTTAGGGGTTTTTTATTTTTTTGTAAGAAAAATGTTTTTTATCCTTGTGTTTTTTGGGGATTGAGTATTTTTCCTTTCATGCACAGATGTGCATTATGAAATATTTTGCATAACCTGAAGTGTAGATAAGTTGTTCCTGGTTTATCAATAATATCAGGATTGTGACATTACAGACAAGGTTATGAAAAATCACCACAAATGATGATATCAATAGATTTGCTTTTTCTGCTCATGCTGTATTTTTTGGAATAGCTATGTCTGATGAAAAGTGTTTCCTACATATGACTTTTGTTTCTAGTGACGCTCATCATGCCCTGCAGATAATTGTAGTACAAGACAAAGGACTACAACAAAAATGGAGAGTTCTTCATAGTGACTAGATACTTCCTGATGACGAACTGATAGCTGAAGCTAGAAGAACCATAGTGAACATCCATGCTGCCTCCTCAATAAGACAAGCTCTTGATGTTAAGACATCGCTGCAGCAAATTAATTTCTCTTTCAGCCACAGTATCTTTTTGAATTGTGTGGATTTTTCATTGAAAGATCTGAGGTGACAAAAAAACCTACCACAGCTTCAGGCTAGCTCTCTGTATGCTTAATTACTCACACAATTAAGAAATAAAATAAAGGAGTTCTTGCAGCCACTGTACTTCATTATGGCTTTGTCTAAGCTACTGAAGCTTCTGCTATTCCTCAAGTTCTTGAAGAGCACGTTCAGATCATTTGTTTATCATTTGGGTTAAATTCAAAATAAAAACTGTCTCCCACATCTCCCTGTGTAGTGACATGACCGTAGGTATCATTACAGGAGAACTGGAGCCTCTCTAGAACTGCTGAACAAAAACTGCAGAGCCCAGGGACGGCACTAGAGGAGGTAAAGCAAAGAGAATAGTACAATGAGCTCAAACCACCGGTGAAACAGAAGAAGGCGGAAGCATCCCAGCAAAATGACAAGCCTACATGAATAGAAAATGGAATAGTGAGAAAGGATAGTGTTCAAATAGTTGTACATGTTATGATTCATAAACACCTGGAAAAGTTACTCTGAATTGGATGATGCCAGTATTTCAAATAGATCAGAAACAGAACAGAATGCGCTGACAAATTTATAAGTAAAATATTGCAGATAATCAAAATCTTTCCTTGACTTTAATTTGCTGAAAGAGCAGATATCATTATAGAGCTCAGACAACTGCTTTTGTTTTTTAAAGACTTGATTTCCAGTTCTCATATTCCTAGCACACTCACACCCTGGAGGAATCAGTAGATTGCATAAGGTGTAAAAGTCATCCCAGACTCCTGCCTTCAACCCCTTTAATGTTTGCTAAAGTGTGTGGGTACACCCTGATGCTTATCACAGTATCACCCAGTGTGGTTTAAGATTTGGTTGATTCTGTTATGTAAAGAGAGAAGGAATAAAGAAGAATAAACATAGGTGTTTGAATACAATGTATACGTCCGTGTTTGAGGCAGACAAAGATATTATACAACTTATATCTTTCAGTAAACAACACTATTGACATTTCTTTGTTTTTCATATACAGGTCAATTAAAGTATACTCCTCCTACTGAGAATGATATAATACAATTTGTGTTAATTCATTCTCATCCTCTCTCATCATAAACCTTTCTTGCACAACCAAATTCACTCCAGGCTGTTCTGCCCTGCGTGCACATCTTGAATTTCATTGGAGTTCTCAGTACAGAGATCACCTGAGCTGTGAAAGAAGATATTTAATGAAAATTTCAGTACATTCACAGTTCCAGGAGTTAAGACACTAAAAATTTATCTTACAAGCATATATTAGGTCATTCTGAGAGAACATTTGTTTAATTTTCATTTTAGATATTCTTATCAAACTCAAAGAAAGAAAAGAGCAAAAAATCCAGGTCTCAGTTGTGAATGGATAATAAGATAAAGGAAGTATTTATAGTATGAAAAGTTTTGCACATATGAATCAAAACCTTCCATTCTGGACTGTGCCAGGTGGAAAACTACTCTCCGTGAGCTGCACCGACACTATTCTCACTTCCTGTAACTAAGATGTACAACCTGAAGAGACGTAAAAAAATCCAAAACAACCCAAAACAAATCAATGGTTTCAATAAGAGTGGAGACTGTTTAACATCTCCCTAGAGATGATCAACACCACTTAAGGCTGGGTGCTATGTTACTACATGTGTCACAGTATAACAGAGGGAACTTAGCCTTAATGATTTAATATTTGTAAGACTCTTTGAGCTTAGTCTAAAATGTCTGCTTCATGCTGAAAAAAAATATTTAATTAAATATTTTAATAGAGAACTGCTATTTTTTATATTAAGTGGATAGCTAAATATGCAACACATTACTATTTTTGTCATGTTATGCAATATGAACAAAGATAAGAAGAAGGAATGGAAGGAATAATAATAGATTTCCAGGGAACGCTTAATTCCGAGAGCAATGGGTACAAAATGTAGTGCTTGGTGCAATATAAAAGGGTAAACTAGAGGGCAGAATTTACTCGAACTGCTCTCTATTTTTTCGTCTTTACACTATTTTTCATGCCCGCAGCCCATTCTGTTATACTGATTGGAAAAAAAACCCCAAAACCACGAGCAGTCCAGTCTCCAGAGCCATAGTAACTTCAAAAAACGGATTGTACTGAGCTGGACGCACAAGCCTCTGGAGATAGTCACTTTATCACTTCATAAATATACACTTTGATTACAATATCTATTCACTGCTCCCATCAGTACAATGACAGATTTATTGTATCAAGTCTAAACATAATTTTGGCTTGAGGAAACAAAAATTGTTATAGTTCATTCAGAACACCATTTGGACTTCTTTCCTAGGCCCTGTTACATTTTGGTCACAGAAAAGCCAGAATTAAAATAACTAGAAATCAACAGTAAAAGAGTGCATTGCGTTTTTAGTTGTGTCCGCTCATCACATCTTTCTCTCTCTCCACTATTACCACCAAAAATGCTTCTGCACTAGCCCCATCAGCAGTGTGGATTTATGCTGTCTCCAAGGTCTAATTTGGACTATACCTTACTGTCAGCAGCACTTGCTGTCCCCGAGTTACCCCCTGCCCTTCTGCAGAAGGTCTCTGTGTCTGCGGTGGTAACACTTTACTGTAGGAGCCAAAGCAGTGGGCCTTTAATAGAGAAATTAAAAATGTCTATTAATTATTTCGATTAACTTCAGGGAGATTTTTGCTGGGATGTCACACTGATCGGCCTTAGGCAGCTCAAGGATAGGATTTTTAGATCTTCAAAGTAAGTTTAACAAGTATCAGACTTTTTCAGTAACCTCTGTGCTTCAGCTGATGTCCAGGGATAGAAAATAGGAGTTTCTGTTTTCAGGTATTTCTGTCATAACAGCCAGAAGAGAGTGGATTGCCCAAGGTGTCTGGGTTGTTGCATTCACCCAAACAGCTCAAGACATCAAGGTCCTGCAGGTTTTGCAGGCACTTGGACTGCTTGGTTTGCCTGAGTTTGTTGGAGTACATTCTCTCTTTGAGGATCCCTGGTCACCTCAGTCATCCAAGGGACGCAATTGCCTCCAGCAATCCTGTCACATCAGTCACCTCAATTCCTCGCCTCAGCCTGCTGTGGTTTACAAGAAAGTGCAGCGTAAATGCCATCAAACTGATGGAACCTGTTTCAAAAAGGCTGTGTACAAAGGCACCCTTCAGAGCCCATGTGTTTTGATTTATCTCTGTATTTCTAAAAATACCATCCTTCAATACATATAGCTGGAGCAGTTACTCACAACTTTTTTACTAAAGCTAAATATTATCAAAATTTCCTTCCCAGTCAAAAATTAAATCAAATAATTCAATTGGCCCTTTAATTACCAGGTCAGCAAATACTTGGCATTAGAATGAAGTTTTGTTCCAAATAGTTATGTCTATCAAAGCATCCCATTTGGATTTACTGTAGGAAGCAGTGTGTGACTGACCATACTTGTAAACACTATGGGTATTTCTTTGTGAAATGCTCATTTCTTTAAAACAAATCAACTGATTTGCAGAGGTACACAGCGTGATACTTTGAAGAACGTAGGAAACACTAATTTTATTTACAAACACTGTAGAAAAGCAATATAAATAAAACCAGCATTGGAAATAACTTTAATAATAATAACAATAATAATTTCTATGGCAACTAGTTCTAGAGTCAACAGGTTCAAAAAAGCAACTGCCCCTTTAGGTGCTTCTTACCATTCATTACTTTACTATGAATAATATTTCCAGTGTCAAGGACGTTTCTAATTTATTTTATTAATTATTCATGTAATTTTAGTAAACACTAACAGAAGCCAGGTTACAATGTTAATCTTTTCTTTCTTTCTGTGACATCTTTCTATTCCTGAGCTGCTCTTTAATACACCTTTGTTTTTCTTGCCGTACTGCACTGTGGCCTCTAAGCTAGCTCAGCAAAATGCAGTTTAGTGGGTAACTATTGGAGTATCTTTAATGCAGAAGTATCTTGAATTTGCAAATAAAATAAAGGCTACACTTAAATACATAAGACCTTTCAGTTACATGCACAGGCATCCACTATGGTACAGTGAAACACAGTACAACTTGAAAACACAGTGTTACTTCACAAAATTAAATGCAATAATTGCAGGTAGAAAAGAGTAATTTTCTGTAGACTGAATTTTTTGACACCTTCTACTATTGACAAGAATACTGTTGCTATAGTATCCTGTATCTATTGTTGATAAGTCATTTTACTTCCAAGTTATGGGAAATATGAAAACAGAAACTTCAGCCAACTAAAGTAATTATGATAATCCTGTTCCAAATAGAAGTTCCAGTCTTGTGTTATTGAAGTAAATGGGATTTTTGCCATCAAATCTGAAGGAGACCAGGATTAGGACCTATATTTTTCAGTGGGTCAGAATACTGACTTATATCCCCTATATTGACCATTCCTTAGACTTCTTAATGCTTCTCCTGTGAGTTTTTTTCTGGTTTCGTTGGCTACAAATGTTTTTTAAAACCATGGCAAATCTCTTGGCAGTCTTCACACTTTTCATTATTCTCTGTTTTAACTGTAACGTTATTTCACAGAGACGACAAATGATGGAAAGAAAGACAATAGGAGAACTGTATTCCCTGTTTCTGCATGTTCAAAGGTATCTCATTTTAATTCTCCTTTAGAATATGTGCTATTTCATAATTATAGCCTAACAATCAAATGAAACTTGTCAAAACTACAAAATAACATCCTTGTCTTCCTCTAGGCTTTTGTAAACAGTTTGAAAAAATAACAGATGATAAATGTTAGTTATTTATTCTTTGGAGCACAAGCTATCAAAATATTCCATGTTTCAGATGTTTATTGAGCTCTGGAAACTGTAAAACTAGTACCATCCTCATTCTGATTTTTTCTTATAAAAACAGATAATATCAATGACAACAAATGATTAAGCAAAACTGAGCATTTCACCCAGGGCAAAATTTTTCCACAAGTTCCCAAAAGAAAAAAGGTTTTTGTCATGGGCAAAAACTCATTTTACCAGACAATGCAATTATTTTGTGGAAAAATCTGATAGACTGTTGCTCCGGAATGGAGAAATGCTGGTTCTCTTTAGTGCTTAAAAAAAAAAATACATAAGTCAGCCATAAGATTTTTTGTTCTATATGCTACAGTATCAGGCTTTGTAGCAAAAAATGCTTTGTCACAAATCCTCTTTATCAGACATACAGTAGCATATTGTCATTTATTTCTACCGTGGTAAGAAAAAATAGTGCTTTGACTGATCTCTGCTGAATAAATCAAATAGTGCATACTATGATATAGACAATGGCAATGTTGTCATTTGCATTACAATGTTACTTAGTTGTTGCAACGAAAATGAGGTCCTGTTTGCATAGCACACAAAAAATTATGTCACCAACAAGTACAGGCCAAATTATGCAGAGGCAAAGATGCATTAGAAGGCACTGGGAAAATGAAGAAGGCTTAAGACTTTTATCCTTCTGCTGCCACAAGGAGTCCACAGCAGAATGGAGACAGAATCTCCAGTGTCTTAATTTAGTGTTCTTGAGACTAGACATCAAAGAAGGATGAGTATATAAAAAAGTAATGGCTGCAACTGTTTCTAACCTTTTTTGGAATAAACAAATCCTAATATGCCTGTGATCGCTCGTGTGGTTTGTAGAGTGCTACATGTTGTGGCACTATGGTAGATGAAGCACAGACTTCTCCCTGAATATGCAGTCCCCACTCAGACAAAGTCATTAAATTTCCATCTTTATAGAAAAAGTTAAGGATCTTGTTCTTTTTGAAGAGAAAGAAGATAGCTTCTTTCAAGGCACTATATTGAAAAGACGAAAGAATATGAAACAGTGTGCAGTCTTACATGATATTCTCAAAGGAATCCTTCCACACAGAAGTCTTAACATTATACAGCTACTACTTAAGACTAGAGGAACTCTGCTGAGATCAGTAGATACATCACCAATGCTGTTCCTATGTTAATCTGGAGTAATTTCTCTGAACCTGATGAGGTTCCTGTAGCTGAGGTCTGAGGGAGGTGAAGGTGTCATTGTGTACTCTAGTCCTGGTTTTATCTTTATGATACTTAGTATAGTTAAGACTTGTGGCATTGGGTCTTGTGTGTAGTCAATGATCCTTTTGACATTCCTATGGATTTTATATTGAAACCAAGAGGTTTCTACTTGATTGTTTATAACAGAAGAAATTGTGCCATACACTTGTTTATGATCTTCACAAAACATTATTTTATATACATATAAAAATTATTTATACATATATAAATATATTCTTTTATATATACATACATCACCGACATCTACAAAAGCTCAGTCTTGCTCCCATTAAGTCCCATGGAAAGAGCATCAGACCTTGTAGAAAAAACAGTCAATTAAACTTTTTATACTATGGTTGCAAACATCCTGTGATCTTGAGATTTGTTTTGAGGATTGTAATGATAACTAAAACTTAAATTAATGTCTTTGAAAAACCACTCTACCTGTTTGTTAAAACATACCATACAAACAAGTCCAGCTAATTGTTGCTGTGAATTCAACTTTATGCTTGCTCCAGTAAAAATCTGTCTTGTTTAAACATAACTGTTGAGAATTTAATTAAACGTTGCTCAGTGAAACATCTGTTTAAAACATTAATGAATGGCAGCTCCTCTGAGACCTCTGTATGTAAGGGTTTTTCACTCCATAAAACGACCTTAGAAATGTTTTAGAAGTTACAACTAGTTTATAAGGTACTTCTTCTCTAAATCTTTGTTAATTGATTTAGAACATATTATTAAATAAAAAAAAATAAAATTCAAGGATCGAAGTTTTATTCTCTCACATACGTATATTAATTAATATGGAGATAATCTGACTTTGTAGAGTTGTCGATGTTGCGTATGCCGAAGTCACAGAGTTACACTTGAGATTGTACCAGCATAAAATTACAGTGAGGAAGGAGTGAATTAGTCCGCCAGCACCTTCATAACATGGCACAAATGAAGCAGTATTTCGAATGAACTTCAGGAGATTTGCATCAAGACATAAGTTTAGTTCAAATCCAGAACAGTGCCTAGATCCTGGCATTGTTGCAGTGCTCTTGATCGGTAATAGGAATTTTGCCAGAAAAAAATTAAGAACCACCAAGTAACACTTCATTTTAAGAGCAACCAAATACTGGTGCAGTCTGATGGATCTGGGAATACTGTTTCCCTGATTACACTAGCTACACACAACTACTATATGCAATAAGATTGTCTGAAGAAGACTTGGCTGTAGGCTATCCCAAAGAGATTCTCAACAGGTTTGTCACTATGTATTTAAGAAAAGATTAAAAAATGAATGGACATAGACATTGCTCTCACACTACAAGAAATGTTCCATTCCCAGTGAGAGGCAAGAAACACTGGTATTCCAGTTCTCTGAAACTCATTTGGTGAATAAGCAGAGTTGTTGATCTCCAGATCTGTTTGTGTGGCCCCTTTTATGAGCCATGTGAGTCCCTAAAACATAATAGTGATAATTATTATCCAGGTAACAAAGGGAAATTTGTTGAACCACCCAGGCTAAATTTAGTAGTATATTTTGGTAAAAATATTCATGCTTAGCTTCAGCCAAGGCATCACCCTTTCTTCATTCAAGTCCTTCCAAGCATCTGGATTTCCTAGAACGTCTAGTCTTTCAAGCGTTTACCTTCAGCAGAAAGTATGTCTTTATTTGCACTCAGCATAGTACTTGTGGTTGTCTTTCAAAAATGGGAAGGCAAAAAAAGATGTAAGAGGTGTTCAAACTCTACTTTGCTGACTCAAAAGCCAAAAGAGTCAAAGTGATAAATGAAACTGCTTTGCCAAGCTCAGAGAAAAAAGTGGATAGGCAGCTTATACAACAGGCAAAAAGAAGCTTTCTTCTTAACAACTTGAATAGCAAGAGAGCAATCTCTTTTACAAGATTTTCCTCTGAGTGACCAAATTTTTCAGTAAAAAGTCTTTCCACTAAATGTTTTAATCAAGGTGGACCCCAAATCTCTCTGTAATTTCCTTGAGAAAAGCAGCTAATATACAGTTCCAGTGCCAGAAACATTCTCAGACAGGAAAATTGCCTTCATTTGAACACTAGCCAATATAGAGCAGGTTCTGTAATATTATTCTTCTGTATTTGCTCCGCCATGGAAATAATGATAATTTAATTATTCCATACAGGTAATAAATACTGTTATTTACTCTTGAGAGTATAATGTTATGGGAGGCTCTGTATATATATTTCATTGTGCATATTTTTGTTATATTCATAAAAAGTAGCCTACTAGGATGAATTTCAGACTCTTACTAGTCACTTAATTGATGACATTCTTATTGGGGATGAGAAAATTCTAAAAGTTTGCCTTATTTTTTTTTCATGCAAGATTTATAGAACTAGAGTAATATTAAAACAAATGTCAAGTAATCCCTTTTAAAAGTAATGTTGTCCATCTTTGCTTGGTATTGCACTCTTATTTGACTGTTAGATATCAAATCAGTTTACTAAGGAATGTAATATAACAATCTTTATTTTACGAATAAGAAAGCAGAGGCTGGAGGATATTAAAACAGTTTACCAGCAGTCTTCAGGAAGATATGAAGGCAACCAAACCTTGTGAGCTCCTACTAACTTCTATACATCATCTACCTGTTCCATGTGGCTGAGGTTTTGTGCAAATCTACTATAACAACTTACTCAGCCATGGAAAAAGTAAACATCTTTTCACTATCAGGCAAAACCAAATATATCTATTATATGAGAAAACAAATCTGAATATAACCCCCTTCTCTGTTGCTAAAATAATCTTTCATATGGTCACACAATTCACCCTGATAAGATCTCATTTCTAATTAACAGATTGTCATAAACCAAACCACTCTCTCCTGCTAGAAAGCAAAACCCAGAACTCCAGACAGTGTCTTTAAGACATTTTACAATTCTGACCTTAATAGACAAAGAACAGAAACTCAGCTAGTAGTGAAAATCTTGTATTACATTTTGGCATCTACATTCTGGGAAGAAAGGAAATATATACACTTAAGTCTTTTATACGTAAAATTTTTGTACTCTAATTTATGACAAGGGTGTCAGTTTGAATTTTAATTTTCACTGTATATGTTTTGGCTAATCTAGGCTTAAAATTAAATTCTCAAAAAAATCTCAAGTTGTAATGTAAATATCCACGCACCATGCTCACGTCTAGAAGGTCTGCTCTCCTACTCACAGTTATAACTATGGGGAATGTGTGAGCAACTGCCAGTAACAGAAGAATGAAGACTGTGTCATTGAAGCTATTCCCTGGCATAGTGAAAGGAGGGCAGTAGGCTAAACAAGTAATTTGCTATGCACCTCAGAGCCTCCTACTGCCATCAAGGAAGAGCTAAATGAAAATATGGGATTATTCTTTTAGAAACCTGGACCAGAAGCAAAACCTTCAGGAAGATACGTGAGCTCTGTGGCCAAGTAGAAGGTGTAAGTTCTGAAGACAAGCACATGATGCAGTACTGGCAAAGGTGTAGTCTTAGACTGTTAAAGAAATGCGACTTAAAGTCTTAAACATTAATGAGAACTGTGTCCAGTCAGCACTTCCCAATGACTTCTGTAGATCTATGAGACTTACTGAACATGGCTTCACTGTGTCTTTGGTACTGAGGCATCAACACTTCCCATTCTTAACCTGCACAACAAACTGGCTGGTCACTAGAGAAAATCTAAGAACTAGTCCAGAATCCACTGCTTGTACCAGTAAAATCTTACCCTTCCAGATTGTCAGAAACACTTCTAAGTCTTTTCACTTGGTATAAAAGCATCTTTACACAATGAGGATAAGAACATTCAGAGTTCTAAGGCTTTGTTTTCTTGCTTTTTGATTATTTTCTAGAAAACGCATTAGGGATCTGAAGACTAGTTATGGACTACTTCTGATTTTAATTGAAAAAACAGAACATTAAGTTCTTCCTAAAATATTTTTTCTTTCTGTGTGTTAATAAAAGGATGCACCAACCATCTTTGTTTAAGCACACATACATAACTTAGGAATTAGACAGAAAGCAGCCCACTTTTCAGCTAGAAAACTCCGAGACTCTGTCATAGACATTCATTCACACCTCAGTAGAAAACTATATGTTCAGTGGATTCAGTGCTTGCCTGATTGTTGTTTCTTCTTTAAGAGCCACTAGATTATCAGTTCCATTTGCAGTTTTAGTAAAACAAGAAATCTTTCTGGAGATTCGTCCCCTTTCTAATATCTTCATAAGTTCTAACAGCCAGGAGTAATTTGGAAAACAAAATTAATTATCTACCACACTGGCCTCATGGCCTAGCTTTATTAGAGCAGTGGGACCGTTTTGCTTCCTAGAGCTGCATTGTGAGTAGTGCAGAGCCAGTGTGTATCTCATTACCTCACTACTGTCTGGAATAACCTGTGTGCTGTGGAGGAGAGAGACAATGAGTTATGGTTGAAGTGGAACACAGACCACAGAGAGACAAAATTCAGTTTTAAGCCAGAATATCCCTTTTCCCACCACGTAATTTGATATATCAGTTCTTTAATCCACATGCATCCCCTGTCATTCAGGTGGTAGAACAAGGAACCACTGGTGGAAGGGATGGAGTCCTTTGGAAAAAACTACTCGAGAAAGCCAAATAATTCCTGACCAATCAGCAAGAGTAGGATTCTTGTTAAAAGAGAGTAAAAGATGTGCAAAATAAAAATTGTTACAGTCATGGATACAAATAATAGGTCTCGCATAAAACTAAATTGCTGGAGATTACCGTCTCCCATAGTAGACTCCTGGAGAAGCTGGCAAACCGTGGCTTGGACAGGAGTGCTCTGTGCTGGGTTAGGAATTGGTTGGTTGGATGAGCCCAGTGAGTGATAGTGAATGGTGTCTTATCCAGTTGGCGGTCTGTCACCAGTGGTGTCCCCTAGGGGTTGGTGTTTGGCCCAGTCCTGTTTAATATGTGGACACAGTAATTACTATAAACAACTTACATAGAGTAAATAAGATTACTTTCCTGAATGTAAATAAACATGAAACATTATGGATTTTACTTCATACAGAAAAGAAAAACACTCAGTTATATTAGTATAGTAACTGGATATTGTTATGGCCTTTCTTCTGCAAGAAGTAACAGTAGATGTTCCAAATGATCTCACAGTATCACAGTATCACAAGGTTGGAAAAGACCTTTGAGATCATCGAGTTCAACCTATGACCCAACACCAACACCTACTCATCATCTAAACCATGGCACTAAGTGCCTCATCCAATCTGTTTTTAAACACCTCCAGGGACGATAACTCCACCACCTCCCTGGGCAGCGCATTCCAATGGCCAATAACCTTTTCAGTGAAAAATCTTTTCCTAATATCAAGCCTAAACCTCCCCTGATGGAGCTTGAGACCATGTCCTCTTGTTCTGTCACTGGTCACCCGAGAGAAGAGACCAACCCCTGCCTACCTACAACCTCCTTTTAGGTAGTTGTAGAGCGCAATAAGGTCTCCCCTGAGCCTCTTCTCCCTCAGTTGCTCTTCATAGGGCTTATTCTCCAGCCCCTTCACCATCTTCGTTGCTCTCCTCTGAACACACTCCAGCATCTCAACATATCCCTCTCAGTTTAAACTGAGGGGTCCAGAACTGGACACAGTACTCAAGGTGTGGCCTGACCAGGGCCGAGTATAAGGGGATGATAACTTCTCTAGTCCTGCTGGCCACACCATTCTTGTTGCAGGCCAGAACACCATTGGCCTTCTTGGTCACTTGGGCACACTGCTGGCTCATGTTGAGTTTCCTGTCTACCATCACTCCCAAGTCCCTTTCCACTTGACTACTCTCCAGCCACTCTGTCCCCAACCTATAGCTCTGCATGGGGTTGTTGTGTCCAAAGAACCCGGCACCTGGACTTGTTAAACTTCATCCCATTGGAATCAGCCCAACTCTCCAAGTCTGTCAAGGTCCCTCTGAAGGGCCCTCCTACCCTCCAGCAGATCAATCCTTCCTCCCAGCTTGGCATCATCTGCGAACTTGCTAATGATGGACTCAATCCCGTCATCCAGATCATCAACAAATATATTAAACAGGACCGGGCCAAACACTGGTTTCCATGTGTTCTATATAGCATAGGATTAATTAGTTAGGACTGTTACACTTATTCATTGCACTTGCTCTTCTTAATGCACTCCAGGACACCATTGACCTTACCAAGAAGACCAATGGTATCCGGACGTGTATTAAGAATAATATAGCAAGCATGTTGAGGGAGGTTATCCTCTCCTTCTACCCTGCCCTAGTGACAGCGCATCTGGAAAATTGTGTCTAGCTCTGGGACAAGGAACTGTTAGAGAGAGCTGAGCAGGGTACCACAAAGATGTTTGGGGAACTGGACCATCTCTCTTATGAGAAGAGGCTGAGTGAGCTTGGTCAGTTTAGCCTGGAAAAAGAGAAGGCTGAGAGGGGATCTTATGAATGCTTACAAATATCTAAAGGGAAAGTGTCAAGAGGGTGGGGCCAGATAAGGTGCAACAGGTACACACTGAAACACAGGAAGTTCCACCTCAACATAAGGAAAAATTTTACTGAGGATGACAGAGTACTGGAATAGGCTGCCCAGGGAGGCTGTGGAATATCCTTCTCTGGAGATATTCAGAACCCACACAGATGTGTTCCTGTGCAGCTTGCTGTAAGTGACCCTGCCTTAGCAGGTGGGTGGGACTGGATGATCTCCAGATGTCCCTTCCAACTCCTACCATTCTGTGAATTGTGTGATCATCATTCACTCTTCCTTGCTGTCTTTCATGTCTACTGGGTTCCTTATCCAGGAAGGAATTTCAGATGCACAAGCACCTTTCACTGCAATGCAGTATTGATCCTATGGACAAAAGTCCCTGAAAGACACAGTGAAAGGACATAGAGAAAGAGGGAAAGGACAGGTTTTCTTCTGTGCCCTTTCCCTCTTTAAGAGACCATCCGTGTGATGTGGTAACTGTCAAGTATTCCTTCAGCAGGAGTACAGAAAGGAATCACATTTAAACGCCTCTGCAAGACATCACCATCAACTTTCTAACAGATCTGGAAAGACTATCAAAGAGGAGATCACTGTAACAGGGAACTTCATGCACTAGTCCTATGCGGCTCACTTACCATGAAAAGGATAAAGACCCACAGATGAGACAGGCTTCAAACATTACACTTCGGACTTTGGTAAGTAAGATACATGCATTTTTGTATTGTTCAGGAATATAAAAATATTATTCACGTCACAGCTAAAATGCAGGAGCTGTGGTAATGTATATTTTTAAGACTTATTTTGGATCATTGTGGTAGACTTACCCCAGCCAAGTCCCAGCAGCAAAGAAACCATCCAACTGCTTTCTGCCCCCCAGCAACATAGGCGATAGAATTAGAAGGGCGAAAATGAGAAAAAACTTGTGGGTCAAGATAAAGGCAGTTTAATAAGTGAAAAAAATATAATAAAAAATCCCAAAGTCAATCACTCACCACCTCCCATCAGCAGAACTAGTCTCCAAGCAATAGTTACTTTGGAAAAACTCCCTCAGTTTTATTGCTGAACATGACGTTATATGATGTGGAATAACTTTTTAGTCAACTTGGGTCAACTGTTGAAGCTGTGTCCCTTCTCAATCACTTGCCCACCCCCTTGGGCTAGTGAAAGCCTTAACTCTATGCAAGCACTGCTCAGTAACAGCTAAACCTTTTGTGTGTTATCAACACGGTTTTGGGTCACAAGTTTAAAACATAGAAACATACAGGCTGCTAAGAAGAAAATTTGCTATATCCCAACCAGACTCAGCACAATCACAGAACATAAGAAATCAAGCACTGTTAGTATTTTGCCAGGGAATATTGGGTACTACTCTTCATTAGGTGGACTACCACTCCAAGACCTACAGATATTGATAAAGTTATCCAAAATCGTACTTATCTATGTTCAAAGAACTTCTAATTACCTTTCAAAACTTACTATACTGTAGAATAAGTGGGATTCAAGTGCTTTCTTCTTATTCAAAGAGAGAGAAGAGTGCTGATAAGCTGATACAATGTCCAATTTTCAAAGATATTTATGAGCAAAGAGGAACTGGTAATAAATTAGGATAATATGCAGAAATCGGGAAAGTGAATACTCACAGATCTTACATCCTACATCTCAGTTGTTACCATTACTGTAGCAAAATGTCTCTCATTGGTAAGTGTTGCAGAATTACTTTTTTTCAGACACAGTTTTTGAAGTGTCACATACATTTTATGTTACTGCCAGTGAAAGAAAAGATGAAATTATCTTATTCCTGATGTGAGTGGGAGACAATAAAATGCATCACAGAAGCATGACATGAAGTTGTAAAGGCCAGCCCTAAACTGTTAAGCAAAAGTCACCCTGTCTGTGTGTTTGTTGAACAAATGGAAAAACATGGAATATAAGCAAATAATTTTGCATGCAGCTGCGGATGGCTGAACAAATCACACATAATTTCACAGCTGCTAGATTGTGTCTGATAAGCAAATGAAACATCTCATGGATAAGAAATGCACCTCTAAGATGATTTTACATTAAATGCAACTGAAACAGAAATGGCTTTCTTTGCGACATGTATTCTTTCTTATTTGACGTCTATGTCAAATGTCCTTGTTCATGCAGAGCACTGCATGTCTATCTAAAACTACTGCCACCACAGAAGGACCCGTTATTTGACAGGGAAGGAGGGACACAGAACACACTGCTGACAACATCTGGAGAAGAAGATGAAAAATTTACCATGTTCACCTAAGTACCAGGCTCTGCCATTAGCAGCACAGCAGCTTAAGAATGACCTTAGTTTCACTAAAATCTACTCTAAGCCTGAATAAGGTCATGGTCAAGTAGAGTCTCCTCCTTGTGAATAAACATCTCTAGTGTTTTGCCTATTCTAACAGCCAGATTTGGTAAGTGTGGTGGACTGCAAGTTCCTAGTCAGATACTCTCATCTCTGTTACTCCACATGCCTTCCCTGGAAGTTCTTCCTGAACTAGTCCAGGATCTTTCTGCGGGAGATTTTACAAGAGAGCCCAGTGAACAGGAGGAAAGTGCTGGTGAGTTTATTTCTTGATCACTTCATCTGACTGGATGTAGTACAGGTTCTGTGTAGGGTGTTGAGAAGGGCTGTAAAGGCAAACAGAGAGAGTCTTTTCCTGGGATCAAGCTCAGCTGGAGGCTGTACCCTGTCACCTTCAACCCTTACAGAAATGAGAGGTCTGGATGGCATAGACCCAGATACAAGCTTGTAGTTGGACAAATCTCCCTCGGTTTCTTTGCAGAATACATGCAAAGGGAAAGCTAGGATTCAGGAGGTCCACACTATCTCCCCCTGTTCCTCCAGCCAAGCAACATCCAGCAAAAAAACATTGTCTCTGAAGTGCCCAGCATCATCCTGGTTGCTGAAGAACACAGGGACGGTTTCAGGAGGTCATCTCCTGTAGAAAGAATGAATTACTGGATGATGCATTGTCTTTCTTAGGAGAGTGAAGGTGCCAGGAACTGCTGGTGACACAGTGATCAGCAGACCCGTGGTTACAAACTTGTAGGGTGTGAATTCTTTCATTCCTCTGTCATTTCCTCTTGTGGCCAGACAGCCCCTCTCACCATGCAGGCTTCCTCCTATCACGATGGACACAGAATTCCCTGAGACTGTGGTATAAAGACACACACTCGGAGCAGGAGCACAAGAGGGAAAAAACTTGTTTTACTTCAGATTCATTTCTTGTGAATTGTTTTATTTCTGGGGGAGAATCACCTATACTTTTCTACAGATCGTACTCAGGCAGAAGAAGGGATTGAACCTAGGTTCTTAATGAGAATTTCCTAAATAAACACATTAATTATTTGGGGTAATAAAGATGAGGATTGGCTACCAGGAATGAGTGGGAAATTAAATTATTAAATGGCAGATGAAGTCTAGTGTAGGTAAATATAAAATGACACATACGGGGAGAAACAATCCTAATTTTACATGTTTTAAATGGTGGGTACAGACAATTTGAAGTTATTATAGACAGAGGTCTGAAAAAATAGCAGCTCACTGCTCAGGACTGGAGGCCCATTATTGATATTCCTGTGATGTGCATGTCCTAGTCTGCACTGTCACCCGGATCTTCTGACTGCACAAACCACTGCATGGAGAACCCTACATTTGATGAGTACAATCTGTCTCACTATTAATAGCTGATAATGGATTTTATAATGAGATATCAGTAGTACAATGACCCTTAAAAAACTAAGTTTATTCTAATTTAAATGCAAATCAGAAAACACAGATACTAAACACATCGATATTCAGTGGTTTTTTGAAGACACCATTCAAAATACAAAGATCAGGTGAAGTCCCTGTTAGTCTGTGGACACCTTTAGGGATTGCTCCTTCAATCTGGTCCAAAAAGAAATGGGGGGTGAGACTGTTCAGATTTTTAAATCATAATTTTTTCTTATAGGAGGCACTTGAAGATTTTGGTAAACATAGTAATTCAATTCAGATACTTCAAAATTTACACTAAATTCCCTCAAAGCAGGAAAATAATATATTAGTAATATTAATATGCTTCATTTAAAATACTTAAGTTCTTTTCTCGGTAATGTAATACAACAAGAGACTTTGTTGCTAATCTAAATTAGTTTCCACAAGTAGGTACAAGAATTATAATAACTAACTTCTCAAAGTTTCAATTATTATTGGTTTTAATATTTGAAAGAGGCATTTTAATAAAACGACTACTTCTACTAGTGTTTAACCAATTTCCTTGCTTATTTTTCACCTTCTGCAACATCCTGTTAGTAGCTAATAGCTCGTGTTTGTCTTCTGCACAGGTTTATTTGAATGTAGTCCTAACGCTTTTTGAGACAAATACTATTTTTAGTTATCAATTAATAATGTTTACATTTTTCATGCCCACACACTCCTCACAACTTCCTCCTTCAAAATTGCAGCACTTTCAGGGAACCCTGAAAAAGAAAATTTTCCTTAATATTCTCCAAACTTTACCATAAAGGGTACAGAGCACATATGAATATGAACGCAAAATTCACTTAACTCAGAAGACTTATAATTTCAGCCATGATCTCAACCCCAAGAAGTTTGTAAATTGAGTTTAGGAGAGGCATAGCAAGAAAAAGAAGTGAAAAGACAAGTGATAATATTATAAGTGACTTAAGGGGAAAGAATATGGACAAAAGAGGGATTTCAGGTATGATTGATAGACATATATACTTATAAATATTTATTGCCCTGTTTTACTTTAATATGTCACTATTAGGGCAATAAAACAGTAGACACTCTTTGGCATAAGCATTTAAGATGTGGAATATTGAGATATATCTTAAATACAAATAGGGTTACTAACCCTGCTAGCCAAGCTATAACTGTTAGTGCACAGACATTTGAAGTGGAAAAAAACAGCTTAAGAACGAAAATAAGGT
Source organism: Dromococcyx pavoninus (assembly GCA_033558185.1). Lineage (NCBI taxonomy): Eukaryota > Metazoa > Chordata > Aves > Cuculiformes > Neomorphidae > Dromococcyx > Dromococcyx pavoninus. The sequence continues at coordinate 5,759,817 of JAUMJL010000401.1, forward strand.
ACTAAATAATTTTCTAACGGCCATGAAGGAAGCCAGGAGCAGAGATTCTTCTCCTGAATACTTGTTTGATTAATCTCCCACTGTTGAAGGAGAATTTCACTTCTGGTGTTTTTCCCAGAGAAAACAAAATACGAAAATGTGTCAGCTTAATTCTAAGTTTAAAATATTTGATTTTCAACAGCAGTTAAGTGCATTTTCTTACTCTTTTTTGATATCTCTAAAAAAAATTACTCAAAATTATCCCCAAATGTAAAAAATCATCAGCTTAATTTTTTTCTTCTTCCAGAACTCCAATGGTGCTACAGACACGTCTTGAAGTACTTTCCTCAAGACTTGTGTCATTACAAACATTCCCTTGATATTAACACAAATGACGATCAGGAGGTATCTAATTGTTCTGGTTTTGATTTTGTTAATGCAATGTGAAAGGTTAAAATGGAGCACAACCATTCCTTAAAGCTAAAGCCATAGTAGCATCAAGGCTTCAAAAGATGACTTGAAAATGAAAGGCTCAAAAATAAAAAAAAAGGTTATAATAAAGTAAAATATTTAAAATACTTTTCAGGCCCTCAGTTTCCACTGAACTTAAAGAGAGTTTCATGATGACTTGGCTCCTCATAGAATCAAGCCCAGGCTGAATAAAAGCATCTGAGTATTCTCCGGCAAGGCCAGCATCTGCATATGTTCTTTTGTTGCAACATGAATTTTGTAAAGGAATGATTCTTGTGCGCATTTTTAACGCAGCCAGCCAGTCCCATAAAGAGGTTCAAATTCACTGAGGACTATTTATATATTTATTTACCTCAAATCATATTCCTAGCTTATCATGTAAGGGCAAGAATCAGGCATTTCACTACTCTGTAGTGTTACAGTTTCCATCTTTCCCTATTTCCACTCCCAGATGCCCCTTCCAGTAACAGCCATTGGGATTGTGAGAGCGCCTCTGTTACTGCTCAAGGGAGCATCTGGTTAACTAAGGCAAGCTTTCCTGAAAAGGAAACCTCCAAAGAGCTTGTCCATTAAAACTGGGAAATGTTAGTTTCTTCTCTACAGGAATTAAAAGGAAAACAAGAATGCTGCCTGTCCTTTCCCTGCCTGAATCTTCAGATCCTTTCCAACACCTGGCTGTACTAGCAAGTTAATCCTCTACTCCAGAAGTAAAATTCAATTTTAGAGAAGAAGCAAAGTATATAGTTGTCACTACAGGTGTTCTTTGTATGTCAGTGCATTCAGACAAACCTTTTTTTATCTTTGAAACAATCAAACAGAAAATAGGCATTCAGTTCTACAAGGTGCTAATAAGATATTAGAAATGCGAGGAGTTTATATGAGCAAAATCTAAAGGCTTTGGCTCTGTATTGGTTATAGTCTATTTTTTCATAGCTTTAGCTACTATCTCAGTTTGAATTCCCTAGTTCAATGAAATAGATGAAGATTATTCAGATGAGGCCAACCAGGGCCCCTTCCATATAAAGCCAACTATACATTTAAACAAGCTCTTCAGATATCTGTGTCCCCGACTACAGTGTATTATAAGGTACCAGACACATTTTTGGTAGCAAGGAACGCTTATTTTCCCAGTCAGTTATGGAAAAACTTACATAGATTGGCTTTCTGAAAATGGGAAATTGAATATTTACAGCAAAACAAGTTCCTCTGCTCTGGAGCTGTAGTCACTGACAGCATGCTTTTATCATGAAGACCAAAGCCTCTTTTAGGATAGAGGCAACTACTTATTGCAAAGGGGTGATTAAGTGGCTGAGACAGTGTTGAGGCAGAGCATGGTTTAGGTATTTTGTCTTTTTAATCCCACAGCATGCACCCTTGTAAGTGAAGTCGTAATTTCTTACAGGTCAATGTGAGTCAACAAGTGCTTCAAAGCCCCTGTAGAAAAATGCTGTCTATAACACGATTTCTATTTCTTGATACTTAGTAGTTCAAAGAGTTTTTTTTAAAGAACACCTTTTCGTATCAGTAGGAAAGGTCTTTTGCTACTGCTGATATCTATCTTTAATTGTTTACATGTACTTTTGGTATGGTTTGATCATCCTTGTCTGCCATTACAGTCAAATACTTTGCAACATCTGTGAAAAGCAAGTGTGTTGACAGCATCAGTCATTTTCTACCTGGAAAATTTTTCAGCTCTTGATCAAGATAAATATTTAGAAAGAGTACTGACAGCTGAAGGGCTACTAAGTCTTCCCTATTAAGCAAAGTGCCTGACCCAGAACTCATGGAAGGAATGATAACTAACTCTTGAGTCATGACCGAGAATGGACTAAACTGCATATCGGAGGAGGATGTTCAGCTCACAGAGGTATAATCTAATCACCTTTTGTCATGGAAGAAATATTGTAGAGTTTGATATATGCAATATTATATTTTAAAGTCGATGTCAGGAATTCTAGAGCATAAACATGAATGTCTGCTAAACTCTACAGGAACAATAAAAAAAATTTGTAGGAAGAAGTCAGCTCTATATGACATCATGGATGTTCTTTTACAGATATCTCAACAGAAATCAATTTGATTGTTTAAATTAATAATTGTTACTATAATTTTGTATTAAACTCTCCACTCTTTCTGTCACATAATCTACACCAGCATCAATGATTGTTTATGGCTGAGATACATGAATTTGTTATGGAAAGTAACAAAATATTTTAAAGATATTTGACCTCTTTGGTCTTTTTCTTTCTGTTGGTGTAATTGTTACACCAACAGAGAGATAAAACATTTCCTCTCATCTAATTTTTCGTTGCTTCCTTGTCAGCAAAACCCCTGTTATGGGGGTTTATTTTGGTTTGTTCAGAGCACCTAAAACCCTATATCATAACCATATAAATTCTAAGGTGTTATCTCCTGTTTCTGTTTTCTCTTTTAATAAAATAGGGCATAAGCCTGTGTGTAGGAAGTAGTTTTCCACACAAAGCTGGTCTTCTTTAACAATAGAAAACATACAGGATTTATATGAATTTTTTTCCAAGTGATCCAGGTGGAGTATATTGGACCTCAAATTCAGCCTATGTATGTTGAAGTCAACAGGAAATTCTCCATGGTGTGCTGGCGTTCTGTTTCATTGTCACTTGGGAGGAAGTATCTTTTTGACAGAACAACACTCTCCTTTGAAGAGGCAGGTAGAAAGACAAATGTTGAAACTGCTGACAGGAGCTCCAATTAGTGCCAGTGTTGATGGGTTTCATTGCTTGTGTGAGCTTCAGCTAAACAACTAAGGCCCTAAATGGCATGCAGGATTGCAGAGTAATTAAACTTTCTGTTGCATACTGCAGATAGCTCCTTCTGTCTTCTCTTAATGATGTATGCACTGGGAATATAAAAAAGATATGGAAGATTTTGCACTTTTCAGTTTACTGTGGATATAGATCAAATAGATAACAGAAGGACTCCATAATCTACCAACAATCCCTGGAGCCATCAACACCCTGGGAAGAAGCACACAGGATGACCAAGATAAAACCAGTGATTTACCTGACAGGACATCAGGCAATACATCATAAGCACAAAATCTACTTTAGCATATTGGCAGCTGCTTGCTGTAAAGAGGTGATTAAGTGTTTGAGATGGTCCTGAGTCAGCGGATGGTTTAAGTTTTGTTGTTCTGTTTAATCCCACAACATGTTCTCTTGTAATTTATGTGTTTGCATTTGTGGGAGACAGATACTGAGTATTTGCTAAATGTCACAATGTCTTGCACTGGATTTCTTGCACTATAGCTGGAATCTGACACATTTGAAAGCTGTTAAAAAAATTAGATTGCCTTGATATTGCCAACAAGTTTCTAATCGTTTCACACGTTTTAATCATTTACAGGAAAATCTCATGTGGGTAAACTAATTGAGAAGTCCAACTCATTCAATTAAAGAAAATAATTGAGGCCCTTTCTAAAGTCAGGTAGGTCAGGCCAAATACTAATAAAAGTACACTACTGTTCCTACCTATCGACTGTGTCAAGCAATGCTAAAGTCAGCTTATTTTTCATAGAAAGTAATTTTATTTCTGTTCATTAGTTTGATCCATGAATTTTATATCCATTTGCCTGGATAGATAGTTCTCTATGTCTTACCTTTGACATAATACCTCAGGAGACCATGAAATAATAACTGGCAGTTGCCACTGAAGGAATATACATTTTCTAGCAGAATTGAATTCCCTACTTGTAAACTAATTTGTTTTGGTTTCCTTGCTCTACTTTTCACTTCAAGAACAGTGTGTTCTGTTTATCTGAGAGGAGATAAAGACAAGATTGTCATCCCTACCCAAGACCTATATATGCACATGGTTCATGTTGATATGTACATAGGTGGAGTAAAGTCCTCCACTCCAGGCATATATATCCCGTACTTAATCCACTCTCTTGTCTAGACAAAGATGTACTTCCACCTTTCTCTCTCCTCTCATAACTGTTTGTAATAGGTCTATGTGAAGAGATGAAAGAGATGGCTTGTAAAACCTGTGATCCACGATGACTGATCCCATCCAGTCATCCTTTCCTCCAGACGAAAAATCAAGAGGCTGAAGTAAGGTTTTGGGGAAGACTATGTTGTCTGGACAGACACAACTATATGTCCCTAGTGCTTAATCTGCAAATGATTTCAGGTTCTGAGCCTGGCTGCTGTTCAGACTCATATCACGATAAGATTTGTACATGCATTCATCCCTGTCCTGCTCATATGAAAAGGAAGTTCACGTATGGAGTCTGGAAGGGAGCTGTGAAATGCTGTCACAGGGCACGACCTTCCAGTATACTCCCGGGAACACCAAACCTCAGAGCAAGAATCTTGTAGATAAGTGAGAGCTTGAAGTATGTGGCACACCAAGACCCATTGCTGGGAAGCTGAGCACATTGACTTGACTTATTTCAATGGACAAAATTCATTTCTCCCTTCCTTCCTCAGAAATAATTTGGTATCTTGCTTTACTGGAATAGGCCAATGACATTTTGGTACCTCAAAGGTGGATATGCATATGTTTGTAAATAAGGTGGGGCAGAATTTTTAATGAATATCAAATTTGGCCAAAAAATCTTTGGAAACCAAAGATTCAAAATTTTTCAAATTTCAAAAATTTGAAAAAGTGACTGAAATTAAAAAATAGATATACATTGGAATACTTGTAAGACTCTCAAGTGGCAGTGTGTATAAAATTTGGAGGGGGAATTTTGCCTGCTTGTTGGATCCACCGTGGCCATAAGTTTACCAGAGGAGGTTCAGACTTAATATTAGGAAGAATTTCTTTACAAAAAGGGTGTTCAGGCACTGGAACAGGCTGCCCAGGGAGGTGATTGAGTCACCATCCATGGAGGTATTTAAAAAAAGGATAGATGAGTTTTTAAGGGACATGGTTTAGCCGGTGATGGGTGTGGTTGGACTCAATGATCTCAGAGGTCTTTTCCAAGTGGAGGATTCTATGATTCTATGATTCTGTGATTCTATGGACATGTGTATATAGCTGGAGAGAGGTGTTGCATTTACATCAGTTCATTCAATGTTAAAATCAGTCAGTGTTCAGGAATCCTTTTGATATTACTACAACCTGTAACAGAGAAGACACTCTCTCTCTCAGAAGTCCATACATATTTGTAATCCTGTTACTGGTGTCCTTTTTCAGCTGTTCTTCTTGTATTCTTGCAAAAGAGAATGTGATTTCTTTCTCTCTTCATAGAGGAAGAAAGCATATTTTTTTAAAATTTATCCACCTAGTCAAATAAGAGTAGTTTATGTTATATTAAGTTAAAGTCCATCAAAACACATATATCTTAGTACTACCTAGTTTATCTAGACATGTGGTGGACTATCTCTCGTGTTGGTTTTCCTCTGAGAAATGATTTTTTAGCACCTAAGTCAAGACTGAGGTATAATTCAGTCACAAATTCAAAGTTAAAGTCTATGAAGCACTTATTCAGGTGTAATCCAATTGATAAATTTCTCCAGTTTCATTTGAGTTGCTTATAGAAAATCCTCCTCAAGCTTCACTCCTGCTAGTATAGAGTTATATGTTATCTTGTTCACTCTTCTCTGGGTGGAAGGAATCACCTTTAGCAGCATGAAACTCCCTTCATCAATGAGCTTATTGTTTGATGCTTAAGACAGTTTTCTAAGAAGCAGAAAGCAGACATTTGAGATTTGCTTCACTCTGGAGTGAAATGATCCAAGTATTCGCACTTCCTGAGCGCAGTAACCGCTGGAATTTTACATGACAGATGCTTTTTTTCTTGAACCGTTTTTAAAAGAATCTCCTAAAAACAATTCCTGTACAGTTTGGGAAACATTTTTTTTCAAAAATATTTGTGTGTCTTTGTGGGATTGGGTTTGAAGATTTTAAATAAGCATCAGATGTCTTTAAAAAAACACCTAACCTGAAATATAATGTGAAATATTGTCTGAGGTTCTTTGGCCTGGGTTATACTGGAAGTCAAAGCAATCAATGATATTACCAGTCTTCAGATGTAGGAATCTAATGATACAGAGCAAAAGTTTATAACAAAAAGAGTGTAATACCTTTCTTGTTATATTCCCATGAGCAGTAAAACAACTGTAAGAATTAACACATAGTGCGATCCTGGCACACTTGAACAGATCAATATTTTCACTGAAAATGTATTCCCTTTTTTAAAACAAAACAAAACAAAATAAAACAAAGCAAAATTCTCTTTATCTGCAGGATGAATGAGCCCCTTTAATGCACTGTAAATGTTGCCCTGGCTTTGATCCAAGGGTTGTGATGCAGAAGGACTAAGTTGCTTAATTTCTGCATTTGAAGCCTTTGTTAAAACATTTTTTAATCTTTTCTTGATTGTACTATAGTTTAAAGCCTAATTTAACGTTCCAGCCATGCCACAACAAAGAGCATCATTACTTGGCACGCTTTTCCTACAGAGCATGTCAGATGTGCTGCATTATCTAAACAATGTTGGCAGCAAGTACACAAGTAGTAAGTGTGAATCAAATTAAAGATGTCCACAAATCCAGACTCCAAGGCTGAACACTCCCAGACTTCATGGGTATAACAAGAGTGTCTGGTTAAGACGTAAGCCTATGGTAATCCTATCAGTTAGGATTCAAATACAAAACCAGATGGCTCCCTACTGATGGGGAATAACCCACACCCCTGTTTGACTTTGTGTTTCCATCTTATATTGGAACCACCACATTAGGAACTATTCAACTTCATTCTTTATCTCAAACACCCCAAAAGTGGGTTAGTCCCAGAAGAATGCTTTCTAGTCCTTGCTGATGCACAAAACTTACTCCCAGTGCACAGAATAAGCAGTGAAACTGTGACTTTGGCTGCTGGTCCTCTCACACTGGCCTCAACTTTCAACCTACTCCATATTCTTTCACACCACCTTAGCAGCAGTAACCACCTTGGCTAAAATTGGCCTAGTTTCCCCCCATCTATTTCTGTCTAAATGAATTAAGCTAACTCAAAGAACTCATATTTAAACCTTGAAACTGGTCTGACTCAAGATGTGTAAAATGCATTTGGGGCTGATTGTACAAACAGTTCAGCCTGAAGGTCCGAGCAAAGTAGTGCAGAGAAGCCAGCTACGTTTATACTATGAATATAGCCAACTTCCAAGTAAAGAAAAGTATCTGTGGAAGAACAACAGAACTATATTAACTTATTTTATTACTGTAACATTCCTTCTTCCAATAGATGATGTTCTGAAAGAGACTTTATTTTTCAAAAATATGGTTTTGAAAGCATACTTTGATACAAGCTAGAGTGAAAGTTCCACTGAAAACCAAAATCAGGTGGTGAAAATAAGATTAAATAACTTCAGTGCAATCAACTAATGCTTGTAAATATGAGTTGTGGTTCCATATATTTGTCATGCAGTAACAATTAGTTTGAGGTTCTCTGAGAGTTTTACTGTGGGAGATGCCGCCATATAACATACAGATTAAGGGGCTTGGTTGTGGTAGATGCTAAGTGGAGATCCTAGTCTTTGCAATAGCATTAAATGAGTTCAGCTGTGTGGTCTAAGAAGGGATAGAACCTACACTCGATTTCAGTGCACCACAGCAGGACAAATTGTGCTTTAACAAGCTCCATGAAAGAAGGGGATCATCTCTTTACCATCTCTTTACTCCATGTTGTCAAATATTTTACTTTCTACACTCACAAAAAGAAACCCTAATTAATTGACTGCCATAAAGCATTTTGCTACTGTGACTAAACTTAAGCATAAGTATGAAAAAGTTTCATCTCATAGAGCCTTTTGATATTATTTTTCAAAATCCAGCTCTCACTTTTGTAAAATTACGTTTTTATTTTCTTTTAAACAAAGATAAACTTTTTATATATTGACTTTAAATACACAGCAATAAATTTAATGGGATTCTATAGCATGTAGGTATTTGTCAGAAACATGCCAAGTTCAGTTGCTCAATGTCAAGTCTGAAGCCTTGTAAGAAGTTAAAAAATAAATTATAGAATACTTACTTTTCCAACAATTTCAGCAAAGGATATATTTATATATTGATTTCTGTCATGTACTTTTAAAATGACACATAAACATTATATAGCTTCATCTAGTTTGAGTAAATAAGAAAAAATATATTTTCTGACTGTGGTATGCAATTTGATTTCGGTCTCAACAAGGAGGAAATAAATTAAAACGAATAGAGATATGAAGGACAGTTTATGTCTTTTTGTAGAGCTGAAGGACTAAGCTTTAAAATTTTGGTAGGTTCTTGGAAAAAACAATATGGTTTGGGTAACTAGGAGGAAAAGAATATATTCTTACCAGCATTAAAATCAAGTCTGTTCATTTGACACAGGTTTTCTAGGGTTTTTTTTTCCCTTTAATTTTTTTATTATATTTTATTTTTAAAATGAAATGGAGCAATAGAGAAGTAAGAGATCATCATGAAAATGGAAAAAGACATGAGAGAATCTCCATTAGGATATAATAAAAAAAGGATGACAGTATGCCAGCAAGTGTGTATGTATCATTTCATCTACTTTATAAGCAGATCAGCAAGTTCTGTCATTGTAAGAATTATTGGTTTTAAATTAAAATAACATTATGGTAAAACTAGATTAATTTGTGACTAAGCCTCCCTATTTATTTTTTTATATTTTAATTATTAGTTTTAAGCTTCTAAAAGATTTTAATTCTTGTTTTCAGGAATTCTGCACTTCAAATAACTTCTAACTGCCAAATTTCATAGGAAGGAGATATTTCGCTAGAGAACAACGTCAACATGAATAAAGCAGCGCAAGAGGAAACTTAAATGAAAAGCAAATTACATAAACAATAGTAAAGAAATTAAAGAATATATTCATAGTTGTTGCCAACCTGACTCATTTTCTTCTGCCTGAGGAAAAACCATAGTTGACCATTGAATATAAATACCAAAAATTCTTTTATGTTCAAATTCTTATCCTAACTTCATGTCAATTCACAATGAGAATAAAGACTTGCAGCTTTGCTTTCTCCTAGCTTTGAAACTTTAAACAGGTTGCATTTCAGAGAATTGTCATAGAATTAGAAATATGACTCTCTCTTCTCCTCAAATGCGCTTTCCTTCTCTGTTTCTTCACTAGAATTTTCCTAAACTTGGTGGCACACAAAAGCTAATACTAACCAGAACCTTCAGAGTCAACGAGTAAGAAAATGGGATTTGCATGGTTTATCTGGAAGAAAATAAAACCTTTACTTCTTCTTTTATTCCAGAACTTAGAGTAATCTTCTAGATATAGAAAAACATTTATCTATATGCCATCCATGTAAGAGAACATACAGTACACCAGGATTGCAAGTGCCAATTTCACATCTGTGGTACTTCATCCTCAGAGTAATGAATTTTTTATTTCAGGCTTCCTTTGCTCATCAAAAAAGGCCTAAGTAGATGAATAATGTAGCATCATCAATGCACAACGCACAGACGGCCAACTGTGCCATCTACAAATACCAGTCATGAACTGAGAGTTATCTGTCCTCTTCTGCCCCTACTGATTCTGGAATAATGACAGTCAGATCTTAAACCACACAAATTTCTCTTCTTCCACATCAGTATGCCTATACTGAGCATGCACATAGCTAACATTACGTTTCATTCTCTGTCAACCAGGGTAGGAAAACAGCCTGCAAAGACCACTCTCCTTCCTAGGCAAAAGTCAGCAGGGTGGTAGATGACTAAGTACCTGGAACATTCACATGCAGTCACATTAGAAGATCCAAACATCTCCTCTTAATCACTTAAGACTGCTATGTTTGATTTCCAATCAATACTCCAGATCAAAATTGTATTAGTTAATTGTGATCAAAAGTTATTACTTTTTTACATGACTATGAAATACAGATAACACATCCGCCCTCTTAGCTGGTATCTCTAACAATTGCCATTGAGCAGTAATCCTTTATTGAAAAGTCTGGTTAGAGTTTAATGAATCCTGTATAAAATTTTAAACTGTAGTTATTTTAATCTTGCTTTCCTGGAAGATTAATGAGGAACATTTAAAATCCTTTCTCACTAATCTCTTTTAATTTATTCCTGTAACATTTATTCTTATTCTGTTTTAAGACTAACCAGAAATTATATTGTATTAACTCAGGAGATATGGAAGAAACCAGGCAACTGCCTTGGTTATTTTGATTTTGTGTTAAATTGCCTAACAACTGGCAGTAACCAGATCATTCTTTGTTTTAAAAGTGCTTGTAAATTGGAAACATCCATTTGTCTTACACAATTGAGTAAATTTTTGGGTCACAATCTGCTTACTTACACAGCATAATCTTATTGGCAGAAGGCAGCACAGGCCTCCACAACCTCAGAGGAATTTTCAGATGAGGGCCTCCATCTCTGTCAAGAAAAACCCTTCCTTTCTCATATGAACTCCCTTTTTCACCCACAATTGAAGGAGGCTAAAATTTCCAGAATAGGTCATTAGAAGCCATAAGCAAGCTGATATTTTTAGAAGTGAAAAATGTGGCAAGAAAAGTAACAAAAGAGATTCCTAAATAGTAATGGCTTGGAAAAATTGTCTTTAATCATAAACCAGTTAAATAGCTCCCTGTAAAGGTTATCTTCTGTGAATTAATGGATATTAACATATTTCAGGCCTTCCACGAGAATCTTGACACAATAGAGAGAGGAGTTTCAGGGTCATTCTCTATAGGGAAACATCACAGAAGAGGGATATCATTGAAAGGGTGTGTAAAAGGCAACATCAACAAAGTCCACCTGTGTTTTGAGATGTTTCATGTGGGAAGCTTGTGTCAGAACTGAAGAATTCAGCTACAAGAAAAACATCTCTTGTGGGAAGTCACTGGAGCTCACCTGGTCTTCTAGGAAGTTCGTGAACATGGGCCTGTGATGGACTGGCACTGAACCAGCAGGTAGCTTAGATTAGCCTTACAGATCACTGATAACATTACATTATCTCCATATATATGTGCATCCATTTGTGTCTGTGTTTGTTAGACTTTCTCTGTACCTGACTGTTCCCGTAGCATTTGAGCCTGTTGGCCAACCTCAGCCTGTGAGTAAAGGGTGTCAAAGATAAAATTCTACAAATGTTGCAAAAAGGCATTTCTGCCCAGAAGAGGAAGTACTCTTTACTCTGTTTAGTACTCTGTTTAGGAATAGCCTTCAGATCTCACACCACCAGGCACAGATGGCCTAAATACCTGAAATGCAAGAAAAACTTTTAAATGGGGCTTATACTTTACAAGACACCAGAGAATCCAACCGTGAGGCTCAAATTCATAGGAAACCAGGCTTCATTTTTTCCACTCACTGCAGGAAGCTCCTTGTTTATACTAAAAGCAAGTATGACTTTCAGTGACGTTTCACTTTCTGCCAATATTATTGATTTATACCACACTGCAAATGTGAGTGGCATTTTCCTCCAATGTTTCTGTCTTGAGGAACCTGCCTACAGGCCAAAACTTTGTTCTCAGATTCACTTTCTTCAGGAAGTCAGTCAGAATATGTGCCTCTCCCTGCTGTAGCACGATGAGAATTCATGATGGGAACAGATGGGAAGAGATGTCTGATGTTTCAAACTCTGTGCCTTGCACAGGGGCTCTGAAACAGTTAAGTCAGAAATACAAAAACTTTCAAATCATAAGCAACTTTTCTTAAGAGATATTTAGATTTCTTGTTGAATGAAGCCTATTGTTAAATAAATATTTGCAGAATGTTAGACGTATTACCACCTCTTTCACAGATGGAAAAAGCCTCTCCCTGAAGAGAGCAACATATTCACTCCTACATTTATGGACTCAGAATATCAAAGGAAATGTGACACAACCTGACATGTTGATGATGAATGCTGCTTTTCCAGACAGGGCCCAATCCTGTCAGATGCTCAGCGCCCCTGAGTCGCACCAGAAACCAAAGACACTTACCATCTTACCTGATGCTCAGCACTTTCCTGAGCACATGCTTTCTCCAGAGTGTTTCTCAAAAGTAACCAGAATCATTGACAAGGCATTATGTATTTTCTTACCTATGTAGTACGAAAGAGAGAAAACTGGTGCAGCTGATGTGACAGTAGTTCTGTGTTGTAATAAAAATGAGGATTATTGTTATAAATACAACACAAAAAGCGTATTAATGAATGTTTTTATGATATTCATTTCAGTTTCTCCATCTTTAAAGAAGTATTTCCACTTGATACCGGAAGTAAATTTGTTCAGGTCAGTCACACCTTAATTGCTACAAACCACGTTCCCATATGCTTTTGCAGACACAGGGACTGACACTTATTTGTGAAGAAGAAAGCTTCTTCACATTGTTCTGTCATTTTAAACAATTTCAAGGTTATTTGGTATCGAAAAGCAGTTATACAGTATTATTAAGCATTCCAGACATAACATTTAGAGCACTAAAGCATGGAGTTGAATATTGAAATATATTCTAATTATATTGCTAGTAGGCTCCAATTAAGGCACATGAGAAGCATAGTATAGACAAGAATATTCTTAATGTGTCTTAAACTTAAAGAGATGTGCTTCTTTCAGGGTTTCCTCATTAGCTTAGTTAGTATAAAAGGCTAACCTCATTATGTATTTAGACTTACCACATATAACATATAGCATGCCCCAGCTAGGAAAAAAAAAGGTGTGTTCTAACTGCATGCTATGTCAAAAGAAATGCAGAGTCCTAGTGAAGATAGAGGTTTCACATATTTAAACAAACTGAGAAGAACTTTGAGTAGGAGTTTAGAGATTACCGTGATTTACCAGTATTCAGTTAAATTACACCTTCAGTCTGCACTATATACAAACAACTATAATAGTCACCAACGTAAGATAACAAAGTATTTTTTATGCATAGTGGACACAAGGACTCAGAACACTGCAACAAGTTTGCTCAAGGAGCACAGTTTTATCATTGTATATGCAAGACTAAAATTTTCAGGTGTATTATCAGCTTAGCATCCTAAAGCAATTTTAACTTCTTATTCAGGTGTTCAAGAAATTGTTAACAAATTCTTAATAAATTAGGCACCTGTATGAATGGAGTAATTAATACCGATATTTCAGTTTCAGCAAATTCTCAATTTCAGTAAAAAAGATTGTCATCTGTGATGTGAAGACCAAATATATATATACTGATATATACATATAGGGGCATAGATGCCTGCAAGGAAAAGTTTGAGAGAGAGGAAAAAGTCACTTTAACTTCAGGATTTTTCTGTTATGAGACAAACTCCACACAAATCTCTATTTTTCAGAGAGGGAAAAGGCAAGGCTGGTATTACTTCTTTTGTACTTACGGTTAACACTACAACAAAGCAATTTTCTATCAGTCTTCATCTTCTAGCCTTTTTTAATCGTTGACTTCATCTGGCTGACCAGGTCCCTTCTAAAAAAAGGAAGATCCTTTCTCCATAAATTATTTCTACCCAGCTGGGGTTCCTGAGCGTTCATTGGTGTCTGCAAAGGAAGGCTAACCAACAAACTTTGACTAAATCTTTAAAGGTTCAAAATTAAGTCAGATGAATTGCAGCCCCCAGAACCCAAGAAGCAGAGGTGAAGAAGGTCCACTGACATAACAGCTTATAGAGATGTTGTCTGGGAAAAGCATGAAGAATTTTCCAGTAGGCCAAGATGTAACTTCTTCTTTCCACCCACTGAAAGTGGAAAAAAATATTGGTTTTAAAATGTATTGAAGGATTAATTTTTTAAAGTAGTTTTAAAAGGCTTACTCTGGGATTAATTCAAGAATACTGCCTCAGTAATATCAGATCATTCGTGTCTGATTTTAACCTTTAAAGTGTTTTACTAAGCTTTTATATATATTTAAAGACAATGAATTCTGTCACAAAAAGGATCTTTTGAAATGCAAAACTAAAACACAACTGGTTATTTCTGACCACCTCAGATTGCTTTTTCTCTTTTTATTTTTTTTTCAGAATAAAATGTTTTAAAGTATCCACATTTGTAAACATTTTCTACTGAGGAATGGTTTTCATTGTAGCTTGAAAGACATACATGTCAGTTGGGCACTGGGAGTAGAAAGAAAAGATGCAGATCATCCTGTGGCACTTGCTTGGCTGGTCCTACAAAATAATGCAGAGAACAATATTACACCAGAATAGAAAGATGTCCTAGTTCTTAGAAAAAGCAGACATTCAGGGAAGCTCATCCCTGTCCTTACAGGAGATTCTCATGATCTGCCACTTTGAGAAGAAGGGGTATAGGTAAGCAGGAGAAAAAAAGCTTCTCAAATCAAACTGTAAATAAGTGCCACAAGAAGGTCTCTGAGAAATGCACAGTCAGTTGCATCTGAGAAGCCTTGGCAGGCTCAAAGAGTTGCAAAGGGATGATGCTTCAGCACAACCACTACCTCAGACTCCAGTTCAAAAATCCAGCAAAGAAAGGAGGGACTTGGGCCAAAGGGCTGGAAGCATCCAGGCAAAATGGAAAAATAACTTGTCTAAGCACAGAGCAGCCTAAAAATTAAGAAAGCTAAGTTTTTACATAATTAAGGGTGTGACTGCTCCAGAAAAGTACATGAGCCCAGGGGGATTGAGACTGGCCTAGACCAAAAAGGGTTACTTGGTGATAAATAACTCTTAGAAATGGTAATTATGTTATGCCCTAATGTTATTTACTGCCTAATATTGTTCACTGTGACTCCTTTAATTAATCTACCTGACATTCTCACTAACTCATTCCTTTTATCCTTTGCTGAGATAAAAGGTCTTTTTTACCTTATTGCTTTTATGTTAACTCTTGAGAGAATCCAAAGAAATTAGGTACCTGTGTGTGTTTTGAGCACCCATGGCACTCACTTCTGGGGTTCACCATAAGCTTACTGTCCCTTCTTGTATTATAGAAAATTCTTGGCATTCCCGATCATTTTGAAATCAGTTTACCCAACACAGGAAAGAAGTTCCTAAAGTATAATTTTCCCCAGTTTACAAAATTCCTCAGAGTGAGTTCTTAGAGTCACTCTTAGGCTAACAGAAGGCTCCCGTACTTTTTTCAAATAAGGATTTCTCACTAGGCTCTAAATCTCTTTCAGAAGCTATCTAGTTAAATTGCCCAGTAATATTCCTTGGCTAGTTAGCCCAAAAAAGCTCACAATCACCCAACATTATTATTTCCCAAGACCACCTTTACTCTCATGAGACATCTTTCAATTACTCTGACTGGTCAAATTCTCCACTTGAAATGCTCCAGTTCCCTGAAGCAGATCCTCCTGATGACTTAAGCAAGAAATATATATAATTATTTCACCTTGCGGTAAATTGCCCATGATCAGCTCTATGTTGCAAAGCATCGTCTCATGGCTTTATAATTGTGGTGGCTGGTTCACTAGCAACTTTTTATTCTGTAACACACACTCCAGGGCAGATTAAACAAAAAACTTGTTTACAAGCAGTTTAATGAGGAATAGCTATGATGCACACAACTGCTTCTTTTCCCTCTACATACACAAAGGAGCTCACTTCCTATTTTCATTATACAGATGGCATTAACAGATTCCTCTTCAGAAGCCTTCCAGTGAGTGACTCTACAGTAACAGAAACCTGTGTCCCACTGATTTGCATCTGCTGGTGGGTCCTCAGTGAGGGTGGGACAACGGCCAGGTCCAACGCCACCCTTCTCACTGGAGAATGTCTCATCTTCCTTCAACCTCTTCCCTGTATGTTAGTTGTAGACAACCCCATATGTTTCAGTACGAGTTCCCAGGACTCTACAAGGGAGCCTCTTCACACAGCACCCCTCTGAGCTTAATGTCAAGCTCTCAGTAGCTGACATGAGCATCCAAGCCCATGTTTCTGCTTCCTGTTCTCATGAGCCGTCTTTCTGCAGCCCTGGTAAATGTGTTTGATTATACCATCACTCAGAGAATAACTGTCTTTTCTGACATCACTTAATTACCATTTCCCTCCTGTTCATTTATAGTGGTATTTTATACCTGTGTGGCACTTTAGTCTTTTTAAACCATACATAATAACAATTTTTCAGTGGTTTAGTCACAAAATGTTATGGTGAACCAGACTGTTGCTCACTCTTTTACTTGGCTTGCCTACCAATGTTGTGTTGTACTTTGGTTTCTAAGATTTTGGCAGTGATATCTTTTTGTTTTGACTTGACTTAATATAGCACTAGGTGCAAAGGGAGAACTTGCCTGGGGTAGAATTGTTAGACATATATTCTCTGGAAGTACTACTAAAAGTAATAATAATAATAGCAAAATTTCTTCAAGCATACTACACATGGGAAGTGAGCTTGTAGTCAAAGGATGTTATTGAATTTCTGATGAAATAGTGAGATGTTTCAGTAGGAAAAATCTTTTAAGGGTAATATTTTTTACCCAATTTATGTTTTATCAAACATACTGAAAATTCAAATTCAGTTTTGTGATTATTTTTGCCATTCCTGTGGGAGTTCTCTACAACATGTCTTCAGTTAAGTTGAACCCTGTAACTTGTCTTGATGATAGTGTGACTGTTACGTCTTATCAAATCATTGAACTATACCTCACAGAGACATCCTAGAGTTCGATGGAAACTGCAGCTGTTTGAAAATGTGCAGTGAAAGTCATATTTAGATTATATTCCATGATTCTTATCCTGCTAGGCTCTTAGGTATCTTCTGATCTCCATTTACACCTATTTAAATTATATAAAGCCGAGTGAAATTCAGAAAAAAAAGATATCAACCTACTTGCATGTCATTACATCTCTCCATGATTGTTACCATAATAATACCCAATACCCAAGGCTACAAGTAGCAAAACTAAGCCTAATACAGATTATCACTAATATTATGATCTCTGTTCTGATACCTACCAATATTGAACACCAATATTCTACAAGGCACAGAGAGCAGTACCCAGCGTGATTCATTTCCCATTATCAGGTAATACTAGAACTGTAATGACTTTAGTATGATATTTCTGTGGATGAAAGGGGAAAATAAGAAACACACTAGTGTTAAAAAAAGAGAAGGAAAAAATGGGACAAATGCCTGGCTTCCAGTGCGAGAATTGTGAGCCGATGTCCATTGGCTTAGGAAAGACTGAGAGAGCTGTAGTTATATTTTATTGGTTATAGTGATTGTCATTACGTAAGATAACTTGTGTCTTCCTTCTGCATTGCACTTTATCCAGTAACATCAACAAATTAATGTTATACAAGTGTGTGTTCTGGTAGGCTATAACAAGATGTTTCTTGTTTTCTGTTTTGTTCTCTTGGAAAGAATAAAAAACACTACTCCTATTTTTAACTCTTCGACCCAGTGTCACTCTGCATCACTTGGAGACTGTCAATTTTTGCAGTTCTAGTCATTATCCTTACTAACCAACACATTTTAGAAGTTAACATAGCCAGACATTGTAAACATCTATAGTCTTGAAAAGAAGAATTGAAATTTGGCCTAGTTCATGGTTACAGCCCCCTCCTGGGGCCATAGATGTTTGTCTTAGTTTCTTCGCTTTGCACAGAAGAAGACATTAAAGGCTCTAAACCACTTAGAATAGCAGCTGCAACAATCTCAGGCAAAAAAGGTGAGGGGACACAACAAGCCTAGGCAACCCCTCAGCCCCAATAGGCATCAACTCAGCAAGCCTGAGCAGAGACTCGGAGCAGGCAGACTCTCTGCGCAGACCTCGTATCATCTAATGTTAGCCATCTAAAGTTCATGCAGTTGGAAACCATGTTTCAGCTATAGCTATAGCTGTCGAAGGAGAACAGGATCTTGCAGGATGTGATTCTCAACTTTTGATGACCCCTGTACCTGTACCATGCAGGCACTTCCGCAGCATTGTTTATACCATTCGGGATTTTTCCTTTTTTTTTTTTGGTTGTCTCCTTTCTTACTGTTTTTCTCTTGTGATACCATCATTTATATTTAAATACTACATAGGTCTGCATGCAGAGCTAATTTTTCTGATTGCACTAATTTGGGAGAGAGTACTTGT
The DNA here is from genome assembly GCA_033558185.1 of Dromococcyx pavoninus. NCBI lineage: Eukaryota > Metazoa > Chordata > Aves > Cuculiformes > Neomorphidae > Dromococcyx > Dromococcyx pavoninus. Next base: position 5,778,233 of record JAUMJL010000401.1, read on the forward strand.
TCTTGACATAACTGATTAGAGATGTTTCATATTCCAAGGTTAACAGCTAGGTAACATTAGATTCAGTATTATGTCTATTTGCAATAAGTATTGTGCCAAATGACTGATCCAGGCAGTTGAATTTTTCATAGGGTCCCCTCATGAACTAGGAAAGAAACTAGGAGCATAAGTTCCCTACAGTATCCGTACTCTACAAGAGACTCTCTGCGGTAGTTCTGTGCAGAGAAGAGGCAAACTCAGCATCAACTTTCTGTTGCCCACTAGTGTTCTCTTATTGAAAACTAAACTCTACACAGATGGTTAAGAAAGAAAGATTAAGTTTCAAAAATCACCAAAGCTCAAACATTAGTTAAATGAATGATATTTAAGAAAATGTTTGAGCTCATATTCAGATAGACCATGCCCCTCCATTGCAAATTAAAATATTTATTATGTTGTCAGCACCCTGGAATTTTTAAGAGAAACTGTTTTCTCTTTGTTGAAAATTGAATTCTGAAAAATATTTGTTTTTAATAACAAAAACTCAGTTTTGAAAAATACAATTAATATTTGTAAACTGACTATTTTCCTGTTTTCATTTATGGGAAATGTCAGCATAAACGATAAATTAAAAACAACATTTTTTTTCCTCTTTTCCCAACTTTCCCATGAAAAACAAACAGTATTTTCCTTCAACCCTACTGGCAACAGAAATGTCAATACAGAAAGCCTTCAGGCATCAGACTGGGTTTCTCTTCAAAAGCTCAAGGTTAATGAGCATATTGTGAATCGTCTGAAGGAACCTCAGATCCATCTGCTGGACTATTTACTCAATGACTCACAGGAAGGTGAAACGTAGAATTATCAGCCCTTCCCTTCAATAGGATAGATAACACTCTCTAAGCCTCTGAAGATCAATTCCTCCCAGAATTAAATCATGCAGCCGTCTTCCAAGACATTAGAAATTCTCTGGAGGAAGAGGATGCAATCTGAATGTGCAGAAAGTGTTACTTTTCTACAGTTCAGAAATGTTTTTATTGGTAATAAATAAAACAAGATATCAGAATCAAGAGGATTTGAAAAAGTGTCATGAAAAACCTCTGGTTGAAAAATACTCCTAAGCAATACTGTTGACTTACAACAGAGGCAGTAACTTCTTTTTTCCCCTCTTTTTTCAAAACTATTGCTTGCTTTTAAAAATTCTATTCAAAAACAAAACAAAGCAACAACTGTAATACCTCCAACTTCACTTGCTAATGGATAAATATAGCCTTATGGGAGAGAAATGGTAAAATAACTGATATTTAGAACATCCTCTGAAGTAAGCAGCTGTTGCTTTGCCTGTTTGGTAGAGAGAAAAATGTTTTTCATAACCCCATTCACACTAAGAAGAACTATATGTCACACTTGAACAATTGCAGAAATAGTAGCTGTAAATGTAGATACAGTTACCATCCATTCTGAATAAAAATTTCGCTACCTGGCTCGGTGTGGTTAAATGGTCTGCCTGAAACTATGCAGCCAGTGCTAAAGCCCAGATGAAGAGTTTTATACTTGTAGTAAAAAATTTTTGTTCAAAAAATATGGAACTCCTTAAAAAATAACTTAAATGATTACTTAGAAATATTTTTTCTCATATTAAGTGAATGGTTATAACACTCTCTCTGCAATAGTAATATTGCCAAGTAGGTTATTTATTACAGTTAGACCATAATTATGTTTGAATTACAGTTTCACATTCTCTTTTTTTGCCTGAGCTGTATTTTTAAGTCACTGTCTTTTAAATAAAAACCTGTCTTTGTATAAAATCACAGCATAAATCTGCTGTGATAATCAATTAATAACATTTGTGATTATCAGGCAAATTGGTTTTGTTACACTGATTTTTATCATGATCATTGTTCTATATGTGTACCTGATTGTTATCAACCTGTGGGACGTGTCTGTGCAGAGACTGGAACAATATAGGGTAGACTCTTACAGTGCTCCAACAAAAACTAAATTGAAAGCTCTAGGCACTGCTGGAGCACTATTCTACGGAAGAGAAACCAAGTAAAATGCCACACTAAGATTCCTTCATGTAATCTTAAATGTTCAAGAGACTTGGGAGACTATCTTATGTATCTGCACAAACTGACACAGAAAATGGCAGCAAATACTAATTTTCTGGATTTACTGCATGACAGGAACATCAGGTGGTAAGTTAAATAATGTAAGGCACAGAAATTGGGTAAAAATCTTTCTATGATCCTGCTCATCATAGACATGTGAGCAGCTGGTTCCCACAGCAATTCCTATTTGCTTCTAAGCCTCCCCAGCTGGGATAAGTGAAAGCCTTATCACGGTCACTGGCAATCCGACAGCCATCTGAGGGAGGCTGGGCTGTGAGTCAGTCCCCTATACGGCGGGGAGGAATAGAAACTTTCTCTGGAGGTACCGACAGCAAGCAGAGCCTTTCTCACTTTTATTTCCCATTAAAGGGTACTGTGCCTGTTCACGGAGAGACTTCTATCCCTGCATGGCGAACAAGGGAACATTATGCTGGTACCTCTCACATACTTCAAATAAACGTTAGCAGGTAATGTCTGAGCCTGTGATCCCTCTCAGAGCACAGTATCTTTTCACAAGGAAGTGAAGGGATCCTCCTAAAAGATAAGAGATAAAGTAATCTGAGATTACACTGTCTCTGTGAAAGCTGGCAGTGACATTCCTCTATGCCATGAGATAACTAATGTCTTCAGTATAGAAGAAGATGGTCAAGGGTTTGGGCACACCAAGGGTCAGACGCACGAGTGCTCAGCTCCTGCTGGGGCTATATTTGTTAACTTGTACAGCTCAGATTTAGAAATATTGGTGCAGGTAAGCAGGCTCAGTGCCATCACCTGCACCAGTGAGGTATTTCTTTATGGTTCCTGAAGTCTTCCAAAAGTAAAATGTTTACCATGTGCAAGAATGGTTTAAAAAAATACTGCTGTTCTTTTAGACTTAATAATTCCATGTGTAGACAGAGAAATGGTTTACTATGAAGAAAGATATCTGTAAAATTCATCCTTCTATAATTACTTAATATATTAATTCCAAGACAGCTAGGGATGGGGAAGCTATGCAAGGAGAGAAGATTTCCAATAAGTAAAACGGTTTCTGTATGACAGTCAGGCAGAGATATCTACTTTTATGCAAGCTGATGAGATGTTAAAAATTCCACAGAAAGACCAATCCAGTAGCCTCACTGTGTGAAGATGCTCAGTGATGTGCCTGGCAGGTAATCAATGAAGGTTTTCTAAGGCTCAGTCTCAGCAGGTACTCATTACCTCTGTAATCACAGCTTGAATGAATCTCACACCCAGACCTTGCTGCATGGTTACAGTATCTAACAGAATCCCTACATTACATAAGAGACGTAAAGATACCAGGGTACAATCAGAAAAGAAGCTGACCCCCTTTTAATTTTTGTTAGTTGTAGAAATCCATGGGGGTTTCAGAAATGTAGGACTGGGCCTAAAGAATGAGTTTCTTAATTATATGACGTGGAATATTCCGTGCAGGTAAACTAAACATTCCAGAGACTTTCATATGAAGATACATAGCAGGTAGACTTGTGTGGCTTGAAAGATATACATGGCCAATGTCTGTGTGTGTTTATGTGTGCACAGGGGAATGTTAAATTGCTTTATACCAGTGAGTTTTTAAGCAGGAAACATGAGTAACAGTATTACAACTAATAAACTAATCAGTCTAGAGCTGTGCTTTTCAAACAAAATTTATTATATTTCTCAAACAGCCATAACCTGATACAGCATCAAAAACTCTGAGTAAAGTATTAGACCTTTTTTTTTCCCCCGGTAATAGCGGTATAATTTATGTCCCCATAACAGAAAGTTAGAAGCCTGTTCATCAAGCAGATTGTGTCTGGGTAAGATTTTATGCTAAGAAGTTAGAATTCCAAGTTTGATTTACTTGATTGATAATATAAAAAGAGTAACAGTGAAAGAGAAATATATTTTTAATATACTGCTCTGCAGTCTCTGCAGTAAACCAGCAGATGAACTATGAAATTTATTTTTTACATTTCATTAGGATTGTATTAAAATGTATGAAAGATTATTATCCATATAGGAAAAACAAACAAACAAAGATGTGTCTATTGTGACAACTACAATTTTTTAAAAATCCTTTGGGGTTGGAGTTTGTTGGCAGGTTGGAAAGAATAGCTCGACTAAGTCTCAAACTACAGTAAATGCAATAGTTTATAGCACCTGAATGGTAAAACGGTACTCCAGTATTTAAATTAGCATTTAATAGATGGCATGAATCATTTTCATACTCATGCTTTTGCACAATGGACTACACCAGTAGAAATACAGAGTTCTTGGTGACATTGTTTAAGGGTCTAATCTTATACTGCTGCTTCAATAATCTTCCAAGGGCTACAGAAAATGAGATGAGGTACACTGAGAAACTAGTGCACAAAAAACTTATTACGAATAAAATGTTGTTTAGCTGCTTAGATAACTCCTTCTGAAGAAGACAATTTTAAGTTCCATTTCTATTACAACAGTAGTATACCAAAGAATTCTTTTTAATGAAAATTAAATGAAGAAAATGACAAATTGCATCCAAATCCAGATTTGTGACTTGTGCAAAATAGTAACTTTGAAACATGACTGTTTGTAATGTGATAAAGCATAATATAAATTTAATGGCTTTCAAGACACAAGCTATTAAATACCATACAAACCTGGTAAATCCATTTGAAAAGTCAGTTCTAGGCTCCTAGATCTTGCAGCACTTTCAGAAAGTGCAAGTTTAATTTCCAGCACCCCCGTCTGGGATTCAGAACTACAGAAAAAACAATGACTTTCTTTAAGGTTTTACATACCAGTCAGGAGAGTCACTATTCCAGAAGATTGCCAATATATACAGAAACAAATACATGCAAGGAGGGAAACCCACATGGCAGGTGGGGTGAAGGGCTGTCTCATCACTGTTAACCTACTGTCTGCAGCCAGCCCAGCTGCCATTGCAGGGCTGTGAGACTGCTTTGCCTAAAGTCATTACCCAGCCAATGGCTGGACTGAGACTGAACTGAAGGAGGGTAAAAAATATACTATGTACGAAAAATATTAAACCTTTCTGCACTTAGGAGCAATGAAAAATGCCCAGTAGACAAAGCACCAGTAGACCAAGTGATCCATAAACATGTTTCTGTTTCGCTAAGAAAAAGAAAAAAGAAAGGAAAAAAGAAAAAAATTTAACTGTAGAATACTTTATCAGTCTGAGCAAACGATTATCGACTGCAATAAAGCACCCACAGGATGCCTCTCTCGCCAGCATTACTCCCACTGAGTTATCTCCCAGCTCTCATGGACAAGCACTAAGTTTCCTCAGCATCAGCAACTAAATATTTATCTGTCTACTCAGCTGAAAATTTTATGAGTTAAGATTTGGGGGTTAAGCTACTCGCTGATGAAAATTCAGGAACAACTATTAAAATCCATGAAAGCATCAATGATCATTCCATGAAAAATCACAAAAATAGCAGCTTCCTTGGTTGACCTGACAAAGGTACCTTCCTTGACATGCAGCTTCTTTCATGCAGTTATAGGGTATGAATGAGTAGAGTAGGGGCAACCCCTCCTCCCTCATGGTGCCTGCTCTGTTGCCTCCTTCAAAAGAAAGCGGAATCAATGGTAGACACAGCACTGGTTTACTCCTGTGATTGCTACTGTACATTGAAATCATGCCTTTAGAATTCCTATCCATTTCCTAGAGTTTATGATGCAGGATGTATGACCCTATCTCACTAAGGTTTTTTGGCCCTGGACCCTCTTTTGCAAACACTGTGTCTCCAAAATTATGTTTCCAATCTGCAAAGAAAAGATCTCCTAGATTGGTTATATTTCTGTCCTGTGATATCATCAAACAGTAGGATTATAAAGCTACAATTTAGGCTGTCTGCTGAGTAAAATGTCAGTTTAAATTACTGTGCTTGGCCAGTGACAGCAAAGCCTTGGAGTGAAATTGTGGCTTCAGAACAAGACCTTTAAATTTTGTCTGTTTAATCTGATCCACAGGCAGATTATTTGGTTGAGTGTGCCTAGCTACCAGACACCAATACTTGTACTCGACTACCATCCTTTTTTCCATACATGGGTAAGAATGTCCAAGAATATCAAGAACAGATATCGTACGTCTTTTTTTCTTTTTCTCTTAACACAAGTATTTTATATAAACAAGTCAGCATAAATCAAGATTGTCAAGCCACAACAAGAAAAAAAAATCCATGTGAGAATATTTTTTTCTTCTAATATAGAAACAGCAATTTTATTATAAAACAAAACTAATACCATTTTCACTCCAAAACTCCCCTGCCTATTTTACTATAACATTCTGACTGGAACCCTTCCCAATAATTCCTAGTGACATCTCCTCACTTAAAGCACATCTTAATAAAATTACAACCTGAAAAAACAACCTGTGTTTGCTGTAGTAGTCTAGGAAGAATATTAACTAGCTATTTTGCAAAAGTCCCCACTCTATTTCCCTGCTATATAGTCGAAGCTGAGTGCAAAATAATTTTGAAAGTGATTAAGAGAAAAAGGAATATTTCCTAATACGACATGAAGATTCATGTTACATTGACATTCCTGGGGCTGTATCTCTCACAGTAAGAATACATACACCTCTCTAAGAAGAAAACCAAAAAACCAGAATATTTGTTAAATCTGCCATTATCAGTAAATAGTTGAACGTGAAATAAATTAAAAGAGTGGACAAAATTTTGGATTAAATTTTTTGCATTTAAGTCCTAAAATTAGGACATGAATTCACTCTTATCTTCACTAAAATGTGAGCTGTTTGGAATTGAGACAAGTTTTCAATATCAGTCTGATGATTTCCATATTTGTATATATTTTTTCAATAGGCTAATATCATTTGCACATACCTTAAGCTATAAGCTAAAGGTATACAGCAAACTTGAAAACCACATTTCTGCCTAAATATTTTGAAGGAATTAGAGTTATAAGAAAAGTTAAGGCTCCAGTTTATGTTCACATTTAGTTTTCTCTAAGTAATCTCACTGATATAGACTCTCTAAGCATTTTCTAATTTGCTAAAAATACTCTTTGGCACCTCAGCAGGAGAAGAGAAAAAAGCTCGGAACATATTGCTGTACTGAGGATCTATCATGAAATTGAGAGCATTACAATACCATCTGACCATGAATAAAAGAAATACTTTCTTTAAATCTTCCAAGTCCAAAAAAATGAAGCTGACAGTCTTTAACAGCGTCTAACCAGATTACCGATGCAGACTGGCAAATTGTGGCAAATTGTTAAAAATATCTTCTCAAGCACAGACTGCATAGAAAAACAGGTAGTGGGACCAATGGATTTCACTGGGGAAAAACAAATAGGCTTTTGGACATAAAGAAATTTTTTGAATACAGAGCATTTACATCCACTGTTTACAACTGCTATGTGGACATTAAAGTATCTTTATTCACTTAGAGATAGCTTGCAGGACCGCAGGAAGAAAAAAAAAAAGAGAGTCTTTTTTATACAACTGTGTTGAAAAGGGATGACTTTTTATTTTATATCTAACCATCTCATATACATAGGTAGGCAATTTTTCTGAGATCCAGGAAACTCTTAATAAAAAACACTGAATGACTTGCAAAGGAATTACATTTGTAAAAACTTAGTTAATTTTTCTAAGGAAGTATTTTGCAACAGCTCTTCATTTCCTGGCCTCCAAGTAAACTGGGGATACCACAGTAGAGAGTGTTTTAGTGGTATTTGCAACCCAGTCAAAATCAAAAAATACTGGAAGCCTCCCACTGAAGGAAGTCTGTACCAGTCAAAAAAGGAAAGCATTAAGGTCTGTTCTGCACAAACAAAATAACTCTGTGTCCTGTCCCTTTATCTAGAAACATTAATAACTTGGACAAGTGCCCAGCTGGCTTTGAGATGAGGTGGCTCCTGGACTGCAGTGAAAACTATACTCAATGGATTGAGGCAGTACGATGTATTTCACTTAACTTTTAAATTCCTAAAATTGACTCACTTGCTTCAAACAACACAGCAGAGGATGCATAATTTTGTTACTAGTGCTAGGCGGAGTTTTGCTGGAACTCAATGTCTCTCTTTCTCTCTCCACTCTTTCTGAATGAAAGTGTATCTATGCAGCTCCTCATGCAGAATATTCATGGTTCTGGGCATTCAATATTTCCTCTGTCAGAAGAAAGGTCTTCTCAAACCAGATAAACACAAAATGATCAACAATATGACTCTGCAAAGACAGTTTTTGAAAAAACTTTTCTTTTGGAGGAAAACATGGTTAACAACTTTTACCTGTGCTCTGCAAAGACATTTTAACTTGGGTGATCTTAAGCAGCAGTTTCTGTAACTCTAATTATTGTTTACGGCATAACAAATCATATCATGTCTTTCTACCTCCTTCTTTGCCCTGCGGATTGGTACAGCAACCTACTAAACTCCGGAAGAGCAAAGAGCTTCCATGAAAGTTGTTTGTTTGTTTGTTTGTTTCTTTGTTTCTTTCTTTCTTTCTTTCTGGAGGAGCAGTAATATGCATTTTGAGTCCAAAACAGAAGTTGTTACAAAGTCATCAGTCCATAGTTTTTTTCTCCTCGGGGTGCAGTGAAGATCCACTCACAATCTTGGTTGAAGATGTTCTTTATTTATATGTGATTTATCACTAAACATTTACACAAATGAAATGCACCAGGTAACTCTTTTAACCTAAAAATCCTCCTCATAGCCCACCCCAGTCTCATGGTCTATGAGATATTTGTAATCAGCCATGGTAATCTGTTTTTTTAAGACTGAACAACACTTATCTCTTTCTTCCCTTCTATGTACCAGTCTCACAAAATAAAATATCGATCTGTTTCAGGTAAGGCTACTCTAGCACTTGGGATGGTGATACCCCTAATCCAGGCAGTACCTCTGGCAAGTGTGACACACAGATAACAACTGTTTCTAACAGGAGGATGCTAAAATGGTGTCCATGCTTCCTTGAAATAACATAGGAGAAACCATATGGTCATGTGAAAGCAATCCCTTAGAAACTTTTAAAAGGACCATTTATGTTATAACATTTATACCTTTTAAGAGACGGACATTCCTAATTTGAAAAACTTGATGTATAAGCTAGGCCTTTTCTTGGTATTCAACGTAATATGTACAACTCTAATAATGTGGCCTTTGTGTCACATAGGACAGTTCTTAATAAAATACTCACTTAAAGAATACGAGGCAAAATACTGCAACACACACTATCTTGAGTTATACCACCAATGTAATGCAAGTATGATTAAGCACTGGGTTCCCTTTTCTCCCTGAGGCTTTCAGAATGGCTCAGAGCTTAACACAGAAGAACAGAGGATTCTTTTTTTTCTTCAGCACATCAATTATTATATTGCCAGGACATAAAATAATATTTATAACACTTTGCTAGCCATCTGGATTAGTAAAAAGGTGTCTATCTGTCTAGCTCAAAGATCTGAATGGATCTTTGCCACAATGATCACAACCTAATTTTTGTCTATCAAGGACTGTGCTCATGGGTATGGGTCTGCCTTGGTCCTATCCCAGGTGCCTTCTGAGGTCTGCTGTAGTTACTCAGTGAAGGGATAAGAGGAGCCTCTTATGCAGAAGCCAAAACTGATTTTACATACAAGCTTTTAAAAAGATTTTTGTTTTATATGAGACCACCAGCTGAAGTGGAATGTCTCAGCTAGGTGATCAGACAAAGCAAAATCACCTACAAATTTTCTCAATCCACAGTCAAACCCCCTGCGGAAAAAAGAAATATCAAAGAAGAACAAGCTAGCCCAGTCTTTTATGGCCGTGTGATTTTTCTTTTCCTTCTCTCTACACTGAAAAGGACAGTTTGGCCTGAATCATAAAATAAATGTAGCACAGCAAGACAAACTTGACTGATGAGCATAAGAATACAGAGGTGATTCATTTAATCAAATGATTTTATAAGCAACTAATGTAAATTAAAATGCTGAAAGGAAAAATCAAAGTTACTCAGGCTGCTTGAACCTGCTTTAAAAGCATACCAACACCCATATCCACACCCTTTTTTTTACTTCTTTAGTTCCTCCTGGAACTATAATGCAGGTTTTTTTAATAATTAAATAAAAACCACAAACCAGACCTTTCATACACAATTGTACTTTACATTAGCAAAATGCTCTTTCATGAGTGAGTCAGTCTGCCATGCCCATTAATGGCTAACAGCTCTGTTAAAAAGGATGAGCAAAAAAAGCCTTAGAATATTTTATTGTTTAACGTGAAAGCACCCAGAATAATAGATGGGCATTTTTTTAGTATGAATCAAAATAATCACATTTCATTAATAAAATGCACACAACATCTGATTCTGTAGCTGTTCTGTGCATGGAAGTCAACAGGGTTTAATAAGATGCAACACAATAAAGTCAATTAATGCATTTGTCTCTAACCTACAAAATGAGAGCAGTTGGTATGCTTGCATGTAAGCTCACTCCTTAACCAATATCTATGGTCTCCAGTGACAGCTACTCCAGACTTTTTTTTTTTTTAAAAGTGGCTACAAGTTACCTGTATCTCTAGTGTTAAATGTCAGACCAGAAAAAAGGCAAAAACTGACCCAAAACCCATCCGAACTCAGAAGAATCGAGGGGTCATTTTTATCTTTGTAAAAGAGGACAAAGTGTTAAAAAGTAGATACCTCAAAATAGAAAACCTGTTTCTGAAATAACTATCTTTAGACTATGTCATATTTAGACTATGTCGTGTTCCTTCCACATTTAGTCAGTAGTTTTCAAGAATCTGGAGTGTTTATGCTGAACGCAAATATGATCAGAACACTAGAGTATGAAACCAGTCAAATGCCTGAGAGAAAAAATAAAAAGATATTTAGGATTTTATTCATTCACCCAGTCAATATTATTACCTCCTTACTTAAAAGAAAACAGAGAATTATGATACCAATATCCCAACTATGCAGTATAATACTGGGAAGTCTATTAATTGCGTGTTAATCGATTTGATATACCTGTCTATAGTACAAGGGTAAGGATTGATTTTCAGTGTCATGTTTGAAAAGAAAATAATTAGGTTATTGGAACACAAGAATACCTTGGCAACACTCGCTCATCGCACCCCAAATAAATTCAAGATTTGGCTATTAGTTTATCTTGAATGAGAAGGTGATTTAGTTCAAGAGAAGAAGTAGGCAGGTAACCAATAAGTATCTTTTAGAGTATCTGTTGCCATTTGGAATTAGTGCACAACAACCAAATATTTGCAAGGGAAAGAAATGTGCTCTGAAACCAAGGTTTTGCAAATGACCACTGCTAGAGATAATGTAACAGCTCTTCCCTTATTAGTAAAATGGTGGTTAAAAAAGCAAAAGACAATCCATCATGGCAGTGGTTTAGGCTTTGAGAAAACTCAAATGAGCAGGAGAGATCGGAGCAGATTATAAGGCATCACCCTCCAAATCATTTACAATAGAAAGTAAGTTTATACTGAGCCCTAGACCTGCTAAAAGGAAGATGAATCATGGCACAAAAGGACAATCAAGTGCTGAGCTGTGTTTCAGGAATGAAGTAATCATGAATCATTGATTATATGTGAGTATGTGTGCATGAAAAAGTGGCAAACAGAGAAAGCAACCTGCACAGCTGCTTTTCCATCCACATTCAGTAAATACATAGTCCTATCAAATGTCACCATAAGAAAACCCAGTAAAGTGATCTCACAGTGGTGAGCAGGAAGCTGTTGGTTCACCTTGCTTTGCAAGCACTGCATCAGTTTGTCTCATGTTAGCTTTACATTTCTTCTTAGACATGAAGAGATTAGTAAAAAAAAGCATCAGCTGATGTAAATTAGCCCTATGCTGTGCAGGAGTTTGGGCCAAACAACCTTTAGAGGTACCACCCAAGCTAGATAATTCTTTTGTTCTCTCACCTAAAAATTTAATCAATACTGTGTAGTGTATTATGTCAGTCATTTTCAAAGGAATGATAACAAAATATGTACAAAATTCCATTCAGTCATCTGTTCATGAGGTATGTTATACATTTCCTACAAATTTGTATTTACAGTATTTCTCTGAACTGGAAACCCAAGTCCCTTGTTTTTCTTATACTTTATTTTTACAAATGCTAAGTAGCACAACTCTGATTGAAACTTTGATGGTCTAGGTGGGGTTCCATAAACCATTTGCAGGTTAACCTTCCTTTGTGAAGAACACAATTTTTGGATATAGGGTTTTTGATCATAAGATCAGCCTTCATCAGCCTTCTGGAACACAAATACTCCTTGATTTGGGGGGAAAAAAAAAAAAGGCAACATAAACACTTTGGAGATAAAATTCTGGTTTTGCACAGACCTTGTCTGAGATGCTATTTTGGATCGGTGTCATTAAGGGACCAGTTTTTAAAATTAAAGAAGGAGGAGGAGCTAATTCTCTGCTATATTAACATTTTAAAAATGACAACAGTTTGATAAACACAAATGTCCACGAAGTCTAAGGGAAAGATAGGAGTGGGCAGAGGGCAGCTGAAGTGAATCAAAATACAGGTTGAATTTTCCTTGCGTAGCATTTTGAAAGTTATCAAAGAGGTGATAGTTCTTTATATATGGTAAACATATCACATTTCCTCCTCCTTTTCTTGTAAAGTATGTGGACTGTTTCCTGAAGATATGTCATTGAATCTAGTTTGATCATGAGGTTTAACTGAACAGTCCTTTTCAGCCTCCGAGATCCCATAATTTTAACTGAGTACTTCCACCCTATTGCAAGAGCTTTTTCTTGTCTTGATATGCTTTGTGGTGACCTCACTCACCCATTAACCCTTGTTTCCTCAATTGCACTGTTAGCTTGAGTGCAGCCTGGGATCAGAATCTATTACTATATTTGATTTTATTCGGCTTAATAAACCTAATGATCTTGGCTCAAATTTTAATTCATTGATACTATTCAGTTCCTCTTATCACACTCCGCATTGCTTATGGCACAGAAGAGCACTTAGAGCACATAGGAAAGGCACTGAGGTCACGTGGGCAGTTCAAGATTACAGTGTAGCTGCAGCTGCTAAACAATTTTCTTTGTAAGTGCTTGGTATGCGTTAGTTAAACCGTGGGCTAGGCAATGGTGTTCGATTCAAGTTTGTACTCAGTTATCTGGAAACAAAGTGATATGTCAACATCGTTAAATGGGCACTTTTGGGAGATTATGGGAGAAAACTTGTTAGCCTGAGATAGGAGCACAAAAGTTATGTTCTGATAACATAACTAATTTTCTTCTCCATTTGTAGAGCATAGATATCTAGCCTGACCATTGAGGTTTTTTTTTTCTATGTGGATATTTTATTTGCCAGAAACTTACTTGAGTGAACTTCAAAAATTTGTGAGCCTTCTGAATTTGACACTTTTTATTTCAAAAGATCTGTTTTTCAAAAATGTAAATGTTTTGTTTGTTATGTTCAAAGTCAACCCTTTTATTTCTGATATTTGACATTTCATTGAGAAATGAATCTACATTTTTTTAACTAAAGAAAATAAAACAAAGGATTGCAAGTGAAAATTTTGCTTGAACCAAAATAAATTTCATTTCAGTAAAAGATTAAAAAATCTATTTAAGGTCTGTGTAAGACAACCTTTTCATTTTCTAGTTCAGCAGTAAAGTGCAAAAGCAATTATTCACACAGCTCTATTTAACCTATTCTGATTTCATGGACACTTCGGCTCTGTGGTGACTTCACATTGTTCTAATAAGTGAGGAAGTTAAAAATCACTTGTGTGTGGGAGATGTGCAAGCTAGATGCCCTGTTTGAGTGCTCATTGGTAGGCATAGAAATATGAGATTATTTTGAGTATGAGCTATTACCCAGCTTGTTTACATCTGCTTTGAATGCTTCCAGAAAAAGCATGATTTTGGCACAAACGAGTACCAAAGTACTACTAGTTCATGACCCTATTCATTCATTATTGAAAAGCATCACCCCAAACACCTGGGGAAAAAAAAACTTAGCTTCATGTCCTGAAGTTAATCTAACTATTAAGGTATCAAAGAATTTGGCACTGAGTTAATAAATCATTCTAGTAAGCATTGTTATGAAGTAGGATGCAGAAAGAAACAAATAACCCCATGGAAATCAATCTGTCAAGGACTGAAATGAGTTATGGTAAACTGGAATATGTTTTAACTACTTCTCAGCTATTTGAGTGCTGAGCCATAAAAATACAGACCTTCTCTGTGCACTGCACTCCAGATAGTGTCAATGCGTCTAACTTCAGGGAAAATTATTTATAACAGAGCAAAATCATCAATGTAAGATATCCTTATGGGCTGGATAAGCAAATTGAAAAACTGATGAAGCTCCTCGATAAGAAAGCTGTGTTAGAAACAGTTAAGATAAAAGATAGTTCTACCTGGGTTAGAATTAGTTGGCATTGCTAGAGCAAGGCATGAAATATTTTCATCATAATCTTTCTAATGGAAGGCATAACATTACCAAACTCTTAATATGAATATGGAAAGCTGAGAAGGTTAATCAAATTACGAATAAGGAAGATTCAAACCCCATTCTCTGTATATATGTTCAAAATGGATGATGTGCTTATTTCCCCATCCAGGATGAGAACATACCTTGTGCAAGGACTTACTTGATTATATAGAGTTAATATTAATGACTGAAATAACTGTCATCAAGGGTCATTGACCTCCTGTCTGTTCTGACTGCAAAGACATCCTACCATTGAATTATGGATAGCTATATTTATGTTCTAATTTAAATATCATTTAATATTTAACTTGTTGTTGTACATTTGCATAGTTTACTACATTGTCATCTTCTTTTTACCAGGTCTGCAAGTTTCAGGACCATAGAATACAGCCTGGATTGACTTCCCTGTGAACTTCCTACCTCTACTTGTAGGAGCTTACTTTTTAAAACCTGAAATAAAAAGATTAAATCTTCTTCATATTAAAAAAAATAAAAGAAAGAAAGAAAAGTAAAGAAAAAAGGGAGAGACTGATGTTCTACCTGCCAAGGACCCAAAGGCATTCCTTTACCTTGGAAGCACAAATTAAAGAAATTAATTTAGTTTTCTTATGTTATTTAGAATCTCAATCATTTGGAAAGACTCTGTGCAGATTTAATTTTTATGCTTAGGGTTTTCTTAGGCAAGATATTAAATCAGCCACCAGAGCAACAAAGAGAAAGTCACAAAATATTAACAGTCCACAATATATCTTGTTCTTGTAGAAGTCTATGGAGAAGAAAGAAAAGTTTAGAGATCTCAACTTCCCAGTACATCTATTCCATAGATGAGACAACGAAGCAAAAGTTTTCTCTGGAAAATAAAATGCTTATGTCTACACTGTACATTGGAGCTTGTTTGTGGCAGGCTAAACACCATAACGTACTGGCTGTTAGCCCACAGTAAGCTGCTTAGCTGTAGATGAGGCTCAGAGATCAGCCCTGGCCAAGAACAGTTAACCTTAGAAAACCATGACCTGTAGTATGGCTGGCCCTACCTGAGACCAGTGTCTCCAGCCTGAGCGAACAGGGGATTGTGTCCGTGCTGAGGGAGCTCTAGAAGTGGGCTGTGGCTACCTCATGTGATGTGAATAATGGGCAAGTCCTGTCATGAGAGCAGGTTTTCTCTCTTCTGGCTTCCCAAGTATGCCCCAGAGGAGTGAAAAAGAGCCAGACCATTAATCCACCTTCCTTGCACCAACCTGCAGAACTGGCTGGGTGCACCGGAGGGATGGCTCCGCGTACATGCACAAACCTGTGTGCTGGAGATCTGCATGAGGGATTGTGCCTCAGGGGTTGCAGTCCCTCCTCAGCTCCTCTGGAGCTTGTCCTGCTCCACAATGCTCCTCGAAGGCTCTGTGCTCATCTGCCCACAACAGTTACACGAATCCTCACCAAAATTTTAAGATTCTTCAGGCAAAGAGCAGTGACCTCCAATCCCCCACCTTCAGCCAGGAACCATGGAACCCTTGAATGGGCGTGAGATATGGGATACAACACAAGCTAATGCATTTATACTAAACCTCAACATTCCTGCTGCAAAACTCTTGGCCAGGCTGAAGCTACATGAATACAGGAAAAAGGTTCAATGCAACCTTAATATCACCAATTTTAACACTGTGACAGGGATAAACACCTGACTGTTATCACTGCTATGATTAGCACAAATTAAAAATGTGTTTTCAAAAAGGTCCGTACCCTAGTGCCCAACAAATCACTGACAGAAGCAAATAAATAATTCATCGCATTGAAAGTCTCTCCAAAAAGAAGTATCTCTTGTCTGCAACAAATAAATCCTCTGTTTACACCACAAGACAAGCAATACAGTAGTGTATACTCTTCCTCTAATGGACCTTCTTACTTTCAAAATGAATTGGTCCAGTAAGGCTCTGAAATCCAAAATACAAAATATTTTGCCTTTTTTGTCATAACCGAAAAAATTATTATGTTTATAGGGAGTTTTTAATTAAAAAATTAAACCCCTCTCATTTGCCTTTGTACTTTAATTAGCTATTATGCAAGTAGAAGGAGGTTTTGTTATGTCACTTCTGAAAGCAAAATAAGATTATCAAGTCATGGCTGTCTAACAACTTTTCTGAATACTTTTCTGAATACTTTTCTGAAGCAGGTACTAATATTTTTTTATCTAATTTGCTAAGTTGCAGATCCTAAGGAGGAGGAAGATTCTGGGGGGTTTATGTTTGTGTTTTGTGCTTTTGTGCTGTTGTTGAATTATTTTAAGCGCTGCTCAAGTTCAGGTATGACTCCGTGAAAGTGTGTTTACAGTTCAGGAGAACAGATTGTGGAGGTAGACAAGCTATAACTAAACAAGCTGTGCTGAATGACACCTTAAAGGACTGTGCAGGCTCATGCTCCCAAAGCAGTCTCTGAGCAGGCTGGTAGTCAGGTCCACTTTTCATTTGAGTTTCCTTGTCTGGGACATCAACCTGGGCAGGAATCAGCCTTGACACATCCTGCAAAGAGCGAAACATTTTGAGTTTAACACACTCCAACTAAGCAAATGAGGCCACCTAAGACTTTTTTTTTTACTACTGTTGGTTTGTTGTTTTTTTTTCTAAGACCAGGACTGGAAAAAGGGCTTTCAGAAAAAACTGAGGAGTGAACTCACCATAAGAAATGTCATTATGGCAGTAGGAATAAAATGAGAAGATCATTTAAAAATGAGAAGCCACTCAGGGAATCCAGGAATAAGATGATGAAGGAATCCTGTGGTGAGTTGCATCAATAGCTGTATCAGTAACAAGCAAATAGGGTAGACTCCGAACTTAGGGTAAATCTTAGGGTAAATCAACATCATTGCTATCATTTAGTGGGAAGAAACACGCCATTTGCTTAAAAATAAGTACAGATAAACTCATGAGATAGTACGACAGCGAACGGGGAGAGAAAAATCCTTTTTTTCTAACTCACAGAACAGCCACTTCAGCACTATCAGATCGTGTCCCCTAAATACAAAATACTCAACAATATGAAATGCATGGAGATAATTCTAGATATTAAAAAATCAGGATAGGGAAAGTATAGGAATGCAGAATTTGGTATGCAGTTCTTTACCTGATTGTCTACGCCAGAATTTTCACTAAGACACAAAACTCATCATGATTACTTTTGATAAAAGTCATCATTTCAGACGAGAACATCTTCGATTTCTTCTTGGGTTTAGGTTAAGCCCTGTGCTTAAGCCCAACTTACTGTTTCTATCACTGTCAGTGTCCCTTCACTTCTCTTGCTGTTCTAATCATTTACAATTGTAATAACTAACAAAAAATTTGCTACGATTACACTAGGAAGTGATTATCTACATTCTGAAAATATTCAGATCCCACAGGCAAACTGAGTCAAGTCCTGCTGGTATTAATGGGAACTAATTCTGTGAACTAAGTGTGAAGCTATACACACTGTGGCCAATACACAAACGCTTTGGCACAGTAAAATGAGAGATATCCAGATCAGATCTTTTTTACCCATTTCCACTCTCCTGAACTGCACCTTCTTGCTGCCTATCAAGATCACCTCAGCCAGCTAACAGACCCTCTGTAAGGCAGTTCAGCTCACTGTGCAGAGCCTGACTGCTTATACCTTAGATTAAAAGAAGGTATTGTTAAAAGGTATTTAAAAGACTGTGGAGATGTGGTGCTTAGGGACATGGTTAAGTGGTGGACTTGACAGCATTAGGTTAAAAGTTGAACGATTCTATGATTTTATTAATCTGATCAAAACCTAACCTCATAGAAAACTAACTCAACTAAAGAAAGCCATCAGAAAAAATAATAGGAAAAAGGTTCACTAATTTGGCTTGTGAACAGAACTGGTTCTGAAAAAAGTGTGAATAGTTTTAGGAATAAAGTCAAGCAAGTGACTGTAAACCAGGAGAGGAAAGAAGGTGGATTGGAAGAGAAGGGAACAGGAAGTGGGATCCCTCCTTTTCAGCTGTGGGTTGTTACTGAATTTCACCCTCAGTGCAAAATATTATCCTGAGTTTATAAAAAGCAGGCTCATGGCCTAAGACCCAGTTTTATGCTGTGCTAAAATAACCCAAATCAATCAAACCACCAATTTAATAAAAAGAAGAAAATCTAAAAGGGTGCGCAGGCAGACTTATTGCATACTATTATTAGGTTAATGGAATTTAAATAATTAATGTTGGGATGTACAGAACATCATTAATCAATGACAACTTGTAACTTCTTCGGAAAAAGCTCTAAGCCTTTTCAAAAAAACAGGTTAATGGAAATCTCTCTATCTCTCCCTCCCACACTCTGCTTAAATGAGATTTTGCCAACAGAAGGGAAGTTATCTCTATTAGTTGAAGTGATCTGCATTACTGTCAGTACTTTATGAGGTTATGTGACCTGGTGAAACCTCAGCAGTCTGTAGTAGGTGATGGCAAAAACCTGAGAGCTGTGCCTAGCTCACCAAAGGTAGACTGGCGCAGATCCTGTCCTGTACCCACTGCATTCACATCCAAGAACCTCACAGTCAGTTACAGGAACCACTAGAAAAGCAAAAACATTCTCTTCATGGTTATAATTGTCCACAAACCTGTAGGTTTCTGTTTCATTCAAGCCATAAATACAGATATTATTTGTCATTTCATATCTCATTTCTCCTCCAGACAAAGGGGGTCATGGTGCAGATCAAACTGCAGTTCTGTAATAGAGCACTGGAGAAGCATTTCTTCTGGCATGTAACCATGCAGGGAGAAAAGGGCTGTCTGCCAATTAAAGATACAATAAGAACTAGCAATATGCTTACTAATGATACTTAATATTCCTGGTAACCTTTTCCTTCTTCCTATCTGTTGCTATTCAGCCACAGTCAGTTGCTGAATGGCAGAGGACGGGTAGCAAGAGAGAGGTCCAACATTATCTGACAAACAGAGTAGTTAGTAGAAGTAATTGCATCAGTGTCTCTGGATGGCAGAACAACTGCGTAAGCTGCCATCTGTGAAGCAATGGACTTACGTTGATCCTTCCACCACAGATTGTCAGCAATAGGTGAAGAACAGAAAACACAATGAACTAGAACACCTCCCTGAACTGCCAAATAATGTGTAACACCACAGAACATGAACCAGCCAATTCCAACTTTTCCCTTGGTGGATGTACTGCCAAACACCTGGCCAAAAATAAAGATATTTGTTTATGGAAAGAAATTTCGAATCAAACCAACCTCCCTCAAATTATTTGATTTCTTCATAACCTAGTTTTAAAGATGACTATGAAAGCACTAAAACATCTTCATAATCCTTAGAATCTTGGCTTCTTTTCTTCTCTCTTTTTTTTCTTCCTTCTTTCATGTGTTTATCTATTGTTACGAAAACCTAATGACTCATTCTGGTTGGTTAGATCTCAATCAGAGCGGCTGGCTTGTGGACTTTCCCTCAATTGCACAAAGACAAACGTCTACTGTGATAGCATGTCTCCATGTATTTGCTTAATTTCACCTCATTGACTTGACCCCTAGAGCTAAAAGACTCTTCTCTTAGACCACAAAATAAAATAAGCCTGCCCACAGCAAGACCA
The DNA here is from genome assembly GCA_033558185.1 of Dromococcyx pavoninus. Lineage (NCBI taxonomy): Eukaryota > Metazoa > Chordata > Aves > Cuculiformes > Neomorphidae > Dromococcyx > Dromococcyx pavoninus. The sequence goes on from JAUMJL010000401.1 coordinate 5,798,324, forward strand.
GTGTAAGCTCTGAAAAATTAAGTTGATTTATACTACCTCTAAATTTTGGTACAGTTGCACCTCTATGAGTAGGTGAGAACTTTCAAAACCTCATTTTAAGTTGTTGAAAACCATAGAAACTCCATATGTTGATCTCTGCAGTGTCTACACTGTAAATATAACAATAGCTATAAAGGCAATTGTGGCTGTGAAATGGCATTGATAAAGCTTATATGATGGCATGTTCTCAACAGGGGTCCAAATTCTCCTGAGGTATAAGTAGCTTTAGTATTATATGTACGGAATTTCTTTAATTAAAAGTATTATTTCTTTTGATCCTTTTCTGATGCACTTTTGACTCAGCAAGTGGAAAACAGCATGCAACCATTCGTGCTGATTGTTTTGTCTTTCTCTGATTCTGATTCAAAATTTCCCATTTGTGCTCCTCCACCCTGTCTTTTTTTCCCTCACATTTCCTGACATTCAAACCTCAAGTCACACATAAATGAAAAATAATCATATTTTGAATGACATCAAGACACATGATCTCATTCTGAACGTGACCAAATGAGTCCAACAGTTCCACTACCCCCGGTGCTTACAAGCAGTCCCCGTTTCCCAGTGGCTCAGCTGAATGGCTGAATGGCAATGAACTCACATGCTCAAAGGAGGCTATTTGTCAATGTCTAAGTCCTTGGCAAACATCTTACAGCACTTCTCTAAATATTTCTGGAGTTACAGGAGATCTCCAGACTATTGCATCATTTTTATGGATTTGGAAACATCTGTATTTAAGAAGCTCTCATCACCTTTATCAGTATCTATTCTACAAGCCACTGGTTAACGCATAATCCAAGCCTACAAAGTTTGTTACACCTAATTCCAAGCAAAGCTTCTACAGAATCTGTAGGATATTCAGACATTAATATTAAAGCATATTCTTTCGCAAACTAAATTTGAACAGTGACAAATACATTTTAATAAGACATAACATAATATCCTACCTAAGTTTTATCATTTAAATACTTTCATAATCAAGGGCTATATTTAACATGGAAACTAAACAGAAATGAAAACATGAGTCTTCTTTTCGTTCACAATTTACAACTCAGTAAGAGTTGAGGAAGGAACATCAGCCATGATGTTGTTTTCTTGTGTTTATGCTGTATAATATAGTTTGCTACTGATTACTAATAACATGATACAATGTTTGGAGGTTTTTTGATGTATTTCAGATTGCACGGTGAAGAGTTCACTGTCTGTCAATAAATCCCTTTAACATACAGGTTAAGGTACACCCCTCTCCATAAAAGCTTATCATAAAATATGGTAAGTTCAAAGACAGAATTTTAATGAGGTTGTAGCTAAAAAGAACGACAAATTTCACAAGATTAATTGCCCTCACAACATTTTGTGTTCTTATGAGTCAGGGATTCTTGCCAGATTGGGAACTAAAGTAAGCCCCAAATTATGAAGATATTTCAGATTTTAGCAAAGATGTCTGATCACCCACCTGTTTCTCAGACAACTTTTTTTAATATATAAGCACCAGAAAAAAAATATGAGCACTTTATCTTTTAAAAGGCATGTGTCAGATACACTATTCCATCTGTATGCCCATCGCCAAAGAAATCAATTGTCATCTGAAAAGCTCTCCTGAAGGGAAGAGGACAGACTTGTACCTGTGCCAGGATCATCTTTGTTTGAAGCAGAAGCAGCTCTTGTACTCCACCGACGAACATTTTAGAAAGTTCTCACGCAGGGGTATTTGTCAACTTTCATTCAAGCTGAAGTGTCTGCTGAAGCCAAAGATGATTAGCATCCTCATCTTGTAATGCAGAGTTTGAACAATCTGTCTTTAATGATATGAAAACCTATTTTTACTGTATTTGACAAAAATGGGTCTATATTTTTATCCAAATACAATTTTAGTCTGGCTGTCCCTAAATAAGAGAAATCTTTTAGAATGTTACTGTCTTTCTATTGTACTTTGAGCCTTTTTTGGTTCCGTGTCCTGTATTTATGCAATAGTTCTTAGTGGTCTAGGCCTGGAGTTACAATTTTCTTTACATTTCTTTTGTTCTGACAGCACCTGAACTTATAACAATGCAGAAGAAGAAATTAAGAATAATGTTATTCAAGAGGGATTTTTTAACACACCTCTTATTCAGGCTGATTTAGATATAGCAAAACACTTGGGATCACATTCTTATCCCAAACCACTTCTAACTTTGCCACATCATTTTTAATGGAATATCTCCTACTTTACACACTTGTAAATGAAAACACAGTCAGACCCAATTTATTTCCTCTTACATTGAATACACTACCTGGATTGAGTGGGAACTATAGGTCATCACAGTTACTATCAGCAATTAGGATGTGTGCTGAGCTTTTCTTTTATGATCAGATTGATTTGTAAATGTGTTGTATTCTCATTACTCAGTATTTGATATATAACCTTTCATATCCTCCTAACATTTATTCTGTGCATTCATCTAATGTATATAATTAATCATATTAGAACTATATTTCAAACCAATTTTTTTACTTTCAAATTGGTTCCTGATTTGCTTCCGGTATTAAGAGGACTGGTCTACAGTGAAGCTCTAGTGTCTGGTGTAAAACATGCACCTTAATGAGTCGACACTAGCTGAAAGACTAGCACCACCAAAAGGCTTTGGCGCCTATGCCTATCCAACATCAAATGTCCACCATTTTAATTCTCTCTCCACAGGTGTTTGTCCTAGGACACCTTGCAAGCCTATGAATATCTTAGTGCAGTTTTGAAAACCTTGCACAGACTTAGAATTGCACAAGTCCTGCGCAGCTATGCACAAAAATCCAACAGAGATGAATGTAGTATTTCATCTGCAAGATCTGTAGTCAAGATATTCTCGAAGAATACATACTCTTTAGACTTGACAAAAAAATATGTCTGTGGTTTAGCTCAAGTTGCAGAGCAGGTTAGTGACAATGATCCTTCTCAAGATGTGAAAGATACAAGTTCAGTGACCTCACTCACCTAGGGAGACTTCAAACTGTGTATCCTACCTTAGTGAATATATAAGTGACTAAGATATAAAATACTCTGCAGTAAGACATTCTCAGCCCTCTTCTGTTCAAAGTCTTTAAATTTTGATGGAATAATTGAAGATTAACTGGGCCAGAGCAGAGGAGTATGTGATTATGGCTCTATTAGACTAGCGTATTCTTGGGTAAACTCATCTGACAAGGCAGAGAATTGTATTTTAGTCCTTGTTTTAACTTAAACTTCTAACTTCAGTATTCTAAATTAAGATTTAATTGAATCCAAGCCATTGGATCAGTGGCTGATACTCAGATAAAATTCACATGTCTTAACGAATAAGGTGTAGATCAGTGCTCACACTCTTAGACAATAAATATTTTGTCATCGCAGTTCAAAGAAGAGGGATGGAGAACACAGTTTGAAACACATTCTCTCACCTCCTGGTTTTAGCAGCTGTATAGAATGTGACTGTGGCAGGTTCAGACAAAGAAGGAATTTAATCTTCTTCTACACCTCACATTGATGCTCTGATGACCAAGTCATTACATGAGAAGAAAGAAATTAAGAAAAAAAAAGAAAACATTTTTCTATCTTTCTTTTGGTGGAAGAGCTGAAGGAGTGACTTTGCTTCAAGAGTTTCTCAGGTTATCAATTCTAACTGAAGACAGATCCATTCAGACCACAGCAAGAGCATCCAAATAGGAAGAGTCTCAATACGGATGGCAGAGCTGCACTGACTCTCGGCCATGGCTGGTTTAGTGCAGACAGGGCATAGTGCTAATATATCCATACTGTTTGCGTGCAGAGGTCACACTGTTGTGCTCTCAGTTTGGTGCTTCTCTACGGGAAGCCCCACTCTTTCTGTTTCAAGGGCCAGCCCATGGGATGAGCTCAGAGGTTTTGGCACATAATGGCCAGACCTACTTCTAGGTAACTTCTTCTCCTAAACAATTTTTAGGGGGAAAAAAAGTCAGAACTCCATAAAGCACACCAAGTGTTCCTGCACTTCATAGCTCTTATTCACAATCTTTAACGTGTGCTGTCTCAATACCTAGTATACTTTCAGGGTCTCCTTTTTGGATCTTTGGAGTTCACATGAATCTTACCCATGGCCACTATAAACATGAAAATCAGACTAGCTTCTTAGGAAAAGCTGAAGGTAACTTATCTTATATGCAATATTTTGGCTGTTGCCCTTATTTACATTTAAAAATTTCTCAGAAGGCTTCTAATATTAGGAAGAAAAAAACCCATACCATTGAATCTTCTTATCATTCTTAAGCCTAACATAATTAGGTAAATTATTTCTAGCACATTACAAAACTTCTTAAATCAGTAACTGCTTTATTAGAAGAAGCTAAAACATTTGTGAATTTAATTGCACTCAGGTAGCAAAAATGTTTTATTCTAAGTTGATTTTTATTATGCTACTACAATGCTATCGATTACTTGTGTTATTTGAATTTGTTGCCTAGGCACCCTTGGTATCCTGGCTCAATTACTCTTAACTCTATGGTTCAATTACTATTTTGCTTTTGATGGGAAACTAAACTGGATAGCGTGGTTACTTGTCTGATGGCTTTTTATGGATTCCCAAAAATATTGTGGATACCTGTTAATCCTGCTGATATCTGACAGGTTAAAAAGAAATGAATGATCGGTTTCTATGGAACCTAGGTAAGAATTTTGTTTGATGACTTTTCTCAAATCATTCTCCTTTGGTAATTCCTAAGGAACTTTCCTGAAATATAATGACACTCTCTTACATACTTCAGATACGTTATCCCTGAAAATTAGGAATAATGAGGTCTTATTATATTTGTCTGACCGTTAAGGAGCTAAATTTCAGTATGAAGTAAAGAAGGGGGGAAAAACAGAAGAAGAAATATGTGTTTCAATGAAATAACAAACACCGGGGAGAATTCAGACAGTCGGGTCGCAGGCACATGGCTGTCATGCTTAAGTAAAGGACATTAGTTTTACTAAACTTCCTAGATAGTCACTGCAGTTAACTAACGTGGTTTGAAAGACCCACTAGATAAAACCACCTCTCTGTTGACTACCGAAAGACTGAGGAAATGAGACTTCCAGATGGGATGTAGATATATTAATGACTGCCAAAAGCATCTATGAAGATGAGAACATTCATTAGAGAATAGATAGAAGTATTTTTACCTACTATGAGCGAAGATAGATAGTTTTGTAAATTTATGGGCACGTTCAGACCCCTTTCAAAAGAGAATTTACAAAATATTTGGATTCTTACAAAGGCACATACATGAATTGTACTTATTCAAGACACCTAGACAGATTTTTCAACTACTCTCAATAACTTGGGTAAAGAATTCTTAGTAAACGTGACACAAAGCAAAGCCTACAGATTGAAGACTAAAAAAGATTACGACAAACACACAAGTGTTTGTGTGTATTTGTGTTTGCACATATATGACTGCATGTTTATTCAAAACTCAAGATATGCTGACCCATCAACATTTTAATAAAGACACCACAAAAGGTTGAATATAATTTGTTATGTCATATGATGACCCAAAGCCTCTTTTTCAGAAGTATTGTCTTCTTCCAGAATGTCAGTGTTCTGCCTGGTTATAAAAGTTTGCCTTCTGTCCAAGGAATGTCTGCTCAGCTTAATCATGCTTAAGGAAAAAAAAGCCAGAAATCTGCACATTAAGCTCTAAGATTTTTGTTCTGTTGTTCTTCTCCTTCTTTTTTTTTCCCACAAAGTACTTTCTCTGGTTTTGATGAAGGCGGCAGCATATACCAGAAATATTGAACTAGAATTGCTTGTACTCTCACTTTGTTATTTTTCTAGCAAGTAAGAATCATGTTCCTAACAGGCAATAATTCTGTTCATCTGTGGCACCTCTAAGATGATTTGTGAAATTGCTCTTTTGGAAGAGTTTTTAAAAGAAAAGTCTTTTAAAAGACAGTACTACCTCTGCTGTCTGGATCCTGTCCCAAAAGAGCAGGAATGACAATCAAAAATTCTTCAATGATAGCTCCTACTCTTATGGTTTAGTAAACTGTGTATCTTCCCATTCTTTGGCCCTCAAACAGGGAAGTGGTGCCATTCATCACAGCAGAACCGTTTTACTATGTTCTCTTTAATTCAGATTTAATCTTTGGTTCTGTTTCTTCACACCAAGATCCTATAGCAAACTAGCTAGTTTCCTCCTAAATTTTGTTCAGTGCATGCAAGCAAGTAAACCATTCTACATCTTATCCAGTGCTCAAATTCCATACCGAACTAGCATGGACTTGAGTCATACCGAAGTTTGGTAAGAGGTCAAAAGATCATACATGCTTAGTGGCAACATTAGATTGCCAAAATTAGTGTAAGTATGAAGAGTTTCCATGCCAGGAACTGAAATGTGTCTTCAAGACATTTTGACATCTGTAATGAATGTATACATATAAATCATCTAAAGGTGATTTAGGACACCTTCAGTGATTAGCAGGAGGTTGAAAACAGTCATTGAAAGGGTAGGAAACTAAATACAGGGCATTTCTAGAGTCCAAATCAGCTAAGATAATTAACAGATTATTTATTCTCTTTGATGTTTGTCATCTGTTTCGAGAGATATTAAGCAAGATTGAGCCTCTGGTTCTCCAATTGCTTCATGAAAATGATATGAAGCGTTTACAAGGGCCCCTGCACTGGCTTGCATAGCAGAAAGAATTTGACCTTGGTTATTTAGTCAAAATTTACATTTCCCATACCAAAGTTCTTCAAATTGCAAACTAGAGAGTTCCTCAATCTGGGTGGGCCACCATGCTAGCTAGAACATCCCCATTGTGTTTGAGACTGGATTTCATTTAGGTTCTGTCTCTTCTGTCTTGCAAAGGATAATACATGTGGACGTCTTATGTGAGATGAAAAAAAAAAGCATCCTATGAATTGGCTGGGAGAAAACCGTTGAAGACCAGAGACAGGCTAATCCTATTCAGGAATGCTTTCCTCACTTCTAGGACAATCTCAAGAACTGCCCATAAGGAAAGGAAATTTTGGTTTTATGCCATCTTTGTGTTACACTATAATCAGATCTGCAAGGATAGGCTGGAGGTGGCTTCATCTCCTTTGGTTAAATCTGCATCCTGTTAGTTCTGCTCCCTACCACTGGTGTATCCATCCTTGAAAACTATTCATTTAACCGCAGCTCAATGGTTTTTCTCCCTCCAAGAGCCTAGGCAACAAACTCTGAATGTCCCTCCTTTTACATTATGTAGGAAGACAATCTGTAATAGGTCCTTGTCTGTACCTCTGCACTTCCTCAACCTGTCAATGTTCCTTTTATAGCATGATCCAGCAGTCACTCCAAGTCAAAATTTGAACATTTGCTGTGTGGACACAGGTAAAACATTTTGTAGTAGATGACAGGCTGTGAACACAAACATCGTTTCACACTCACATCAGACTGTTTTCAGCTATGGGATGATAATTAACTCCGAGTATACAGACTTTCAAACTTACTAAGCAAGCAGAATAACGTACAGTGAATGACAATCTCTTCAGAATGTGTTATCTGCTACCGGCATGTGTGGTACATTGACTGTGGTGGCTTACTAACTATCCTAGACTGAAGACAGAGCTTGAGATGTGCAGTCTGAAGAAACCACAGATCTCTTATAATTCTACTGTCTGTAGTTTCAAAAGGTGATTTTAGCATCCAGGAATGCCCAGATTTTAGTGGAGTCCTGACCAGAACCTTTTGAAACACAAATAAATGTGTAATCCCTCCACAGAGCAATACCTCCCGCTATGTCAAACCACTACAACTCACACAAAAGAGACAAGTGATAGCCCAGGGCTGTCACAATCACAGAGAAGAGTGACAAAAATAGTGTCTGGGGCTAAAGTGAAGAGACAGGAAGAGGAATGCAGAGGATCAATATTCTAAAATTTTTTAAAATTCTACTTTAAATATGGTTGGTTCCTGTATTGCTTCTTTTTTTTTTAGCTTTTTTTCCTAATATCCATTGGACAGATGGGCAATTTCACTCAAATCTGAGCACAGCTGCATCATGGTTAAGCAGGACACTACAGTGATCCAGCTTTTAGCCAGGAGAGGTACACAAGCACTATATTTAAACACAGATCTGAACTGGTCCCTATACCAAGTCATAAAGGCCCTTTATTTCTTGTTTTCTACCTGACACCTCTCCTTCACATAGATTTACACTGTCTGTATGTTGTCACGCAGCTCAATATTAAGCATTTTACCTATTTGATAATGATGCCATCACCAGTCACCTTACTCACCAGCTCCCCGAGAGGCATTTTGTCAAAACCCAATAAATGATGCGAAGTCTGTCCTTTTCTGTTATCAGCCAAGTCACCAATTATGTGTCTAAAAAAATGTGAACTATCTATCAAGATATGTGTTCATTTGGTGATTGCTTACAATCTCTTTTTCCTCTGAACACTTAGACCATTTCGTCTTTGACTAGCGACCTGTATCATTATATCTGAATGTTATTCTCCTACTAGATGTGCAGAGGCAGGTAGAGTAGCCTCTGAGAAAACTCCTGATGGAGAAAGAAGAAATCCGGTAATAAGAGACAGATCAGTCAGTGTTCAGGGCCTTGGAGATACGATGCTATTTCTGATTTTACCACTGGCCAACCCTGGGGATTTTGGACAAGACAACTTGTAGGACTGTATTTTTCCTCTCACTCTTCTATCACTTTTAACGTTTGTTCTCTGGAGGAAGAATTTCCTTTTCTTAGTTATGTGTGAAGTACATTGCAGAATAGAATCTAAGTACAGCTTGATATGACACAATTAATGACAATAACAGAACTTAGAGAAGACACTGGGCAATACCAAGGTATAGTCTGAAGTCTATGTTAAACCACAGAGGAAGATGAAAGGAGAAAGTGCTCTGAGTATTAAATTTGGAAGTTCAGACCTTGCAAGTCATACCTCTTAGTAGACTTAAGTGAACAATCTTTGCCCTAGCAGAGAGGGAATCAGACACAAATCTCTGTGAAACAGCCTCTGGTTTCTTTATTTTTTATTATTTTTATTCCTGAATTACTCCGATACATCTGTAAAGATTGACTTAAACTCTCTGTTTCCCTTTATGACCATGCACGCTATTCTCCTCTGCTATGTTCTTCTTTCAAACCACTTAAGTTCACACAGAAGAATTCCTTTTATTTTTATGGAGTAATTTGCTACGCAGAGGCTGGTCTTTTCATTTTCAGATTTCGAACGTTTTCAAGTATCTAAAAAAGGAGGATTTTTTTTCCACTTTATGGAAAAAAGCCACACTGGCAGATTTCAGGGTTTAATTTCTTTATAACAATAGATTTAATACAAAACACATTTTTATTGTAACAAAAAAATAAATAAAGGAAGCAATATGCATTTCAAAATTCTGCCAAACAAGGCAATGTTTGTTTATTCTTAAAAAGACAATCTAATATATTTTTATGTTAGTATGGACTTTCTATACATATTGCATTTACATATACGTGTGAATATGTACATAATGAATGCAATTGAGTTTGATTTAACTATAAAGGTCTCTGTATCTAGCCCATCAGGCTAGAAAATAGATTTATGTTGAGGGGCTTTGGATGCTGTTATTTCTTTTTGATTTTTCTTTGACTAATCATTGTGACAAATTTTTTTCTTGTTAGTGGATGTCATTTTTTTCTCCTAGACAATTATTCCTACCTTGTTGAATAGTGTTGGTGCTCTTCCTGTGGTCCAAATACAATAGAAAGGGCTGGTGTCTTCCTCAAAGACCAAACAATTCAATTTTCTGAATAACCATTAATATGCAGTCATTAATTTTGTTGGAAACTAGCCTCCCATTGACTTTCATAAAAGTTGACCTTAAGAGAACAAGAGACTTGAGGAATCCTTAGATTCAAGTTTCTTCAATGCTAGGCTTCCTTGCCAATGGAGTCACACAATTTTTTTTAGCTCATCCAAATCTTAGTGAAATGTGTCCATTGACTTCACAGTTCGTGGGCTCAACACCTTTAGGGGCCATATACGAGGCAGTACCTGTATTGCTGAAAGTAATGTATATTTCTTTAAAATTGTGTACCACCTCTTTTCAGTAATACAACAGAAATCTCTTGAATTTGACAGATTAATAAATATTACAACTCTGCAGGAATCAATAAACTTCATTAGAGTTGAAGGTTCAGTTCATTGGTTATAGAATGGACGAATCAATGTCAAGCCCAATGATACTCATTAGTACTATTTTGTCACCATCTGACCTGGGGGTATTTGAAACTGGTAAACAGCCTTAAATCTATTTTTCGGTTGTCTGATAGACAAAAGATATTGGACCTTACCAGTATAAGAGTGGCATCTACCAAACCATAAAAATTAGTGGAAGTGATTGCCAAAAGTGATAGTACCTCCTTTACAAAAATATCTTCTGTCTCCTTAACCTGCCCAGCAGAGAAGATTGTGAGATTTCTTTGCCAGACATGGTTACATTATTAGTCCTTGAAGGAACAGGGCTGAAAAAGACCATCTGTCTTGTAGTTTCCATCTAATAGCTATTGTAAATAGATCCTTTTAGAGGGTTATTAACTCCACCTTAAAAACAGGTAGGCATGTATTTTTATTTGAAGCATATTTTAGAAGTTGATTACTGCAATTGCTAAAAACTTTCTAACTTTCAGATTAAATTTTAGAATGGTGACCTAGCCTGATGTATGAACTACATAAATGAATGTATAGAAACATTACAGTATAATATAAACCAATATGTACCCTACGGAATTATTTTCTTCCTTGAAACAAAATACTGTAGCAAATTAGTAACTTTTAATCTTATTGCAAAGGAATATGTTGCAGCGGGAGGTAAATTGGGTGGAAAAAAACTTTCCTGTTCCAGGAAAGTTTTTGAAATTGCAAAATTCACATTCTACACCGAGCCAAACCCAAGACCTTTCAATTTTTTTTTGTATTTTTTCCATGGGAAAATAAGAAGAAAACATGATCAGAATAGCTGCAAGTCCAGTAATTTAGGACCTTCATCTGAAACATAGGAAGCCCAGGTCCAAGTCTACACTATGAAGTAAACTAAACAGGGACTTGAATTTCATTCTTCCGCATCCTGGGAGATGTGAATAAAAGTCAGGTTACTAGTGGTTCTGGCTCAATTTCTTTTTGATCAGAAATTCCAAAGTAGACTCCAGGAAAACCTTTCCTGTCTAAACAGCATGTGCTTTCTACTGAAAGGCTGAATATTGATGGACTGATATTTTTTAGCAAGATCTCACTTTGCTTAAAAAAAATTCAACCGAACTGAAGATAACAGCTCTTAGATGTAATTAAAAATTACGTCCCTTACCACACTCAGTCCTTACTTTTTTGGCGACCCACTGTGCCAGAATAGCAGAGTTAGTCTTTGTGTTCTGATCATTTTACCAGTTTAGGCAATTATTTTCCCCCAACTAAGTTTAATCTTACGTTTCAATTGGATACAGGATTATTCTTCTTTTCATGACTTAAACCATAATGTGCTGTTGTTCTGTACTGTTAAACAGCTGCTTAACTCTGTGAAAATAGGAACCATGTGTTGCACCCCAGAGGTGGCTGGCATTTTGGTGGTAAATGAATTCATCCTTGCTTTTTAAACTGTTTTTGGATTCAAGTGTTATGTAGATATAAGATATTTATTGTTTCAGTTTTGTGAAGCCTTGCTCCCAGCTAAGAGCACTAGAGTCAGAATCTGGAGAAAAGACCACCAATTATGATCAATAATAGGTCAACATAAGATTCAAAGAGTTTTTCCATTGTTGTTAACTAAAAACATAGTAGAAAAAAATGTATCTTCAAATAGTTAAGCCTACAAGTGAAGGAAGAATGTGACAAATTTCTGTCTCTAGAAAACATGACATTATTAATTACAAATAAAATAACCTCACGACTTTCAGCTCAGGAAATTGTAACTTGTAACTTGCAACTTGCAAGTCACCCAGAGTCAAAATGTGAAAGATAAAAATCATATTGATAATATTCAGTCTTGTTCTTCTCCAACATGAAAATATTTATAATTACTCCATGTAGTATTTCTCTGGGGGAAAAAAAAATAATTGTCTTTCTCTTGCAGAAGACTGCTGTGGACATCTTTTGAATCTCCTAAAGAAGACATCCTTGGGAATGGAGCTTGCAGCTTCTGAATTCTTTGTGTCAAAAGCACTACAAACAGACTACTTTTCTGTGTTCCAGTTGCATTTATTTAAATTAATGCCATTCATAAACCGAAGGGCTTCAAAACTGCAGAAATTTTCATTACTGCAGTGAAAATTGAATTAGATCGACAGGCTGTGGCTAAACCTACCCACAGTAAATGCATATCATTCAGAACCTGTGGGATCACCTCTCTCCATAGCTCCTGAGTTTCTGAAACCTGGAGAGGTAATGGAAGGAGCATAATATAGCTGTGCCTTGTCATAATACAGAGATGGAACATAAAAACAGGACGTATTTTTATTTAAGAACTGGGAAGCGCTGGTCAAAAGGTCTTCCCTTTGTAAAGCAAAGTGATAATAGCAATTTTCAACTTATTTGGCCTAAAAGCAAACAGAGCTGTCATCAACAACCAGGATCATACCAAGAGCTCTTCTGCAGATGCGGAAGTACTGGGAAGCTTCGTCCTGTGTTGGACTGAGGGACTGCTCAAGGTAGCAAGGTCCATGGCAAAGAAGCTTCATCTGCTAGCAATTCTGGCTGGTTGCAAGGTCAGAAATGAGTACTCATGGCTGCCAACTGCGCCTGGTCATGATAAAACAGCAGAATTTAGTTTGATGTATGAGTCTAAGAGGAAGAAGAGAAACAGATTAAAGAAACTGTCTGCTCTTTTTTTTTGCTAGGGAATGAGACAAAATCACAATTTATGCATTTTTCTGTAAGAAATAGAAATAAAAACAGGCACATATGTTACTCTTCTCATCGATGACTGCTCCTAAGGGATTAATATTTTTAAATCCTAAAGTTCTACTTGACTGACTACACTACACATGAAATATGTCTTTTTTATTTATAAAATGCATCTAATGTAGTATATTAGTCAGTTCATCTAAGAACTCACAAAAGGGTGATGAAAAATACCATCACTTTTCTTCCTCTAGGCTAAGTAAGCCATCATCATACCCATAATTGTCTGGAGGCCTCTGGCCATACATGCATCACAAAATTATGTTAAAATATAATTTCTGTTTTCAGTTGACAATACAAAGAGTACACAAAAGCCGTAAAAGATGGTTTATGCAAAGGCATTTCAGCCCGCTGACCTAGTTCTTAAAAGACAGAAGGTCAGACTTGCAGTTTTGTATGTTGATCTGTGTACATCTAGAAACGTGCATCTAATAATCAGAGACATTTGTAAGATGTATGTATATACAAGGGCTGAACACTTTTATAGTTGTGCAATGTCTTTAGCTCAAAAGGATTTGTACAGCTTTAACTAGGGGCAGAATCTGTCCTAGATAATATTATTGAAATATTTGGAAACATCTTCACATAATGTTTATTTTTATTTTACAAAGAACAATGTGGTTCTCTGCTCCAGTTTCAAATCAAAAGTAGTAGGGTACAACTCTACTGACATCAATGGAATCACAATTACTTACAGCAGGTCTGAATTTATCCCTGTGCATCTATATTCACTTAGCCTTTCTCCCCTGGGGAGAGGAAGAGAGAACTAAAATGTGTCAGATATTTGTCACATTGCCTAATGCACTACTGGAAGAAGATCAGATGCAATACTGATGAGTATGGTATAAACAAACCTTTAAAGAAACTGAAACATTCACCAACAAATATGAAGAAACATGCAGGGACATTTCAGACCACTTTTCCTTCTTCACTGAAGGACTGCCACTCTCAAAGCCATCAAGAAGGGCATGGTATTTGTTCTGAGCTAAAGTAGAATCAGTTTTCTAACTTTTCATCTAAACATCATCTAATTAACCTCATTTTCTGAAAGCGAGCTGTATGTTTTTCAAACAGTGTTTCTCTCTAGAAGTTATCCAAAAGGGAACTTGACAGGCTTGAGATGTCAACCTGTGCGAACCTCATGAAGTTCAACAAGGCCAAGTGCATGATCCTGCAACTTAGGTTGGGGTAATCCCAAGCATAAATGCAGGCTGGTAGAGAATGAATAACCCTGAGGAGAAGGATCTGGGTGGGCTGGTGAGTGAGAAGCCCTTGCAGCCCAGAAAGCCAACCATATCCCGGACTGCATCAAAAAAAGTGTGACCAGCAAGTGGAGAGAGGTGACTCTCCTCCTCTACTATGCTCTGATGAGACCTCAACTGGAGTACTGCATCCAGCTCTGGACTCCCCAGCACAGGAAGGACATGGATCTGTTAGAGTGAATCCAGAGGAGAGACACAAAGATGATCAAAGGGCTGGAGTACCTCCCATACAAGGAGAGGCTGAAACAGTTGGGCTTGTTTTGCCTAGAGAAGAGAAGGATTCAAGGAGCACTTATAAGCTGCCTCCCAGTACTTAAAGAGGGCCTGCAGGAAAGCTGGGAATGGACTCTATCAAGGAGTGCAGTGACAGGACGGGGAGTAATGCTTTTAAGCTGAAAGAGAGTAGGTTTAGATGATACATTAGGAAGAATTTTTTTACTGTGAAGGTGGTGAAGCACTGGAACAGGTTTTCTGGAAAAGTCGTGGATGCCCCATCCCTGGAAGTGTTCAAGGACAGGTTGGATGAGGTTTTGAGCAAACCTCCAGTGGAAGGTGTTCCTGTTCATGGCAGGGATGTTGGAACTGGATGATCTTTAAGGTCCCTTCCAACCCAGACCATTCTATGATTCTATGAAAACACTGGGCATTGATGTACAGAAAGGCTGTTGTTTATACTTATTCTTGTAGAAACCAAGACTTGTCCTTGAGCTGGTGGAGTGGTGTAAGTGAAAGGGGTGAGAAAGAGTCACATCTACAGAGAGGAGCAGACAGGACAGGTGTCCCAAAACTGGCCAACCAGAGTGTTTCATCCTATACACATCATACTGCGTATAAAACTGAGGGATCAAGCTCTCTTCTTTGATAGACAGCATCCAGTGAGGATCTCTTTTGTATTTTTGCCCTGATCTGTGTCTTCCTGAATCCATTTCCTAAGTCTGGCTCCCTCCTGCCACTGAGTCTGGCGCAGTACCTTTCCACATACCTGCTCCACATCATCTGTGGTGACATAGTCAGCAAAGGAGGTGGAGGGACGGGGTGCGTACCTATTTTTTTATTGATAATATTTTCATTATTATTATTACTGTTTCATTGAAGATATTTTAGTTTTAGTTTCCAACCCACAAGTCTTTTTTCTCTCATTTCCCTTTCCCCTTTCCCTAGGCAGAGAGGGAGGGAACTGGGACCACCACAAATGCTAGCATTTGACTGCTGATCAGGCCAGGCCAGGGCTAATCTGTGCCAGTGTTTGATAAGCAGACACCTGCTCTGTATTGTTCTCCATGATCTACACAAAGTCAGCAGCACAGCTTACCATGAATCAAGACCTGTATTCTAGAGTGAACAGTAATTAGTTCTTTTTAATATGTAGTGGTTTTTAAGACAACTCAGTAGGTGTCTTGTTAGTTTAGTCATTACTAGGTGGATGAAAATGTTCATCTCATCTGTGAATACCAATTATTCTTCATCTTAAATGAGGTAGCGTCAGTAAGACGGAGACTCATCTTTATTTATATTTCCTTCAGTTGCAAGTTTGGCAAATATGAAGAAATATTTTCAAAAGCATTTCTAAAGCGGGTGCTACTTTTTTCTGTTTCTCCAACTCAGTGATTGTTTTTCTGTTTAGGAAAATGCTAGGAAACAACTTATGTAAAAAAGTGAAAGAGAAATGAAACATAAAAGATTGTAAGTTCTTCCTGATCTAATGTCATTTACAGTAAGGGAAGAGCTATCATGAAGCCTAGACTACCTCAGTGCCTTCTGCAGCTAGAAAAAAAACTGATTAAGTTATTGATAATAGCTAAAAGTTGTGGTTTTTCCCTTCTATTCTGTCTTTATTCTCATTCTCTAATTATTTTTGCAAATATATCTTGTCTCTGTAAAAGTGAACAAAAGTATGGTACTGCCTCAGTATGACCCTAGACAATGTGAGGTCACCTTAATTTTCCTGTTTAATCTCGGCATTAAGAAGGACAAATGAAACCAGACAGCTTGCACTTAGTATTTATAATTATGGTCAACAACTTTTGATTCTGGGAATTAAATCACATAGATTGAGATAGGCTGAAGGTAGCTCTTCACATCTAAACACCATTACATTTGAGAAGAAATTCCGGTATGTATCTAAGAGGTATTTCATTATACAATCTCACCACTGCAACCAAAACATTTCAAAAAAATAGTACTTAACATTTTCATCTGACAGAAACAATCCCAAAAGCTGTTTATTTTAGTTGCATCATCATGCTTATGCAAGCCTAAGTAAGTCCTACATCTTTGCCTGATAGGATTCAAAGATATTTAAATCATTTGATTTTATTAAAAACTTCTTGTCTTTACAATGCTCTCGTTTCCTGTCTTATTCCATCCCACCCCAAAAATAAACAAACAAAAAACTTAAGTCTTATGAAATTTTCCATTAACGCATCTTCCCAGCATGATATTCCTCATGGCCTACTGTTATTAATTGTCTCCATGTGAGTTGACAAAATCATTAGAATAACACTGTCATCATAAGGTAGCATTTGTTCTTGTGATTCATTGAAAATTTGCATTATTGTGTATATTAGTGTTAGGTGACTGACTAGCATGTCAAAAGAAAGAACATGGCTTAGTGGCAAAGATCAGACTCTTCTATGACTACAGAGGACACCTCGATGATTCTATAGTGTTTATCAAATAATCGGATTTTTTCCAATATTTCATTTATTTTCTGCTTATTTTTAAACCCAGAGGTTTAGCAAACGCAAAAGTGGCTCATAATAACTCACAGGAGAGGAAAAAGTACCCAACTGCATTTGTCCAAAATTTCAGTATGAATTTAGAGTAAATCAAGCTAGAAGTCTGCTTAAGTTAATTTCATCGTATCCCAATATTTGCTGTTGCTGGTCATGCAGATGTAAATGGATGTCAGTACAATGATAGCAGCACCATATTCCCTTAATTGCCTTCCCGTGGCAGAAGTTCAATACTCACTTAAAGAGATGATTACTATTGAGCAGGACACCAATCTCACTTTAATATCCAGACCTTCCTTGAAAATCTTCCTACCCAAAATTGATCTATCCAGATAATGCTTATGAATTCTAGCAAGATCACAGGGTAATTAAAAATGCAGAAAACTAATTAAGTTCAAATGAAAGATCTCAAATATTTGGGAGAAGTAGAGAAGATTCAGCATTCTCTTGAACTGATTGATCTGTGAGTTCTCTCTTCTCTCAGTATTTTTTGTATTAACTATATGTTTTAAAAGAAAACAAGATAAACTGAAAGTTGTTACTCAGCATTGAGGCTGAAAAGAGGACATTATTATACAGGCTGTGTCCACCAATATTTAATCTTGGGTCTAAAGTAAACATTAAGGCTTTGAAACCTAAGAAACTGGTGGTCTGCCTCATGCTAGAACATCAGTTTGCCAATATTTTTGGGTGTGAACATGGTCTTTAGATTAGAAAATGACCATATCTTTATTCAAGAGTCAAACTGTAGGTTGACTATAATCTTCTCTGATATCCTATTTTGGGAAGACCCTCACCACCAGAGACATGAACGTAATAAATAAAAGGAAGGATATTAACAGGGAGATTACAGGCTGTATAAAGCCATTTGTGGTTATTTCAATTAGCAGGTGAATTTAAGAGAAGAATTGTCTTTTCCTTGCTTAAATAGCTGGTAGCTTTCTTAAAAACTAGAATTTAGGTTAGGTGAAGACTTCTTTTGCCTTGCATAGCAGGTCTGTCTTGTTTCTTCCCATTAGTCAATTTGCTTTTTGGAAGGATCTAACGTTTTACAGTTGTGTCTTTGAAATGTGTTTTGAATAAGGCTCCAGCCAAGAATGTTGTGTATGTCATTTGTGGGGAAAAGCTAAAGACTGCAGGAGCCTGCCATGGTTGTGTAACTTGCTTATTTTTATATTTGTTAACTACTACTTTTCTTAATAAAGTTTATAACAAAAAGTTTTATAGATTTATAAAAAACTAATAATTTTTAAAACAGTCACATATTTTTGGATTTTATGGGAAGGTTCAATTGTACAAATTTTGCACAAAATCCCAGATGATTAACAAAATATGTGTTTATTTAAAAATACAAATAAATACATTTGAAGAGGTTTTTACTTAGAAAAATCTGAATTCAATATTTGTCTTGTAAGACTTAGAAATCTGACCCATGCCTTTGGAACACTTAATGTACAGCAAAACAAAGAGAACGGATTTTCCAAAACTGGAAGGCATATAGGATGACACTTGAGACAATAAGGATGTTTCCCAGAAGAAACATGAAAACGTATAAACTGAGCTAAGACAGACTGTACCCTTTTTGCTCCATGGTATTAATCTTGTACTGTAAGCTGTGGAAGTCTAAGGATAGATCAGAAATGATAAATCTAGTCAACATGTCCCACGTAGTATTTAGATTGACAGAGCAATGTGACTGTATTAAGAAAACCTAATGCCTCATCTGCCCAAAATGAAGCAAACATTTATGTTATCACTACCTCTGCAAGTCTAAATAAAACCAAGGAATTTGCAGGCATCGATGAACTCACTTTCACTCTTTAAATGTAAGAATCATGACTCAAAATACCATTTCTGGAACATAGTTCTTTATTTCAGCACATTAAGATACTTAAAGACAATCCACACCTACACTGAAAAGGAATATGCACAGTCATTACATAAAAAATGCGTGCTAAAATAAGAACAAAACCAAAACCAGGGTGCTTAAAAGCCAATGTTGTTATTATCACAAGCCCACAAAGTTTTCAGTATGTCACTACTTAAATCAGAGACAAACAGGCTTGGTTTATTGGCAGGACACTATCTCGAAATCCAAAGAATAACATCTCATTTAGAGAAAATACAGTACCTCTCAGATACCATAATTTTTCATATTGAGACATGACTAACTTGCCCCACTGTGGGATATTCAGCATTATGCAAAAACTGGCCAGTTTACATCAGGGCTGGTTAAAATCCTATCGTCCTCTAAATTACAAATCATGGTTATGTTGTGGAGAATTAAGGATGTTTTCCAATGGTTTTGTTTTGAATAGCCATATAGATACACTCAAACTATCCTGAATTTATACATAATCTACTAATTTCTTAAGGAACTTTAAATTCTAAGCCTTAGCTCAGTTTTCACTGCTAAAAAAATGTCTGGATTTCTATGAAATAGTTAAAACCTCAGGATAAACTTAGATGAGAAATTACTGATTTTATTCAGATTTGCAGTAGCTGTCTGGAAATTCTTTCTAATATAACTTCAGACATAACAAAAAAACCCCAACAAACCTTTTAAAAAGTTTATGTAAATAGCAACATATGATTTGCTCGACTCATTTCTATTTTAAATACTAAAGTATATATTACCCATTTCAAACAAAAGCAGACTACTCCAGAAACTGGGTTTCACGGGCATCTTTAACCTTCCAAAGACTGATTAGAAGTCACTTCGATGTACTTACAGTAGGAAATCAAGCAAAATAAAACACCAACATTGACAAAGTCCCAAGTTACTTAAATATAGCTAAAAATAAATGATTATTTTTTTGGTATGACAAATCATTCTTTATTGAGGTAATCTGAACTAAAACCCTCTAAACACATCTGTTTTTTCTTAGTGTTCAGATAATGGTTTGGATTCAAACTCTGTGGGAAGCAACTTTGTCCCAGTACCAATGATCACCTGAGAATGGATCTTAGACAGGCAAACTCCTTCTTTTCTTTTCCATTTTCCTTTCTACTTTGCAAATGATGCCAGTCTTATTATCCTACTAATTATCACCTGCCCAGATCTCTTTCACCTCCACCCTGTACTTCTAATTCTATTTTCCCAAAATCTGGCTTTCTTTAAATTCTTCACCAAAACCCATTTCAACTGAAACATCAGAAGAACCCTCCCAATTATAATGTTTCATTTATCGAGAAGTGTTAACACATAAACATGACTAGAATGAACCATCGTAAGATCAAAGTCTTGATAACCCTTCTGAAGTTTTCCCCATATTCTGTCTGTCTAATCCCTTGTCCTGTCTGAGCATACTATCTGTCTAATAGGAGGCTGTAAAATCTTCAAGTCAGATATCTGGTCCTTTTACCATTTCTGTACAAGTGTTAGGCACACTCGTCAACAATATTCGCTGTATAATGGGGCCTCCTAAGCTTATTTGTCTAGTCATTGTACAAGAATGCAGTACAAGCTTCTTAATGCACAGATGAATGATAATCTGTGTATATCATCATGTAAACAACACAATCAATTCATAGTTCTGTAGCTTTGAGAGTTTGGATGAACTCTTAACTTCCCGTATAAAATCCCTTGATAACTTCATTACAGTTGCAAGTAATATAAATTGCATGATCTGCCCTAACAACTCACTTCAAGATATAGTAGACGATGCTGTAGCTTGCAAGAGAAGGATGTACTCTGATATTCTTGTAATGTGTCTTGGATTTAATACAGCAACGAAAGACAAAGTGAAACTGTATTGGAGGTCAATGGTTTTAACTATAAAATGTACCTTGAATTAAGGGGGTGTCTTGTTTATTGTCTTAAAAATAATAACTATATGGTAATATATAGAGAATGTAGCTAGCCAACATCAACACAGACAATAGGAGAGGACAGATATGAATGAATATGTGTGCGTGTTTTTGACATATCAAAGGAGATGTTTCCAAAATGCAGTTTATGACCTACCTAGACAAATCCTTTCTGTCTGCCTTCCTTCAAATAGTTCCTACCTAATATTCACCTATCCGTCACTAATTTAGATGGTGAATTCCTTAGGAGATAGACTATGCGAAATAAATGGTAAACAATAATTATACATACAAATAGAAAAAGGATAAACTTTCATTGGAGAGAATTAGATGTTTGAGATGGCCGCTAGTGCAGCCACAGGGTAAAATTTCCAGTAATAGGCAATATTTTTCATGTTTTCGATCATAAAAATGGTATTCATGTAGTATCTACAAGCTTATCTTATTCAAGCTAAACCAGTTATCCACTGTGTTTGGATTCATCCTGACTCCTAGGCCTAATTATCGCATCATATATGTAAATCATACCTGACTTAATACTGCAGCTGTACATGAAAAAGGAGAAATATATAGTAATGTGTGCCCTTGGTATAACATGGATGAACTGGAGTTCTGCCTAATTAACCTGGTATCTGAAAGGTTAAAAGGGAGGTGGTGAGATTATTCTCACTTAAACTTTAAGGTTGTTTATTCCTGGTCTACTGAAATAGCTATTGTGTATAGGTGTCAATGCCCTCTACTGGAACAAATCAAAACGGTTTAGTTGTTTATCTCATGGGGTTGATAGAATTATTTTCCTCAGCTTAAAAAAAATAAAGTATCAAGTTCATGTTGTTAGACAAAGAAGTTTAAGAATTTTATTCTTGCAATAAATCCTAAGGGCTCAAGTGGACTTACAGAAGCACAAAACCCAGAAGAAAATACAGCAGGGAAAATCTTAAATGACTACACAATTCAATCTCCATGGCCATTCTTGATGCATATAGTAGCACCTATTATTTTTGTGCTCTCACTTGACATACGCAAGCTGCACTATTCTGCAACCAGCACTCCAGTTTGATGTTGTTACATTGACTGCCAGTCTCTTCATGTTGTCATTGTTTCAGCCACTGAATCCTTGCACCTTGTTCGTAGATTCTCAGCAGTTTGCCCTGTTATTTTCATTCTTGTCTCTCCAGGTTCCATCCACACAACTGGATCAATAATGGTTGTTGTTGCAGTTTAGGTTTTAATTTGCCTTTGAACATTTTTCCAGTGGGCTTTTGAAACACGTTTAAAGTTCTTTTTACTATGCTACTGAGTTTGTGCCCTGAAATGACCTCCTTGTCTGAGGGACACCATCTATTTTCCATTCCTTTGACATGAAATACTAGAAAAGAAGGAAGCTGAAAATATTACATACAATATCTTCACTTACAATTGAATTCCACTGGTTTAAAGTAAGTTTGGGGCAGAAGAGAATAAAAACTCTGTCTCACTTCTTATTCCATTTTATAAAAGAAAACATGAGGTTTCTTAATTTACATAACCTTTAATTTGGCCAGGTCATAACAATTATAAAACATTAAAAAAAAACCCAAAATTTGGATCAGCATGGAACAGATATAGCCACTTCTCTAACCATCACTTTTTCTTACAATTTCAAAAAGAGGGAAGTATGCATGGGTCTTCAGATTCAGTTAAGGTTGCAAGAGTACTTCAGAGCCTACATATGTGAATAGTCAGGCAATAACTTAAATACCAGTAGATAACACTCAAAAATACTTATTATAATTCCTAAATTTTGTATTGGGTATACGCACTTTATCGTGAACATCAACAAGAGTAACAAAATCAGGAAGATGACACAAGGTAACACAAAATTAAACTGAAAGGCATTAAAAGTTCACTTTGGATAAACATTCAAATTTACTAAAATTATCCAAACAATTGAAATAGGAACTGATATCTTTGAAGCTCAGGCTTTCTAGTTATTTCTACCTAAGCCAGGCTTAATATCAGAAAGAAAAATATCAAAGCAAAAATAAAGAAATCTAGAAGAAACATAGCAATGTTATTATCAAAATAGAGCTATTCTGTCTATCTGTATGATGAGATTTTTATAAAGTTATAATTATTAAGCAATTATTTTTTCAGTTACGTTAAGAAGTCAGAGAGTAACTTAATGAAAAAGTACAAGCTACCTGGAAAAGTCTGGTAAGCAGAGCAGTTTGGAGTTGCCACAAAGATGCACAGCCTCCCCTTTCTTCAAAAGGCTGGCCTCAGGGTCATATCCTTTTTGTGTTATGGTCGATCAGCAACTTCTCAGCATTGATTATCAATGTTTTGTTATATCACATCATTTCTGCAGCCCCATCTATGCCTTGAGTCTGATTGATTTATATGGTCATGTTCTGCATTCAGTGGACAGGTCACATGAAAGGTGACAGCCATGGATTATTTCCAAGGGAGAAACTAAAAATTTTTATAAACATCAAGACAGAAAGGTGAATCAATATCTGATACATATAAACAAGACAAAAGTCTACTCTTCCCTAAATTTTGTGGACTACTTAAAATTTTTCCTGTTTATTTATTTTTTCCTTATGTCATATACATCCCAGAGTTTATCATACAGAAATCTCTGAAGGAAACACAAAGACTGATACGAATGAAGTGTGGATGGAAATATCTGTGTGGAGAACCACCAGAACAATGGCATATATTGGTATTTGTGGCCATGACTGACATCAGTCGGACCAGTAAGTCTGGAGGAACATGGTATTTTCATGAAGACCTGAAGGCCTATACCCCGGTGAAGCCACAGCATAAATTAGTTACCAACAGGACACCTGTGCAGTGATAGCAAGAGGGAGGGTGCAAGATTACAGCCCTTCATCTATACCGTTCCTCTTCCTGCTGTCCCAAAAATCCAGATAGCCATAAATGTACTCAAAACTAGGCAAACCGAAGTAACTTCAGTGAAGAGCCACCAAGTTGCTCAGAGCAAGAGCATTTGCCCTGTGAGGAGACACTGAGGGAGCTGAGCTGTTTCAGCCTGGAGAAAGGATGGTTTGGGGATGGGCCTTATAGCAGCCTCCAGTGCCTACAGGAACCAGATTCTTCGCAAGGGTGAACAACTAGAAGACGAGACAGCAGGCACTCCAACTGGACAAAGTCCTAAGCAACCTGTTCTGACTTCAGAGCTGACCCTGTCTCAGTAGGAGATCAGGCTTGATATCTCCTGGGGCCCCTTCCAATGCAAATTATACCACGATCCTATGATCTTGTAAGTCTTGTGGAAGATGGAATAAGTGAGATTCCAAGGCAACATCACCTTAAGGGTGTAGAGCTGTCCAAAATCCAGTTTGTTGCTGCCAGTCAAGAGGAAAATGGAAATGAAGTGAGGAATGAGTAGCTAGTGTCTCTTGTCCTCCATGTCTCTCACAAGTGATCCTGGCCAGACCACTCAGTGTCCTGGTGTTTGTAAGTACATTGATGTGAGAGTATGAGTGAGTGAAATCAATGAGAACATGAGGGTGACTGAATGAAATCAGTTTTGTTGTAAATGCTACCAGTCCCTTTCTGAAGCTTACTTACTACCTACCCACAGATGTCCTGTTCCTAAGAGACATGATAGATCTAAATCTGAGAAGGCTTTACAGGGTACCACATTGGAGAACTTCCGTATTTTAAGACCAGTAATTTCACAGGAATTTTCATCAGACTTAGCTTTGACACCCATTTTTTTTCAAGAGAAAAAGAGTAAAAGGTTCTTATTTTGTAACCATTTTCTTCTATATGCTATAATGGGAAGCACACCTAGCTGTCACTTGGGCATCTGGTGCTTTTTGTAGGAATCATGTCAGTCTTTTTATCAGATCTTTCAGAAGTGACCAATAGACACGTAGTACCCAAACAGGAGTGCCTCGGAATACATCCATTCCAGAGAGAGATAAACTCCCTAGGCAAACTCTAAACCTTGACTTCAGCAGAAAACTAAGGAGACTGGTGCTTTATTGACAACATCCTAGATAGTCATTTAGTAGCAGCCAGCATGCAAATTATAGCAGGAGATCATGAGGAACTGAAGAGTCAAAAGCTCTGCCACTATCTGGGAAGGAAATATCACTACAAAACAAGTTCGAGGAAAGTATCAGCAGAGGATGTAAGTTTGGAAAAGTGTAGGCAAAACCCAAGTACAGGACAGTAAAATGACTAGCACTGATAGAAATACGACCTTAACTTGTTGATATAAGGCATCTGAATTAATCCAAAGGTGAAAGTGAGCATATTCTGACATGGTACATTCGCCTCTCTGCTACCATATCACAAAGTCAAGAATTTGTACTCAAAGGGCTGAAGGTTAGGCTCAGGGCTTGTTCAGGTTAGCAAGGATACTTCGCTACTCTTTGTTAGACCACAGAGAAAATAATGACAATGATGGTATCATACCATACTAGAGGTCAGGTTCAGGTCTCAGTTCAGAAAACTACCAGTCAATATTTAACTGTTTAAACTACCATTAAAGGCAGAGCTAGTTAACACAGTCACTAGAATCTAGAGGTAAACTTAACAACTTGTAGGTGTATGTAAACATAAGTGTATTATCTCACAAGATTAATTTCACCTTGTATGTCAGTCAACTGGAGTCTATGACTATTGAGTGAGTCCATAAAGGATGAGTCAAAAGGTAAAGACATTTGTACTCTTACATACCTTTAGACTAGAAAAATAGCAAGTGATACATATGTGCAGTTTTAAAACAACAGTACTGGGTAAATGGGGAAAGCACAGTTTTTCTGAGAAACCGAAACTGCAAACGAACACACAAAAATCCCAACTTTTTTTCTGAGTACCTTCTATCTAAAACTAGACATAATTAAAGTGAGGAAAAAGAAAAGATAAAAGTTAAAATAATTTGCCCTTACATGCCCATACTTCCATTTACTGAAAACATCTCCATATTTTGTAGTCTAGAAGCATGTAAGAACTGGGATGGAACAGAAGTAATTTTTAGAAGATAATGGCTTGGTGGACCAGTTCTGGGAGCGTAAGAATATACATGGACCTGGTCTGGGAGCACGAGAAACACGTAAGACACTGTAGCAGGCAGCAAACACAAGAGTGCTCATTAGCAAAATTCTGCTTCACAATGCACTTATGGAGACCCCTAGCTTTTGAACATGTTTAAACTATCACTGACTAAGGAAACTAAGCCTGGGCTTAAACATTTTCTGAAATCAGTTCAGTGAAAGATTTGATACATATATAACTTGGAAATTACAAGAATGGGCAGAACAGAAATGTGCTGGAGCAAAAGTAGATAAATATCAGAGAAAAACTGAGCTTGGTGGAACAGGTCATTAAAAAGGAGAATTGTACTGACAAGATACTTAACTTCCAAAGTGTCCGTATTTTAACAGTCTGTGTTTTTCAAAAATATATTCAAGATTCACAACATGAATATCAAACATAAAATCTACTGATGTTCACTAATTTAGTTTGTCAATAATCATTCTTTTCTACAGTGTTTTAGAAACTTTTAGTAGATATCATTTGCTGAAATAAACAAGAAACTAAGAAATATCTCCATTTGCTGAATGATCCTTTTGGAGAACAGATCAGATCCATAGCAATGATATTATCTCCAGTGTAATTTATCTTATTTCTGATTTTATTTGATTGCATTAACCAGGAGAATGACTTAACCAGAAAAAAATGGTGAAAAGAAAATTAAAGCCAAGTACTAGATATGTAATAGCTTGTTTTCCAACAGCATGCTTTTAAAACAGATCAGTTTAATAAAGGATTTAATATGCTTTGAGAGGATAAGTGAAAATATTGTCAATGCCTTCCATTTCTAGCTGACGGATTTGAGACTGATGAAAAGTAAAGACCATTGAAATGCTGGTGGTAGGAGATAGGAAATATGATGACAAGCTGGAGAACTATATTAAGCAATGCAAAGTAAGTGGACTGTGATAAGACAGATAACAAATATAGCTATCTCCATAACAGGTGAGTAAGCTGCTCAGAACATATGAACTAGAAATAAAGCAGTAAAAGCTTTGAACTACTGCAGTAATATAGTCGGAAACTAACCCAGCTATGAAGCAAAATCCTTTGAGTTTAAAACTTCATGAAATAGGTAAGATTAATTATAGAATCATAGAATGATTTGGGTTAGAAGGGACCTTAAAGATTCTCTAACTCCAGCTCCCCTGTCAGACTGCTCAAGACCCCATCCAGCCTTGCCTTGAACACTTCCAGCAAGGGGGCATCCACAGCTTTCGTGGGCAACATGTGCCAGTATCTTGTCATCCTCATGAAGAAGAATTTCTTCCTAATGTCCAATCTAAATCTTCCTCCTTCCAGTTTAGAGCTGTTCCCCCTCATCCTATCATTGCTTGCCCTTGTAAAAAGTCCCTCCTCAGCTTTCTTGCAGCCACCTTCAGGTACTGGAAGGCCACTGTGAGGTCTTCCCAGAGCCCTCTTTTCTCCAGATTTCTCAGTCTGTCCTCAGAGAAGAGGTGCTCCTGTCCTCTAATCATCTTCGTAGCCCTCCTTTGGACCCTTTCTAACAGTTCCATATCCTTATTATCTTGGGGATTCCAGAACTGGACACAATACTCCAGGTGGGGTCTCACAAGAGTGGAGTAGAGGGGGAGAATCACCTCCCTTGACCTGCTGGCCATGATCATTTTGATGCAGCCCAGGACACAGTTGACCGTTAGTAATACAGAGAAAATAAAGTCTCTCCATCAATACCCTGGGACCTCTTTTTGAGCTATTTATTTAAGGCCTTACTGTCCCTGCCTATAAAAGAAAGGCATAAAAAAGGACAGGGAAAAAACCCGCAACCTTATCAAATCTCTTTCTCTCTCTGCACGGGTTGCCAAGGAGTTGTATGTGCTTCCCATTAAAAAGAAGCTGCAATGCCAAAACCCCTGAGATAGATACTCACAGTCCCTGGGACAGGCAACAGCACAAGGCCAAGCACAAACATGGCGTTTTTTACATTGGCTCTGCAATGCAGATGATTTTTTCAAATAGGGGAGTGGAAGGGTGATCACTTTTGTCCTCCCAATACATGTGCCAGCATTGAAGATTTGCCCTTTGAACAGAACAGTCATTCATTTGGTTTCCACTATTTAGTTCTGAGACCAAAAATATGCATTCACTTTTTCCTCTACTTCAATTGTGATTAAATATCATCTACTATAATTCAAATTCTTCAGTAAGGCCTACAAGTGGGTAAGTGCAGTAGCCCAGTCAAGAAGGTAAAACTTAAAGGTGAATCAGGGAAATGCAAGTAATGGAATTCAAGCCTCTGAGAGGAAGTGAAACGTGAAGTTTAAGATAAAGAAAGAAGAAGATGTAGAAGAAAAGCAGATGAAAAATAACAGTTCCTTAGCAATAGAACTTAATGTTCTAGTTTGAAAGGGCTGGTGAAAGGATGATATCAACATTTTAGGGAGCTTTTTTATTAGATGAGACTAATATTATGCTGCATTTCCCTATGTTGAGATATATGTAAATAAGGGTATCTGTATATAAATATATATAGTAAGTATGACTAAATAAAATAACTTTAAATAAAACATCTATGAATACATAAACATTGAGAGTCATCTTCAGGAAACAAGTCTATTTATGCATGTTTTATTGAAATATACCACGTTTCTCGTAAAATAATTGGAAATAAGTATTTATATCCTAGAATCATATTTTTGTATGATAGAATTACAGAACTTTGAGGCTGGTAAACATCTCTGACAATCACCTAGTCCAACACTCCTGCTCAGATTAGCATCAGCTAAAGCAGTGTGCTTATGGACCATGTCCAGATGGTTTCTGAATACCTCCACAATCTCTCTAGGCAACCTGTTCCTGTGTTCAAGTACCCTCAAAGCAAAAATTTCTTCTTACAATTAAACGGAATTTCTTGTTTATTCAGTTGTGCCAAATTACTTCTTTCCCTGTCACTGAGCACCACTGAAAAGAGTTTAGCTCTGTCTTTACCCCACCTTCCACTACCATCAGGTATTTATACACATCAGTAAGATCCCTTGAGTCTTCTTTTCTAAATGCTGTACAACTCCATCTCTCTCAGCCTCTCCTCATACAGCAGATGTAGCCATCCCTTAATCACTCTTGTGTTCCTTCGCTACACTCATGGTATCACCTAACAGTACCACAAAGTATAATTGTTGTTTGACCTCAGCCAGAGCAAAGTTACACCAAGGATCTGTGCTCTTAAAATCCACCCGTTTTTTCCTCAAACCATGTAACAACTATGGCTGTACACTATCACTGATGACATCTCTTCTGTGAATGAGCCAAGATTCTTCCCAGTGGAGTGTTTTACTTCAGAGACCATAATCATATTCCGCCATCTTCCATCATATTGTTTCAGATGATGACTTGATTAATTTCTAAATGAAGATTTTTCTGACATAAGTTGGCTGATGAAATGTAAGGCATTTCTCCATGTTCAATGCAGATACAACTGAGTATTTTAGTTTTGATTTTTTTTCTCTTTTAATGAATAGTATAAAAAAGGATTCAGAGGTAAGAGGACACCTGGGGAAGGTTTGTTATATCTCCATCATTTGTTTTGTGAATGCTCGTGTCTAATGCATTCCTGTGTAGCCGCCCATGTTCAGCAAAAGGGGTGGACTTGACCTCACACACACCGAGAGCAGCCTTGCTACTTGAAAGTCAGATACTGGGTGGTGTATCTGGAGGCCCCTTCAGAGAACTGAGGTTGCAGGTGACTCATCACTAATCCATGGATATGACAGCAGGTAGCACCACTGCCTTACTCAACTTGACTAAGGTAGGCTTGTTTTGAGCATACTCAGTACTACAAACTCCACAGAGGACTAAAATATAAAGATGTTTCTTTTCTGAACCTCGAAAAAGCATCTGGCATGAGGTAAACAATCACTACAGTGAAGGTAAGGACCTGAACCAACATAACCAGGAGGAGAGTTTTAGACTCATTATAGCATTTCTGCCTGAAACTTTGTATGCCAAAGATTGTTGAGATGTCTCCACACATTAAACAGTATTTCCCTAAAAACACTACCGAATTTAGGCTCCTGAAATCTTTCTTAACAGAAATCCAGGCATGCAATTATTTTATTGAATGCTAGTTCTTGGAGTCCAAAATCCATGTGAAAAAATGGAAATAATATTATATTACCTCCCAGCAACTAAATACCAAATCTCTCAATGAAATCCCACTCTCAGGATCAAAAAAATGTCTTTCAGAGTGACAGTGCAAGGCACAGGCTGCCTCCTAAGTGGAAGTCTACTTAAAGCATTCATAAAACCCTGACCTTAGAGCTGAGATTCGTTAATGCCCAAGGGAATTTCTTAGACCAGTCCTTAATGTTGCAATGCAGACCACTTAAATCTGTATGAGGAAAACATCAAATAGACAGCCATAACACAGCTCCCAGTCTTATTTCCCCTCCCTTCCCCAAGATTCTGAGAGACATTTCTCTGAGAAATGTCATCCATGACATAGAACTTCTTTAATTAAAGATGAAAATTCAAGTGAGGCAGAATGGGATGTAATATCTTCCAGCTTGCCATTTATAATCGTGAGTAGGTCAGTCACAATCAGAGTTGTGTGCTCTGGAAGATTGTATTCCTTTCCAATATTTTCAAATATTTATTATTGAATTGGAGAGTGGGTTTAAAGTAATGTTTTCTGTATTAGATTTTGCCTTTCATATTAATTCCTGTCAGTTGCAATGACACTTGCATGTGAGAGCACATTTGATCAGCTACAGGCTTCCTCATTGCTGAGCTAAGCCAGAAAAACCCTTCTGATGGTAGCAGAAATGTTAGCAATAATCCTAGAGAAATCACATGTTGCCAGCACTTAATGACTAGCTCTCTGATTAACAACTTGAGGTAAACAGAGGGCAGTTAATAACATAAATGACTATGGTTTATAATATCAATAATGCCGTGAAACAACCAAGTACGTAAAATATATTCAACAACTTACTACTAGCAATGTTATATATTTAAATGAAGAAAGGCTGGATACTCTATCAGTTGTTCCATATCATTAACAACCTTATTTTTCCTTTCCGAATACAGCTCTTTTGGCTATGTTTACAATTTTAATTTTGGATCAATACAGACTTTATAGCACAGGATTTTTCCTCTGCTTCTCTCACAGCACTAAGGAATGCCAGCACAGTCAATATACAGAATTGCCTGGCTCAGCACCAGAGTAGATAGTGCTAATCAAAGTAACAGCAGTGAAACTTGAGCAAGTCCTTAGAAGGAGAAAGTATTACAGGCTAATTCATTAATCTGTTAAGTTCCTGTGTCAGCAAGAAGTATTCTCTTTAGTCGAGCATCCTTAATAGGACGTATCAGGCTCTGAACTTGAGGCAGTTCAGTTTTAAGTCCAGGACAAGGATCTGAAAAACATTTGCTATGTATGCTTCTGGGCATCATCTAAATAGTCTCTGCTGCTGAATGAGTTATAATCAAGTTACGTCTGAACAACTACAAAACATGCTATATTTAGGTAAAGGATTGCTGGAAAAATAGAGAGAAAAGTAACAATTATATAACAGCAATTGCCTGTTGTTATTATTAGCCACACAATAAATTCATGATACTGTCTCTCCTAATAATCATGAAGCCCATCTTTCCATATCCACAGCACGAAGGATGACACCAAGAAGTAGGATGTTCTCGGAAGTACACTCAGTCATGGGACGCTCAGCAAGGCACTATGAGTCAGTTAACCCATTCACTGGTGTTTTTCAATAAGATAATATTAGTAAGCCACTTCAAAGGCTAAAGAATTCAAAATAGATGAAATCAAACATGTTTCACTGAGAAACCAAGAAAGACTAGGTATTATGTCTTGAAGCTCTTTCAACTCTGAGATGGAAAAGCACTGTGTTCCGTACAGCCAAGGTTTTGCCTCAGTGTCACACAAAATAGGTCTGATGAGAATTTGAAGGAAAAGCTGGAGAAGTTTATTAATTTATTTTTGTTCTGCTTGTAAACTCTGAAAGCCTCTAGAAAGATGGATGAAATTTTGCTCATGCATTTAATACAAATCAAAAAAACTGCCTCTGGCTGAGACCAGTGATGGAAAGTTTACACAAAAGGATTTTGTTTCAGAAAGTTTTAAATTTCACAAAAAAAAAAAAAGTATTATCTATTGGAACCTCAAAAACAACCCCTTGCAAATGGCTGAAAGAGGAGAATATAACAGCTAAAATCCCACTCTCCATTCAGTAACTAAAAGAATATTGTTATCCAAAATTTGCTATAGCAGATAAAGTAGAAATTGCTGGGGTGGCAGCAGCAGTGACAGCGAGGGGAAACATTTTTACAAATAAAATTTACCCTTGGTTTATTTTTTTCCACCCTTTTTTTACTTTTTGCCAAGATATCTGCACTGAAAAATGAAATGAAAGAAGAGAAAAATGGTTTTCACTTTGGGCTTTTCAACAAGAAAACTGAACATTTAGGTTTTTAATGAAAACTTTTTTAAAATAAAATTTAAACAAAATGTTTCCTTTCGTACTGAATTATTCTGAAAGAGGAAGAGGGTAATTTCTCAAGCAGCTCTACTGGCAATGAAATTCTTCAGGATTTCACAACATTGCTTCCTACTGTGTTTCCTCCGACTTTGGAGAAAAACAAATGCAAAGATTTGCAAAGCATTAAAATAATGGCAGAAATATGAATTACTGTACTACATATGATTTAGAGCACCATGTTTACTCCAAGCTGGTAGTACATCTGCAACGGCATTACACGACTTTTCTTAGTAAAGGAAAACAGTGGCAGGAAGCAATTATATAGACAGGCCCACTAATATAAGGCATGTAGCCTTTAAAATAGGAGATATTAGTTCCTATATAAAAGTTAATCAAATCATGCAGATCACACTGTAATTATTCTTTTTTTTTAAATCTTGTTAGGTATAAAGTTTATTGGTATTGGGAGGCAAACAGCAGGGACATTAACAGCAATGCCATCTTTGTGTTGCTCGTCAGATTCAGAAATGAGCCAAGAATTGCCTTTTTCCTTCCTCTACAGTTTACCTGATTAATCTGAACCTAACCAGCTCCTCTGTCCTTGATGCCTATGTGAGAATGTCTAAAAGGAAAACAGAAAAAAACTATCTCAAAAATGTGCTTTACCAAGCTTATTGTGGCTACTGTTGCCAAGGAAACCCAAGCAAATTCCTCTCAGAGAATACCCTGAACTGTTTAAGCCAGCCAGACTTCAACCTGGTATCAGTAAAGGAAACAAAGACTGAAAACAGACAGGACGACATGGTTATAAAACCCTTTGAGGAGAGAGAGAAAATAATAAACTACAGGATAAAGCATCTGCTAGTGAAGAATATTTTTTGTTTAGGTCAAATCAAGGCTTTTCAATCTCTGTCTATTGTTCCTCCTCTGGAGGAACCCCTTGCTCCAGACAAATGGGAAGGAGAATAGGTCTCTTGTTTCAGTTATTGAGATGATGGTGTTATAAATCATGTGTCTTTTGAAAAAACATCTATTAGTGTTCTCTGATCCTTCATGAAAAGGATGCTGATTAAAATTATTAACAAAATTATCCTCCACTTTTTATTTTGAAGTGTGATCCTGGCTTGGAGAGGAACAATATCAGTAATTGTCACTGGTTTAATCAGTTGCCTTTTGTACAGTTTTCTCTCTTCCTCTTCCCTCCTCCCTTTCCTATTTTCATTCCTGCTTGTTCTGATTATAAATCTCAATGGTTTCATCAAATGTTTAGTGCTAAATTCTGTCACTCTACAGAGCTGGCAAGAAAACAGGCATATGTCAATGTTGCAAAAACATCTATGTTATGAACCCATGTCTGGTCACGCCAGACCCCGTGCACTTCATATCCCTCCTCTACAGTATCATTCCCTGAACGCGTCATTTGTTCCAGGAGCAAGAATTGGTGTACGGATTGGGGCGCTTTTAGTCATGTGTGCATGGCTTATAGACTGTGATGATCACATCTTCTAGGCTCACACTTTCTATCCTTATCAACATTGTAAAGGAGCACTCCATCTCCCTGGAACGCACCTCACTGCAGCCACATAAGACACCACGCTTCAGCAAAGCTTTCTCTGTCACCTCAGTCTGAGGGGCTGGATGCCCAAGGTGGATAAATACCTGAGATCAGACCACTGATCAGCTGTAAGGGGCAAGAGGAAGAGTTCTGACAATTAAAATACAGATCCTAAGAACTCTCATGACTAGTTAAATCAGGTTCACACTACAGGTTTCAGAGGCCTCCTGACATAATATGAAAACGAATAAAGGCAATGCAGTCTCTAATCAACGTAAGAAATCTTCTGAATTGATGCATTTTTCTGCCAGGCTCACAACAACAGAGTCTCTAAAGCATGAAGTGGTCATAAGATGGAAAACAGTCAAGGATATCTCAGTTGCTACTTGGAATAATAATTAAAAATAAACGAACAAGTCTATAAAAATGTTTAACATATATCCAATTAAACCTCCCTCTGATCCTTTGGTACGGTGGCAGAGGTCTTCTGAAGAGCTAGAAAAAGAGGGGTAAATCACAGTGAGTTTGGGAGGATGCCATAAGACCGCTGGGAACTAAACTGAAGAACTGCTGAGGCTTCTCTGGAGGCCTTAAGTAGTAACTTGCCTTGCTTACACTGCAGTCCCGGCTTGGCATTTTCCACCCTTGCTTCAATGTTATTTAAATAAATATAGAGGGAGTTTTTCCCCTCCATGAGTTTCCATAAGGTTTTTTTAGGAAGCAGATTGTAGGAAGTATTTTAGAAGAATCAGGGCATTTTGTGATCCTTGAGGCCTGTATGCACAACCCTGCCTACATACAGTGACCTTGGCATGTTATGAGAAAGTGGAATGTTAGCTGATAGATAAGAAAGAGAATGTGGAACAGGAGGTTTTAGCTGCAGGAGAAGGGGGGTTGCAGGGTATCAGGTAACAGCGCG
Source organism: Dromococcyx pavoninus (assembly GCA_033558185.1). Lineage (NCBI taxonomy): Eukaryota > Metazoa > Chordata > Aves > Cuculiformes > Neomorphidae > Dromococcyx > Dromococcyx pavoninus. Next base: position 5,833,062 of record JAUMJL010000401.1, read on the forward strand.
CTACCAGCCCTCATTGACCAATGATGATGTGACAAATGGTATCATAAAAGCATATATATTCATTGTAAAGAAGGCAATAAAGGTCTGCTTCAGCTAGCTCATATTGAGTTGTCTGATGCTTTCTGCAAGCCGTCTCCTGCAGCAGATAAGAGGAAAATGAGCAAGAATGTGAAAGAAGCTGTGTCAGAGAAATCTGTGAGAGTTGGCAAGAAATCTTTGGCGCTATTGTGATTGACCAGCTAAGACTGCAGTAAGAGCCAAACAGCCCTCTCTGAGGATTATTTCTGCACAGGGTATTTGTGAGTTTGTGCTTATGGAATTTCTGTCTGATCCTTCTACTGGGAAGATGGGATCTTCTTTCCATGTGGATTGGGAGGAAAGTTCAACCGCCCAAACCTCCAGTTCCTGGCAAACTTGTGTGCAGCCAGAGCTGTCTGTGCATCCTATCTGATACTGGGGGAAAAGCACATTTTTAAATACGTGATAGTTAATGTAAAACTCCATCTATATGAGTGGGAATGGTACATTTTAAACACTCAGTAGTCACCAGGTTTTGAAGTACTGGAAGCATATTTTACTTTAAGCATATTTTAAAGACTGATGCAAAGTGTCTTTGTCTATGCAAAAATCTCTATTAAGTGTTAATTAAACATGTCTATAATTAAATATGCTTTCTTTTTTTAGCATAATCTGCTTGCAAACCTGAAGTGAAATTCATATGGGAAAAGCTAGAGTCAAAAAATCCTGTTTCTAGTTCCACCCATTAAGAACCATATGATAGCTAACCTGCTGCTGCTGTCGCTTATAAGCCCTGCCAAAGTGCATTTGATAAGAATACTCAGAAACCATTCACAGCAATACTAAACTTCATGCTGTGCTGCATCTAGACTCTTTCACTTCTCCTATGCCCATGGAAGCTCGAAGCAACCAACAAACTTTCACGAAATCACTGCCTTGTGGCTTTTAGCAAACCTCCTGAAGAAGGCAAGGAGACATAGCACACAAGAAATTATTCTGATTTGAGTGAGAAAGGGGAGTAGGAAGAAAACAGCAGCATTACCATTTGCTAACTACAGTTCTTCATGCCCACAGGACAGGGAGAGCAAAATTGTGCCCCACTTTCTGCCCAAATCTTCTTTACTTCCTGACCCTTGTGGACAACTCTTCCCTTTTTTAACCACTTGTCTATTGTTTATCTGATGCTCTGAATAATCTCTTCTACCATTACATAAATTTTCCATTTTGAAGTATTCAATTTCTTCCACAGAGATTTCAAAATGGAGTATGTTTTCAGCCAGCAAATTCTGAAATTCTAACCTGCGGCCTGAAGGGATCCAAGCTGCCAAGTTAAAAATGTAAACTATTCATCTATTAATTTCACTGAGTAGAAATAGAGTGCACCATACCTGAAGCCACTATTGATTTTCTCATCAATAACAACCTGGAAGGAGAATCATCGGCAGTTCTCTCCAGCTCTTCTTTCTAGGTCACCTATCCTTACTACCCTTTTTTATGGTATCAGCAGCTTTGAGCTGCTCTCCCACTCCTTTGGAGGCAAGTGGTGCTACTGTATATGGCCATCACGTAGGTCATAATATCTCTCTTTTATCTGACAGAGTCATGTGCAGGAAGCTGGAAACATCATTGAATCAGATACTAAAATCAGCTTTGTGAGAGGCTCAGGGTAGCTACGGTAGCTTTCCTTTTTGTGACTATATTTCTCCAGGACAGCTGTTTTAAATTCACTTTTAGAGGAAGAGAAAGAATACCTTGAATGCTGGTCAGATGTGCAGAAGCTGGTCACAGACAATGGGGCTCCTTCTTGGAAGACATGACTAGAGATGCAGTCACTATGGGATCAAAATGTCAAACTCCTTTTGATGACATGAACTTTTCTGACAGGTTTGAGGCTCACAGCATTTCCACTCCCTCACACATAGAGTGAAACAGGAACAGAAACAACAAGGGAGTTCTTTGTTGAAAATAAAAGAGAATAGGAAGGAAAGGAAACATGAGATCCATTTTAAACCATTGGAAGCATTCAGGTGTCAGAGGAAAGATGCTGTGAAAAGGCCACATAAACCAAACATTATTATTCTACTTACAGAAGCTTGCTTAATCCTTCTTATTACTGATGAACCTCAAAAGCACGGTTACTACATGGTTTTAGTATAAAAAACGCTTAAAACTTTTTTAAGGATTAAAACAACAAATCTTTTATAAAAAAAAGTACTGATACACCCTGCTGAGTCCAGGTGAATATTCCTGGATATGTATAACTTGGAGCAGAGAGTGGAGGTGACATTGAGTAGGGCGGACAGTGGCAAGTTTCCTAACCTCCCCAGCAAGTTCTTGAAGGAGTAGATCTGAAGCATTATCTGCCATCAGCACATCTCTGGTATCTACAGTTTTAACATGCTGTTTATATGTATTTATTACTCCAGTTGGAAGTTGGAAATGCTGCTATTTAAGCGCTGTCTGTCTTCCTTTTCCTTTATTACTGCAATCAGTAAGATTGATCTTAATTAAAAGACTGAAGTTCAATGATAGTTTAAAAAGGAGTGGCTATAGCTTTGATGGCCTCTTGAAAAGGATACCTGGATTTTGTTCCAAAAATGAGGATGCTCTAGTTTTTGTCTTATTTTGCTTACAAAGTTGTATTTCTACGCCTCTCTTTAAGGGTTACCTTCTTGGTCAAAACAACTGTGTGTGTCTCTGATAAATTAATGCCGTACTGAAACCTGAAGCGTGTTCTCCTTGAGCCATGTAATGCATTACAATCCAACAGCTAATAACAATGGTCATTTACAACAGCATATGACAATCTGAAACAAAACTGGTTATTTTTATGTTTATAACTGTGTTAATTGATTACTGATTTATGTAGGATTTTAATGCAGCCTAATGCAGGAAAAAAAAAATGTACCCAAGGTGCTAAGTACAACAGCAAATATGACAAAGGTCTTCTTTCCAGGTATGTCTCCATTTTAATTTGCTCCTAAGAAATACAAATTTCACAGTGCATAGAAATCTAGCATTTATGTTGGTTATGTTTTCCATTGTCAATATCTGTATGTTATATACACATTGAATTAAGGAAAATGTAGCAGAGCAATGCTACGTTTTGCAGTGCCACCTTGCAATGGTTGGATTCGGACCATGGTATGAATGCCCTGTCCTCATCCCAAAAATGAACCACTTTACAATAAAGGATAAAATTAACAGAATTCTGAGGCACAGATCAGGCACATTTTTCCATAGCTTTCCATCTCTACAAAAAAAAACAAAAGCAAATTCTAGTGTTTAAGATATGATTGCCCTCAGCACTAACAATAAATGGTTCCTTAGGGCAGATTGCTCTTGCAATGGCAACAGAGACCATACAATGGCAGGAAACCTGGGTCCTTTCTGCTCTTCCAGTCATTGCCTTACTTTGTGGTGGAGAACCCCCTACCCCGTCTGGTCTTTTAAAACACTGGTATCTTTAAATAGTCTGAATAGTCTGAAGTCTCTCATCTTTGTTCAGTCTCAAGAAAGCACTTCTTAGTTTCCAGTCTAGGAAAATTTCACCTCTATTTATGATGATGCAGGCCTCAACATCTTCTGTTGCATATTTTGGATGTAGAAACTAATTTAATTATTAATTAGAGTACCAATTTCTTTGTAATTTGAATTTTGAGAAGCATTTACTTTTTACATCTTATTAAAGACATTAGAATGAAAAGAAAATGCAAATCAGCAACTTATTTCTACATTCGTTATTCATTCCTCCTTTAAATGGTAATGTGGCTAAAACATCTACTTCTGCACAGGGCTTTCATTTTGCTTTCGGTGTTTGTCAGACATTTTATGTTTGGCTGAAGTCATCTGCAGGAGAAAAACCTATATCATGCATTTAGGAGGATCCAATCCCATTTTGAGGTATATACACCCTTTTGGGAAATAATTTTTGTATTACAGAAAAGACAATGCATTTACAGAACATCCACTCTCCTGTTTGGGAATTTTATACTCCTTTTATGTGGTGTTGCAATCTCTGCTGATGATGCTTGAATAATTTATGTACAAATCAAGATGTCTTGGATACTTCTGAAGGACATAATTCTGTGTCATTCATTATGGATTTGTCTGGGTCACATGTACAAAGCCAAGATGCACACAGCTTTCATGATAAGTCAGAAAGAGCCCAAAATATTAACACAATAAATGTTTATGAGCAGATATTCTGTTTACTCTAATTGAATGTTGATGCAATCACTTGATGTTCTTATTTCCTGCTGAAATATAACTGAATATTCAAAAAGTATTTTTTGGCATTTCAGAGCTTCAAATCAAGAGAAAATTACTGCAAAACACAATGCCATATACTTGAAGCTCTCAGAAACTTTAGCATCAAAATGAGACATACCTCTGTAAAACTAGAAGGATACACTGACCGATTTCTTAACAAAATAAATAGATTAGAAATGAAATTAGAAATGCCGAAAGGGGGTTCCACCATTCATTCAATAATAAAAACTATCAGCATATTGCATTATGGTAGTAATAAACATGAAAGGTCTTCTAGAATGAGTGTAATACACAATAAGCAAAATGGAAATATACCTTTCCCCAGGAAGTCTACCTAATCTGAGAGACAAACAAGCCTGTGTCATGCACAGTCAAAACAACCAAACAACTACACCAGGGATATATTTTCTCAAGAGGGAAATTGTACAAAAAAGGCATAACTTCAACTCTATATACATGTATCATATTCCAAACCATGTAACCCAGTGGGCATCAGCAAGCTAAGCAGCTTTCTTTCTCTGATAGTATAGGAAGTGAGAGGAGAAAGGACGAGAGAAAATGAGTAGGAAGCAAAGATTCCTACCCCATAAGTCCCAGCTTTACCCTCACTGCTTCCAGCACGGTCATACATTGGTGCCAGTGACGTGGGCTGTTGGGAAGAGACTCCTGATGCCGGTGCCCAACGTAGTGAGATTTACAGGCAGCAGTCCCAGGCTGCCTGCTCAGTGCTCTGGCCAGTGAAGGTCAGCCTCTAACTTGAGCCCTTTTTTCAGTTTCACTCAGCCTACCATATCTGTTTTATCACAAGGCAACATCACTAGTGCCACGGCAAGTATGTTTTGGTATCTGTACTAGACGCTGCTGTATGTTTTCCCAGTAACAGGCAAGTAGGGACAAAGGTTCATCAGTGAGTAATGAATCAAATGCTAAGGTGGAGACAAGATTTAATTGTTTAAACACAGTCACTGCAGGCATGTATCAGCTTTCCCTTTGAAACATACTGAGCTACAGATGATGGGCAAGAAAATTTTGGATTTTTTCAATTTAAAGCTTGATCATATCAGTTGCTCCCAGTCTGAGTAGCTACAGGTTCTTTATTTTACTAATTATAAGAGTAATTACACCATTAGTTCTCAGAAAGTAATTTTAATAATTAGGTCAAACACAAAACGACTCCAGTCTCATGACATACTAATTTAAATTGTTTGGATATTGTAATTTGGTAGGAGGAGTCAGTGCTAGAGTCATTTTGGGGATTGTAAGAAGGAAAATACAGCTGGAGAAATAACAGAAGATGAATTCTCTGTTGGAGACATTAGTTAAGTTGTTTCTTCAATGATGTTAAGCGAATAACATTAAAGCTATTTGATAGTGTTGACAGATAAAATTATCATGTATTGAAAAATATATTAAGGATTTGATTCAGAGACCATAATTTTGAATGAGCATACCAACTGCCTTTCTCTGTTCTTCTGTAGCAGAAGAAAATATTTTAAATTCACCCATCTAATTTTCTTGTGAAATTAATCCATTCATATTTCTACATGATATAAACTATTCTCGAATGCAGCTTCTAATTTTAGTGGCAACGTCATAAATCTTGAAGAAAATTTACAGACACCAGGGGTCTTAAGCCACCAAAGCCAATCACATTGATGTAAAATCCATGCACATGAGATATTTGGGACAAAAGAAGAAAGGAAACTAAAGGGAGGCACTGTTCAGCCCAGGACAGGAAATTAAGCCAATGTCAAAATCACTCCAGACCTGGTTTCTAGCAGTCTGCCTTTGTCAGTATCTCTATCCGTTTACATCCAGACTTTTTCCTTAGAAAGAGATTTCATTCCAGTGTATTTTTATGAGACTGCTTGCACAACAGTTTGTTTTTCAGTGAAAGTAAAAGTATGAGTGAGTGAGGTTTTCTTCATACTGCACGACTCAGGACTTCTTTTTGCTAGAAGTTAGAAACATACCCGCAAAAGTCCATGAATGAAGGAAAGTTATTTTTGGCCAACCATGCCTAACATGACCTGAGAGCCATCTAGTCTTGTGCCTTTAGCAGGGTGAATAACGCACAAGATGCCTCACTTCCCTGCAAATCCCATATAAATTCAATCAATAACATACCAAACCTTTCTGATCATGATGAAGCAGAAAGCCGTTTGACATGTCTATACTCTGTCAAGTTATTCAAAATTCTGCTCTCTGAAAAGAGAGAAAAGAGCTACACAGACACCATGCATCAGTCCTTAAAATCAAGACTCCACTGTCTGCAACTACCAAAAAAAAATGGAATACAACAGCTATCCTCTCTACAGCTTTGCTGGCATTCAAAGTTTTTTTGATTTCTTTACCCCTACTGAGTGCAGTGGAATGGAAAAGCAGTCATACAGAATTTCAGTTCACATGAAAGGGATAAAGAAGTTGAAACTTTGACATTCCACTTTGTGAAATGCTTTTGCATTATTTTATTCAAGCAGTAAACATTGCAATATAAAAATAATCTTTACATGGAAAATATATTCTACTCATCTCACTGTACCCTGTTAAGGTGACTTTCTAAGTTAAAAAAGAATGGGACTGTTGGCTTCATCAAAGAATCTATGTTTTTTTTCTGACATAACAGAAGCTGGTTGGCAATTTTCTTTACATTTATTACAACTATTATTATTTTTAAAACCATATCAGTGAACAGTGTGATTGTAAAGGATAGAAGAAGCAGTCCTGTGGAAGTATGAGAAATTTCTGCATTTCCAATTTGTTAAATAAAACAAGTAACATTACTCATTGGATAACTCACTGCAACACACTATTCAGAGCTTGGCTAGTATTTCCTAAAAATTCTAAATCTTTAAAATTTGATAAGAAAGATTAAAATAAATGTGAGTCATGGACAAGACTGAAAGCTTTCAAATTCTTACCAATATTGCTTCACATTTTTGATGGACTTCTTTTCAAAAAATATTTGAGACTCATTAAAGTCTTTGAGTGATTAGTTAGAGATGTTTATGAATTTATCTCTGCAAAAATATTCCTTGAAATAGGTTTTCTGTTGCCTGTACAAAATACTGAATTTTAAGCTAATACTGATGAGAGAACTGTGGTTGAATTGTTCTGGATTTTTACTGCCTAGAAGGAATGTTAGTACCAGTGAATTTTTAAGCATGTCTACACAGAACAGTTATGTCATTTGCAAATCATATGCAAAAGAAACCCATTTGCATGCAGCATGGAACATGAGATTTAGACCAATTATAAATCCCACAAAAATCTCATCTAGCATTCCACAGAAATAAAGATGTTTTGCCACGGTTTTCATTGAATTAATCACTTATATTCACAGAAAAAACTGACCATACCTTCAAAACATAATGAAAAGATCCTTCTAACTGGGTCAGTATAACTTCTCTAAAATAGTTTTGCAGAATTGCTCCCAGAACTACCTCAACATTTTTGGAACCAGTGTTGTGGTCTTCATACAGCAGAATCCAGATTCATTGTAAATAGTACAAGGACATGTAAAAATGGTCCATCCGGCCCATTCCATAGAGTGGAATTCTCCCAGGCTAAAATGGGTAGTGTTGACACCATAGCAATTTAAGTTTCCACTCAAGGGTTCTATAGGAATTTTGCTGAAGTAATCTTTTTTCCCCCAAAGTGAGTACCTCCCTTCTTGGACAACCCTGATCACACCTGCGAAGTAATTGCTCCTCTCTCATTCATCAAATAAGAATAGACATTTCACCAAAATAATTTTCTAATATTGCAGCCTTCTCTTCTTGTCTCTGTCATCTGCTGCAATTTACACTGTATCATCAGATAGACGAAATTTCATTAGATAGACTAAATTCTAGCCTGAATCCATTTTCTGTCTTCTTCTGGAGTCATCTTTGAAGATGTTATACTAGTAACCAAGATATGAATATTCTGAGATTCATCTTGTCATGTCTTATGCCATAAAAATTTTAACTCCAAAGTGTTCTATTTCTCTCTCATAGTTGGAGCTAAATCAACATGGATTCAAGACCTTCAATTGGCAAAAGACAGCAACAGGAAAACTTGGAGGAACAGGGATTTCTTTTAACTTTAGAGATCATGTAGTCATGAAAGCATTTACCACAAACTGTATAAGGAATCAACCAATTATAATCAAGCAGTTCAGAGGTCTTCCTAAAAGAATCTTAATTGGCATACAAAAAGATATTCAAGGCTCTCAAGTGTATTTTAGGCAGAGGCAGAAGGCATGAAAGCTATTTTGCTGGGTTTTGTTGTAATTAATAGCTACTGAATTCTGCAAATATGTTTGTGACAGAATTTCTTTGCAGATCATCTTGCTTACCTTGCAAGTCTTAAGGACAATAGTCACTAGAGTCAGGGCTGCAAGGGACTAGCTCTGGCAGGAGCACCATGTACCTGCCACAGTGTCCTTACTCACAGCAGTTGATGATGGCAGAGATCTCAAGAGATTACTGTATCCAGCTCTCTCTTACTGCACATCCTGATTCGCTTTGAGTCACCTTCACCAATTCATCATAGTCCCTGAAGATTTCATCATCACATCCTTCTCTTGTGTCTTCTAGCTTCTGGGTCAACCTATAAATCAATGCCTGCTTGATACTTCTTGGCATGCTTTTCCTCCATGGTCAGTGTTGGTTGACATACACCGACAGGGTGTCCTGAGACATGCCCTTCCTCACTTCATTAGTTCTCTCTCTCTATCACTTTCTCTGTCTTTCTTCTTGGACGGTTCACCATGGTTCCAACAGTAGGGAAGGAAACTCCGTTCGCTGCCTTCACTTATTTTGCTCTCCTTTCTCACTATTTTATTTGAGGTGAAGGATGAACTCCAAGGCTGTTGCAGAAGAGACTCCAACTTAAGCTCCCCTAGTTTTCACAGAGGTCCTCAGGCGTATTTCATGTCTTTCAAGAAGAATCGTGACAGGCTCAGTTTCAGGTCCCATATATATTGATCTCAAGAACATCTTGCGGTGCATCCTGATGCCTACTGTAACTTCAATGTGAACTAGGCAGGTAAGATCTTGGTCATGCTAAAGTATGCATTAGAGGCTGGATGTTGAGTCTCCAGGTTTATCTACATTGCACAAAACCAAATAGTTGCATAGTATAACCTGTCTGGCTAAACAGACCAACTCTTCCACATTGGTGTGATGCATCAAAGCACTGCTTTCTGCTATGCTTTTAAGCAAGGTCTTGTACCGCCAGCCCTCATACCCTGAAATATTACAAAAACCAGATATTTCAGGTGTCCTAGTCTTGAGTACTTCTGTATTGACAAATTCATGTTGCATTCGATGTGGGGGAGGCAGGGTGGAGAAGGGGAGTGGAAATCAGTTCATTTTGACTATCTGATTATTTCCTATAGCCCAGAAGAAATAAAGTCATGGGGTTTCGGTGCAACTTTGAAATACAACAGTTCCAAATGCCAAAAAGTGACTGCTTTCAAAACATTTAATGTAGGAATATAACTGTATGCTTCAGAGCTGTAGTGAGTATCCAATTCCTCCACTATTCAGTGCAGCTGGCCCCAGCCTTGAGACTGCAGACAGTCCTGGCCTCACTGGAATGAAGTTCTGTTTGCTCTGGCAGTTTTGGTGCTTTTATTGCAATTTCACAGTTTTACAATAGTTTTATTGTGGAGTGTTGTCTGCATGGGGCAAAGAGAAAGTTCAAGAGAGAGATAACCAGGACTTCTGCTGGGTTGGAGATGTTTCCTGCAACAGTTCTTCTTTAGGTGAGATACAACATATTTAACTGTGCTATAAATGGTTCAAGATTTATTAGACGCAGGCAAATGTAATTCTCTTTACAATGCAAAAATATGTTAGTACTCTTGTAATATTCATCATCACTTTCATGTGTCATCCATGAGCTCTCTTAGCAGCTAAAATACAAACAGAGAAAGGCAGATTCCCTACCCCAAGGAGCTCATGATCTAACCTTGCAAACTGTGTGTTGAAGGTAGTAATGTACCAGAGAGAATGTAGACAAAACACCAACAAGATGAAGCAGTTATACATTGGGCACAAGTTCTTATCTCAGTAAAAAGGCTCACGCTGCTTTTTGCATTTTGTAAATGACAGAAAATAGAGGTTCTGGTAACTAGGTTCTTGTAGAGCTTCATGGAAGTATATTTCTTCGTTAGGACCTTGACAGTACAGTGAAGGTCATCCAAGCCTTTAGAAGTCCCACCATGATAAGACTGTGCTTCTCAGGTGTTCTGGTAATATTCACCCTATTGTACCTCTATTCCCCCTACTTTGTCCTGGTACAAAGGAGGATAAAGTTTACTAACTTAAATGTAGGCATTGTTGTATAAAGGGCCAGAGCAATATTGCTTGTACTGTTTGCACGCTCCTTGCCAGGCAGTTTTAAGGAATTTGGCAAGAGTACAGCAATGACTTAAATCTCTTTCTTTGGGAATGAATTCATTAGAGTTCACTCAAATCATATTTTGAGCAACGGAGGGAGTGTTCTGCAAATTTTTAAAAGTACCTCAGAAGTGCTTCAAGTCGTCATAAAAAAAGTATGAAGAGTTAATTCCTAAGTCCCATGTTCTTATCTATAAGAATAGGCCAAATTAAAAACTAAAAGGAGTTTTACCTTAAACAGAATTAATCTTAGCAATGAGTTTGGTTTTACTCTGCCAAACTGTTGTTTGGATTGGGGGATAAATCTTTCTTTTGCTTAACTAATTACTCCCTGGTTATCCTTTAGAAAAACTCAACATTTTCCATTACTCTGAGCTACTCACAATATGCTAAAAAATTGGTTCATATCAGCATCCCCCTATTTTGCTGTTATCCATCACTGCATCTTACTTAAGAATGTAAATCCAAGTTGTTATGGGTGCTTGTTCTTTATTTCAGCTTTACAGGTCATCCAGAGCTCTCCAAAACATAATCTCTAAGTTATATACTTCACTGAAAGGCAAAAACAAGCTCTACCTTTCTAAAAATCAGAACAAGCCTTTCTCATGTGAAAAAAAGAATGCAACTGACTGTTAGCTCTGCGGTTGATGTAATATATTGCATCCTATACCGCATAATATATCACATACATATTAGGTACAATTCCTTAGCCCATTCTCTTTCATATAACAGGATTCAATAGAGGACACCTCCAAGCAGACTGGGCTTCAGCTGAATGAATGGTTCCCTTAGAAATTCACAGCAGGACCTTTTTAGCAAGAGATTTTGATGATAAAGAAAAGATTTCTTCAAGATAGTACCTCATTAAAGGGCCACAAACACTGACAATAAAACTCTGCAATTGAATGGAGCTATAAAAGAAAACAGCAGAATCTCACAGGTAATCACAGCAGCTTCTGTCTGACAATCTAGTTAATTTACCCCATTTATTCTGTCACTGATCATTTTATTCTGCATTGGTCTTTATGGTGACTTCACCAGCACAGTGTCTACCAGTTTCAGTGGTGGTGATAAAGAAGATGGTGGAAATACCAGAAAGACTAGTATATTAACTATTAACCACCATTGGTTTACTTATGATAAGAAAAAGTGAAAGAGGTGGGTTATCAGGTGAGGAAGCTGTAAAACACTGACATTAGGTCTATTACAGAGCTCCCTCTAATGGTGTTTCTATAAATACAGTCATATATTGATGGAGGTTCCCAGGTGCTGCTCTTCATATTTCTGTAGAAACGTATACTATTCATACCAGCTCTGTTTGCAAATGCCTCTCACTGCACCCAGTCCAAAACCAGCTTACGGATACTACAGAGCAAGGCCCATATTTTTGTCATTAGATTCCAGAGACGTTTCTCATCCCTGTAGATAAATAAACTAGTTCTGGTGGTGGTACTGAACCATGACATTGTTGAAGGCTTCATAGAAAGGAGACAACGGAACAAACATTAAGAGCATTTGTTGGGTTGTTCTTGTTGCATTTTCTCTTGCTAATCACTCTGCCATGTAGAATAAACTAGCTCATGATTTTCGAATCCTTGAACATGGCAATGCTGTTAACATGTACCAGAATTTGTATCTGATGATTCTCCAAATAAACTAATTGTATGTTAAGTGACAGGGGAACCTGGTCATCAAATGTAAATTTTCCACTGCAGGCTAAAAATATTGCCAAGGCAAGTACTGGAAAATCATGATCTGGATCTCCTAAAATCACAAAATTCTCTTTAAAACCATAATTGTTACACAAACAAGTACATTTTGGATTTGATTGTTTTTTACATTGTGTAGTGGTCCTTGGAGCCTTCAGGCTACATATGAGTGATACTTTTTATTTCCAGATTTTTACCACAATATATGGCCTCAAAATATTTTTCTTTAATGTAGGAATACTGACATTTTAACAAAAAAACATGTCACCCCTTGAACTAGACCTTTAATGAAGACACCAAGAACCTTGCAATAAAATTGAGCTGGGGAGAATTGCGTGGTCTGAGCACAGGGCTACCAAATAAAAACTGAATTATAATCCTGGCTAAAAAACATCTTTACTGCGTTTCCCAGACAAAAATCTTTACCTTAATTCCCAGACAAAAATTTTTGCCTCTAGTTCAAATTCTTTATTTGTGCAACAGGATTAATAGTAGTTTATCCCAGGGCTTAATGCATATGGTTATTTTACCATTTATCTTACTCAAGTACCTTGAATGCAAAAAGACTTTGTAAATTCTATACACTGTTACTCTGTGTACAAAAACCACAGCCATAGAGTGCATTCAGTTTTTTAATTTTCCTAACCAGCAAGCCTAGGAAGATTTTATTTTCATACAGCTGGGCCTGTGGAACATAGCAGTCGGAAGGCACCAAAACCAGGATCAGGGAGATGCCTGAACCCCATTTTGAAGTTACTCCAGCCTGTTGAGCTCCTGGAACTGGCTGCCTGGCATGGTGCATCCCTGTCTGTCAGTGCTAGTGGAATATTCCATTATACATTAAACAATGTTTTCCAAAACAGATGAGTTCTTTCTTACTGAAAACAACAACAATCTAATCCTCTGGAAAAAAAGCTTAAATCAACAGTAGGACACAGACCATCCATGTAGTTTCATTCACAGTGCTGTTGCCAGAGCCACACCTAATGACCTCCTGAGTTGATCTTCATGCCCTAAGATGGTCCCATAAGCGTAGGCACTAATTTAGTACTACAAGCGACAGGGATTAACTTCAAATGACTGGCTAAAATAATATTGTTAGATACATTGCAGCGTGCCTCAGAACAACTGGCTAACCAATAAGCACTGGCTACTATAGTTTGCATTTTGATTTCTCTTTTCATCCAAAGCAGGTTATAAATATCAGAGGGTTTTGCCTCACCTTTGACAAACAGATAAAACGTCATTTAAGAAGCTCCACAGAGGGTGAAGCCACGCATCTGCACTTACTGTTAACAACCCAAGGGAATGGTTCAAGGTCCAGCTGTTCTCACCCAGGTTTCCCCAAATAAAAAAGTGCTGCAATATTGTTTCATTTTAAGCACTCAAGCTAAAAACTGCAGTCAAAGTCACTTGTGCAAGATGATTAGTGAATGACCCGCTTAGTCTGTTAATGCTCGCTTTTCATACCCTAACCACTAACTCCTATAGGAAATGTAGTACTCGTTATCATAGAAGTCAAATACATGATTCACACTTTCTGGAAGGTTTCGTTTTATTCCTGAGCAACATAACTTTCATTTTTCAGACTTTCTTATGTGAACCAATATAAATCAGTCTTTAGAGCTAGGGACATGTTTTAGGGGGGCAACTTCCCCTTTATTTTGACTTGCATTTCTCCCAGGGGTATATCTGAAGGAAGTTGCAGTACACACGGTGGATGTGGGATTTAGTAAATAGGAAAGACATGAAATTTAAGTGGTTTTTGGCAGTTATCCCTTTGTAAATGTTTTTTTTTTCCTGCAAAGGGTGTGTAACCCTTAGTGAATCAGCCTTTTAGTGTTTTATTTGGTAAAAGACTTAATAGTATGTTGTACAGTGTCTAAAGGCTTAAGATTAAAATGATACGTATCCGGTAAAAGGACTAAGCTAATCCCCACCAGCTGGAATACAGTGCTGAGGGGCCCTCCTTTCTGGATGGATTTTGCGTTGGAATTAAGACCTCTTCTTAAAACAAATGAAAGAAAGTTTGCAGAAGTGAAGACATACAGTAGTACAGCAAAATGAAGTTGCAGCAATAAAGCCACAGAAATCCTTCTTTCGACTGGCTCAAATCTTCCAGACTAGCTCAGACAGAGCACCAGTCCCTGCTTGCTGCAATACTGGGGCAGACAACCTTCCCTCTGCTGCGTGCAGGCATCAGTCTAATAAAAAGCTTTCTTCCCAATTTGGAAGACATATTACTTTTGGATTCAAATGCTTCCAAAAATATATGAGTTGTAGAAAACACTCCTCATTTGCCAGAAACACATTGGAGTTTTGCTTACATTACATTCTTTCCTCGTATGTGTTTGAAAAAGGAGAGAAAGGAAAAAGAGGCTAAATATACTGAACTAAAAACTTTCATCACAATGATAAGATATAACTTCGTGTAAAGAGTCTGAGAGACAACTCAGTCAATACTGTCTAGAAACCTTCTTTTACACCTCTTTCCAAAGTATAAATATGGACTTCATCCAGTTTTCCCAATCTGAACGACTTTGGCTAGGAGAGGTTGGTATGGAAGTCATTTCCCTTTTAGGTACAGTAGCTGCTTTCCACAGACTCAACAAAGACATGAAATATCATTAACATCTGATTCTGAAACACTGACAACCACTTCTTTGTTTTACACAGCTGTCCAGGAAAAGCTGTATTACCGTATCGCTAGCAAAATTATATCTATTAAACTCTGATAGGAGCTCTGGAATATTTCTCTCATTTGTTCTGAGATGCAGGGATTGAATATGTATGCTGTTTTCACAATAGGCATTTCATAATTTAAATTGATATTATATGTAAATATCACTTCAGTTAAGAGTGAGCATTGCTGGGTCTGATTCCTAAGCCTGGGTGACTTGTATGGGACATGGTTTCAAGAACAAGGGCTAAAAATATCATACTGAAAAGACAGAAAGTTATGAAATAGTTTATCCAATGGGGGCTGAATCACAGCAGATAATAGTCTCCTCCATCTTCAAACATGTTGGAAGACTCTATAGGCCTCAGCGAAAATGGAAGGGAGCAAGTTGAAAGTCTTGCCTGGAGTATTTCTCAGCTCCACATTGGAAGAAAAATAGGGAAATGCCACTTTTTATGCATGCTCCTTTCTGAAAGTCAATAAAAGCATTCCTCCAAGTTATTTTAGAAGGTGTGAGAAACATCTTTGGTTGTATTCTAATTCTCTCTAGTAGCCCATCAGGATCATGATATTAGTGTTAAAATCTTCTATCATAAATTAAACTTTTTGGTTATACAAATGTAGAAGAATTACTACTCAATCTTTTTTTTTGTTTTTCATTGACTTAAGAACCGAAAATAGAATTTTCAAGTAGTGGAGTTAGCTAATTACTTGCAGAATTGAAGAAATCAATGCAAATGCTGCTATTTTAAAAAATATTCATAATTAGTGTACTAATATTGCAAATGAAAGTTTTTATTTGAAGTAAAGGCTTAAATCTGCAAGTCCAAATGAATCCAGTTTTGATCTCTCTTAGGTTTGGAAAACTTGTAACATGTATAAGTAAAATCTTCCCTGTTTCTCTCTCCGCAAAGGTACTTAAGCATTCTTATCAGCCCCATTTTACACAGAAACTGGTCCCAAAGCAAGGAAATGCTTTGTTATAAGGTAAAAAAGAGCATTTGTGCCAGATCTGGGAACGAAATTGTTATCTGCTGCCTTCTATGCATTTGTTTAAACCACATCCTTCCTTTCAATGCATTGCAACATTTTTTCACCCCAAAAGCCAAACGTTCCTTTGCTGCTTATTTTTGTCTATAAGACACCTGAAACCTACATTGGAAAAAAGAACACAAAAACTGTGGACAGGGCATTTATGCCCCACTTTCATCCCATATTCTTTAACACACTGGTGAAAAATGTTTCCTGTATATTCACAAGAATGATGCACAAATACATACCACTAATATCACCAAGTAGCACACTCTTTTAGGAATACAAGAAAATATTCTGTATTATTGTTACACTTTGCTATTTAAAATTCAGGCCTTGATGGTATTTTCAGGGAAGTCGGTAGAAGCAGTGGAGGATACTCTGGTAAAGACTTGGCTCTTTAGATATCTTGTGCTCATGTCGGCAGGTAGCCGTGGAAGAGGCATTTGCCCCTATACAGTGTAGCTTTCCCTCTCCCAGAACTACTGTGTGTATGTAAATAAGGTAAATTATATTTGGAATGTAATGCTCCTGCACCACTTTTTTCTCTGTTTACTGGAAGCTGTCCTTCAAAGGGCTCAGTTTCCTTTGGAATGTAGGTAAGGCTGCTGTTCTCACTTGAAATATAATTCCAAGATGAACTATGATGTATTTGATCACATTTGATATATTTCTCAGTCAGACAAAAAAAAATAAAGGAAGAGCAAGTTGTGCTTCTCATAGCCACACTACATCCTGGTTTCGCTCACCTCACTAAACAGACTATTTACAGTCCCTTTATTAGCCTCTTTGCTCTCATTATATTCCAAAATCCCTTCCACTCCAATGTGTATCTTTTCCTGGTGCCAAGCAACTTGCTGCAACTGCTTCAAATTCTCAAAAATTGCTGCCAGTAACTTTTCGGACAGTGTATTAGACTGAAGTGAAGTGTGCACAGATGCTGCGCCATTGGGATTTTTTACCTGCTTATACTGGATTTTAATTTGCTGCATGAAATTAATAGGTCATTTAATAGGCATTTTAATGCAGGGGATTTTCAAGTGGAGTTTCTCACTTGCGTTACAAATCACACTCACATTTATGTATGGATATAGTGACTCTCACCCAGTTTGGTAGCAAATAAAACCTAAAATACAGGTCTGGGGGGTTTATCAGATTAATTTAAAAAAACTCATGGAAAATTTCTGCATTTTTTACTAGATTTAAAGAAAAAATTCCCTAACCAGTACAGTCTATTTCCATACCGTGTTTCACACACCCAGATATGCTAATAATAGACTCTGTGTTAGAACTTCTAACCTTAACTGCATGGATAGTGTGAAGCAATATTTGATTGTGGACATAACAAATGTTTGTCCCCTTTTTTTAAATCAATCACTTTATTTGGCTTCTCAGCAATTTGGCCTGTTAATAGTTTTAGGGAAAAAAATCATGTATAAATCTTTTATAAAGCTTCTGCCACTTGTTCTTTATTCAATTCAATTAGCGTCTCTGAAAATCTATCTAAATTCTATTAATGCTTAACCTATCTCATTGCTTTAAATTCTTCTCCATTTTTCTCAGAGAGCCCTGGATTTTCAACCTTTTCCTGACATGTATTTTCCTTTATGAACTCTCTTTTCTGGGCAGAGTTGTGCATCTATGTTGGTGGTATCTAAGTAGAGAAGAATCTGGGAGGGAGGAATGGCATGACCAGACAAGAAAAGCAACCTGCCCAGGAGGAGTTCAGCAACTAAATTCTTCTGCGGATGTGAGTCCAACTTGTTTGTTTAAAGCATAATGCAAATAGCTCCCATAAATATTACGGTCATTTTTGGCATAAAAGGCTGTATATGCGAGGCAGGGTTTTCTGGATGAGATCACATTACCAGTTGTTTGGTTTCAGGACAGGAATTCCTTACACATAAAACATTGGCCTAGTCTGTCATTGTCAGCAAGGGTGATGACAGGGATGCAGGACGCTCAGCCATACCTTCATTACTTCTGGTGGACTAGACCTCACTCTTTCATTAGGCTGAAAGTAAAGACCAGGTGCATGGCAATGTTCTCCTAGGTGAAATGTTTTCTCTTCTCCAGTCGCCTGTTGTTCAGATGAGCAAACACCATCAAATGAGCAAGGGAAAAAGAGAGATTTCTTTTGGTCTGGGATACCAGCTCTGGTACAGCAGAGATAAGAAGAAAGGTGGTGTGACCTGTTCAGCTGGCACTGCTATGCTGGAAACACCTTCCTAGCATGAACTGATCAGAAAAGCATTGAGAGATGCCTGAATGTCTTCACCCACAAATCGAAAGCCAGTGAAAACAGGATTTTCATGACATAGTATAAAGTTCATGAAAGTGATAGGCAAGAAGGGACATTGCCAGAGAATTAAAGTCTGACCTCTTTTATCCCTCTGCTAGCAAATTTCACGATGCTGTCAAAGGAAATGTATCAACAGAACACAACTTATGAACACACAAAATCAGATAAAACTGACACTAAACTTTTACCAAACTTTCAATATAGAAGCTGCACTGAAGATATCAATACTTAACAGGAAAATGTATTTTTAAACTTTTTCTTTTTTTATAAGCAGCTCCAAGGAGTAAAACATTTTGGGTATTTTAGGAGGAAGTTACAATCTAGGAGAATCTCATTGGGTTTCCTTTAGCTGGAATCAGGTAGGAGCTATATATCAGCCAGCAAGCTGTGACAGAAGGTCCTGCCATATGGATGGAGCATACATTGAGTGTTTATTTTTTTAGATTGAATATCCAGTCCCCAAGGTGAAGCAATAATGAATGACATCTTACTGACTGCCCAGACAGGTCTTATGTTGCACTTTTAGATTATAAGTAGTAATTCGATACCAGTACTAATAAAATCTTATGTTCATGGAAAACAAAGAAAACTAAACCTCTTTGTGCAAGTTAGATTTCAAGTTAACAAGATAAATGTTTATTTGTGTTGAATTCATGATTTGTATTTTAATTATTTTTGGATATATATCAATTTATTTATGATGTGTTTGGTTTTCATATTTATATTTTTGTTTCAATACACTTGGACAACATACTATGTAGTTTGATTTTAATTTAAACCCTTAAGTTACTCCTTAAGTGCAAGCAGCAAAAGCCAAATAGGCTTTGATTATCAGAGGCTTGGTAGGGAAACAGTTGTACTTCACAGATAGTAATAGTCTGCTAGACACGTGCTTTAGGTTTTGGTTTCCTAAGACTCAACATTAATCAATATTAATATTGATCAAAAAAAAAAGGGAGCACTCTGTCCATGAAAATACTTTGAAAAAAAAAATTTTTTCAAAAAGTATTTCATAGCATTATTTTTCCTTAATTCTGACAAAATGTAAATATTTTCATGGAAAGGAAACATATCTGATTAAAAAGAATGGTTTCCTTGGAAAAAAACCAAACTAATTTTATCTCATGGTGCAGACCATCAGAATGTCCAAACCTTACCTTGGACAAGTGTGTGTATACACTGAATACCAAGGTACAAGGAAATGCCCTTACACTGTAGTCTACAGATAAATAGATAGATTTGTCATACGAAAGGTATAAAGTCTGATAGTAAAAATATAAAAATTATTTAGATTATGAAATGTCCGCTAGTGAGATGGAACCAAACCAAGCCTCAAAGTAGCTTCAAATGAACTAGAATAACCACTTTGAATTTATACTGCTAACTAAATGGGTCATACCATTATAAGTGTCTGACCACCATCACAATAGAAGCAACATATACATCTCCAAAGAACCACAGAAATTCCTGAATTTCCCCAGGCATTAGCAAGTGAAAATCTATAGGCAGGTAGAGGTCTACTGGTAGCTGTTGTTTGCAAATCTGTAAATGATGCAAAAAAAAGTAAATATTTTCAACTGTTTCCATATGTAATGAAGCTGTAAGTCATATCAATGTCATGTAATATTAATCTGGAACAGAAAATTACTGACCGTAATGCTGAGGATACTGGGCTGCCCAGGAAAGTGAATTTTTTTCCAAAATGCAGACCTTAGTTAGTCACATCTAAGAGTCTTCAAAGAGTTAGTTAATTAATATGCAGAAGTATTTAGACAAGGGAAGTAACAAGGTTAGTTTGTCTTTACTGCTGAAAATGAGATGTTCGGAATTTAAGCTTACGCAAAATAAAGGTACAACTTCCAAGCAATGACGATAAGCAAATTGTTGATCGACTTTTATTTTTTTAAAACCTCATTATACACATTTTCCAAGGCAAACTAATTTATTTTCAGATTAGAGGAGTACACAGTTCTTCCCTGGGCTGAATGATCCTTCTATATCTTTTTCAATCATGGTATGGTAAGAATGTTCTCATTTGTGAATGTTTGTTTCTTTACGTTTTCTGTCTCTCCTTTTACACTGAGCGAGGAAAAGGAATTCAAGCTGTGGTGAATTCAACTAATTATATATAGCACCAAAGCTTATGTATTAATGCATGACAAAAGAAACTGAAGATGAAACCCCCAGCTTATTATAATGTTGTCTCACATGATATTAGTAATACTTGGCACACTCTTCATGTTCCAAGCAATTCAGAACATTAAGCAATTAACCTACATACAATTTAATGACTTCTGCCAAGATTGCAGTACACAAGCAAGTAAGTAGAATAAAAAGGAACTAAAACCAGACTTAATCTGGGAATACAAATAACAGTTATAGAAAATCTTGCTTTTAATTTTTCGTCTAGAGTTTTTCCAAACACATTTTACATTTTTTTTATTGAACAGGAATCAAAAACTTCTGGTTCTTAGTTTTTCAGGACTCACGCTGAGCTTACGAGTTTAGCTATAAAGCCTGACTACCTGTGATTTTCAGCTGGAAGACTGGACCAACTGGATTAGGTATTGCATATAGCACTTACTCTCTAGAATTCTGTTACCCTCTGCCAGCAATTGAACAGCGCAAAAAAACCCAAACCCGTAACACACAGTATAAATGAAGAGCACAAAGCCATATAAAGGGAGTTTTTCCTATTTAAGGAAGCACAAAGAACTAAGGAAGACTTTCTTGCTGCAACAGATGCTTTGTTCTGAGCAAAAATCAAAACTTTTGAGTAAAACGGACCTAGTCTGGAGTAGCAATATTTTGCTTTGATTTCCTCATTTTTTTTTATTGATGCTGTTATTTTCTGAATTAACCACTGGCTCTGCCTCCATGGCAGAAAGACATACTCCTGCTCCCTCCGCATGTTCTTTCTTCCATATCTTATCATGTATCTTGTCTTCACACTTCACCTTCTGTCAAGAAGGTAGATAATGAGCTGAAAATTCTGCTGAAAAAAGCTAGTGATACGTTTAGCTCAGCAGCAGATCACAAGTAAATGTATAAAGCAAACATCCACAGCAGCATCACGGAGTCGCTCACTGTGTCTCTTTGCACAGACCCTGAACATCTGCAAAAACTGCATCAGAGTTTCTTCCACTCCTTAAACCTCACAACTATTGGCACATTTTCATCCCTGATGTTGATACCTATCCACTTCTCCAAATAAAAAATCCTTTTGTATATTATTTTCTTCAACTTATAAACGTGTTCCTAGGTGAGTCTAGGTCAGTGGATGTTAGGATGAGATGGGTAAATGTTTATGGAGTTATAAGAGAGAAGACAAAGATGGAGTTGGACCATCCAGTAGGCGGGTGGGGTCAAGATGCCTTCAATTCACAATGGATAAAAAAATATACAGTAACAATGAGGTATGGGACCATGAGGGGACAACCAAGCAAAAGCAATGGGGCAGAAAACAAGCTAGAGAGTGAGGCTAGTAGGATGAATTATGAAATATAAACCCTGGAAAGAAAGTTGCCTTCTATATTTTTTTTGGACAAACATCAAAAAGAGGGAGCTTGCTGACAAGTGCAAGTCCAAAGTTGATACTAAAGATCACTTGAAGTAACAACAAGAAGCAGACAAGCATGGACTAAGAGCAGCATGCTGCAGAACCTTGATTCCCTTACACACCATTACAGCCCTTCAAATGCTGTGGCCAGGATCAACGAACCAGCAGAGACCTGCCAACAAAATCACTGTGAAGACCTGCAAGGGTAAAGTTGGCTCCACCAGTTCAGTTTCCTACCCACTGGAAGGGGCTGTGAGGTTTCCGAGGGTGGAGGAAGGATGATGTCTTCCCCCCCTTCTCCTCTCCAGCACTGCTGGCGCTATTTCTCTCCCTCTGTGCTCACACTTTCCATGAAATGGGAATGGGGAACAAGGAGAAGGGTGAAGGGGGTGTGGCAGGTGCTGATGCTGGTGCTGCAGTGCAGCAGTCGGGCAGGTTGCGGAGTCCCCGGGAACTGCGGGAGCCATACGGAACCACACTGCTCGCACGTCCATCAGCACATCTCTGCACTCACCAAGCAGGGAGGGGAATATTGGATATCACTTTGCTCAGGGTTTAATCTATAATTGAGAAGACGAGACTTCATTACAGATTTTGGCCTTGGAGTGCTTGTCTTGGCAGGAGGCTTGGCTGAGTGTTAAAATCATTACTGAGTGGCCTAAATCTAAACAAACACCCACCTTTTCCATTTATTACCAGGAAGAAATGACTTGCTTTGTAGAACTGGAATACCTATAGCTGTCAACTTCTCATTTCCCAGTAGTGCATAGAATTCCCATTCTTATGCCTAGCTTTCCCTCTTGTCTAGCTTTCCCTTATGTTATTTTACTGACAAGAATTATGTATTAAACTACAAGTTATCTGTCACAGAATAAGAATTTCACTTAACACTAGACAGAGGCCTGCTGTATAGCACAAAGAGTTCCTGTTTCTGTGGTGCAGTGTTGTAAAGCAAGGCAAAGGTTAATTAAAAAAAGGCAAGATTATGGTATGGCGGTAGATGAGAATTCAGACATATACAGCAAGGGATCGACATTTTTTCATTATGAAAAGGTACCTGGACAGAAACAGACAATATTCATATAGCTGTGTTTTCCTCACTATAAGTAAATGAGCTGGTGGGATCATATGTGTGGAGGAACTGCTGTAGTTATTTTACAGATTTTTCTCCATTTTTTTCTGAATAAGTCTGTCTATACTGTTTCAGCCCCAATTAATGCTTCAGGAACTGTGACCCATTTCACAATTCATTCACACAGAGTACAGCCATTACCATGCAGAAACCACAGCACTCTGTCTAAGAGAACAACATTTTATTGTTGCAAAGGAGATAAAAATTATGTGTTATATTTCATCACTGAAGACCATAACACATGAAATATCCCTCTGTCTCTACCTGCCTGTCTAAAGATAGTTTGAACAGTGGAGAAACAGAACTAGTGAATGGGGGACTTTTCCCCCCAATTTTATTTGTGTGTACAAAAAATACACTTGAAGAAAAGTGCAAAGAAAATCACTCAGAAGGGTGATTGGAAAAAAATTTAAATGAGTAGTGCTTAAATAATTAACACCTGCCAAAGTAAGAACCAAGGCCTTATTGCTGATATTAAATCATATTCTTTAACGTCTGAAACAGATGACAGTAAGTAATTCCAAAACAGCCAAGACAGGAAACCAATTTTTAGTTCTTGGAAAGTTGAATTAGTTTCAATAAACTTGATAAAAAGGCTATTTTGATTCAGTTAATTCTACTATGGAAACCTGGTTTTACATTAAATTTTTTTTTTCTAGTTTAATATACTGTAACTGAGCATTTTTGAATCATGATTTAAAGTATATTCATTATTCAGTAAACTAATGATGTATGTTCCACCTGGTTGCTGCAGAGCCCAGTAAGTAAAAACTGTGGGTAGTATCTTGTTACCAAGAACAAATACTGGACTTGCCAAGTTTCCAGTCAGTAAATATAGCTCACAATAGCTGTGCCAGATAGGCAAATAAGGATGTTCCCTAACAGAAGAAAAAAAAAAAACAACGAAAGAGATACTGTGTAGCGATTCAGTCCTAAAATTCAAGTTCTGTAAAAGCACCCATTGCAGAAATTGGCAGGTTTGACTGAGTGATGACTGTGTTGTAACAGTTTGGAGCAATGCCTAAATTTTTTTATCCAGAAAGAGTAAGTAAAAGAATGTGCATGCATGTGTGTGCATGTGTCCACGCGTGTGTTAACATTAATGTTGATACATACATGAGTAAAAGCAAAGCTATTCTGGCTGTCTCCTCACTCCTAATTTACCTCTCTGTCCCTTGGTACTTCATCAAACTAGTGTTGCATGGTTAAAACACAGGATGCTTCAATTTGAAAAGTATGTCTGTCCACCTTGTTTTGCGGTATCTGAACCTCCCGCGGTCATTAATGTACGCTACTAATGCAGAACATGTTCACACAATTTGGGGCCCACCTTGAGGTGGGCCTGTGCATGCAGTGGGCTGAGCCTAGCAGGTCTGAATTACTATCCTTACCTCTAAGGTATAAGTCACAGTCAAGACCTTCACCCCCCAGAACAAGGAAATTCTCTGCCATAAGAGTAATTGATCACTTTCTGGAAGGGAGGACTTTCCAGGGACATAAATGATGAATTCATTCCTTCAATAAAATAAAACCCATGACAAATATAACCAAATATAACCAAATATAACCAAATATAACACAAGCCTCAGTTCTTTGCCCTACCTTCTCCAATGTAAATATGAATAAATGTCTTTCAGAAACAAAACAAATCTTAGAAACTTGACTAAACCCAGGTGAGAGTGCTGCATCCAAATATACACCAGGCGTCCAGATCAACAGCTGCTTCATATTGCAGATCTGTCTGAGCAGATCTGATGGTGCTGATCACAATAGTAAGACAAAATCTGCCAGGTCAACAGGAAAATCAATCAAATGGCAACTGCAACCCCTCAAACTGTGTGCACGTGTTCACCTATAAGAGAAGGGTGAAAGAACCAACACCTTTTCAGTTATGCATAGTCATATAGCTTAATGTGGGATTGGCAGAAATTCAATTCCAGTAGCAATGGTTGTGATATAAAAGTTAATATAAAAAGTACTTTACAGTTGAGGTAACTAAGTTACAGGCAGATTAAGTTGTCACTTGTTCCTGTAGAATTTGAACCTACCTTCTCAGTTCAAACATCCTTTTCTGTATGCCTCATTTCCAAAGCACAGCAAAGGATGCTTGAGTGGCTATGGCATTCCTGAATGAGAACTACAGAGGCAGGAAAATTCTGGGAGGATAGGGAATATTTTGCTGCTTTGGTGGTCACAGCTGGAGTAAACCCAGAATACTGAACGTACTGACATCAGATTTAGCCTCCCTTTGATTTTGCCATTATCAGAATTGAGGCCCTTTTTCCTATTTACAAACAGTTGAATAAGCTTTCTTTATGAACAACTGTAATTTTTTTTAAAAAAAAAGAAAAAAAGAAAAACAAGATAGCTGACTTCTTACTGCGTTTTCTCCCTGTTTTTCCCCTTTCTCTAGTAATATCTTTTAATAACAGAGAAAGGGAGAGGAAATCCCCAAAACTCCTTTATTCATATTTGAAGAAAATAGGCACAGAAATGAGACTCAGAGGATTTGAAGTGGAAGGAATAAAAGCGGGCTCCATTGCTTTTACTTTTCCACTATAGTGAAAAAATGCGCTCTGCCGACAGCCCTTTCCTCCCTAGAAATCCCTCATTTGTAGAGCATAAACATGTATTACAGAATAAATATAAAGTACCTTCAGAGACAAATATCTGAAAAGTTGTATCTACTTTTGTAGGGTTTTTTGTATTATAAACCAAGTATTGCTAAAATCAAACAAGTCTACTCTATGTCCTTGCATTCCTCACTTTATTTTTTTATTTTAATTAAGAAACTACTTCCCAGCTGCAGGTCAGCAAAATATTTGGGGGTTAAATTTAACAACTTGAAATCAATTTTTTTTTATATATAAAAGTTGTATTTACTTAAAATGTGAGAAGAGGTTTTCCGGATTGCCTGAGCAGCTGAGTACCTACATGGACTCTGGGGCTGGTTGCACCTGGTGGAGCAGAGCCTTCTCTCTGCAGCAGGCGTTGCTTCTTGCACCCCAAGAGAAGCAGCTGAGCTAGCAGCACTGCCATCACACTGCACCCAGGCAAGATTATGTATGCATTTCCTTCAGCTCTGTCAACACACAATACCCCCAACATTTACAGGTATGCAGTATTGTTTTATATCTTCCTCCCTTTTTGAAGATATATGAGAAACCAGGATGTTTAAATAATCCAATACATTCAAAGTCTAAGTGCTGTTATGTAGGAAATATACCCCAATTCTGACAGTGATGTTCCTTTAACAAATCCACATTTAATGGAATGCATGGATTAAAATTAAGTCTATAAATTAATATAGGAACAGGATGTGACTAGGTTATTGCTGGAGAAGAGCACCCCATTTAACAGTATTCGTACAAAGAGGAACTGACAAGGCTTTGCCAGCTCATATAATATTATTTCAATCAGTTATGGGCTATCGACAAGAATAGAAATGAAATGCTTTTTAATGAAATTGTACTTCCAAGTTTTCTTTGGTCAAGCACAGACTTGCCAGGTCATATCTATTCCCTGAATAACTGTATCCCCTCCAATAAAAATGGTTCTTGACTCCTCCTCATGATGTCGTTCCTTGTCTATATTTCCAGTTTTGGTATCTACTTCTCACTCTCTCACTCTTTTTTATTTAACTTTTCTGAGAACATGAAGTCAAAAATGTCAATGAAGTGTTATTAACTTTCTTATATAACTTTACTTTGTGTTGTCCTATCTCTCCTTTCTAACTCCCTTGCATTTGTTTCTAAAAAGATGTATTTTGGACAAAATACAGTTCCCTCAGTGAAGCAAGCGAAGAGATAAAAGTCCCAAAGTGTGTTCGTTGAGATTGTCAGGGCAGGGGACAGAGGCTTAGGTTACATTTATAAGGTTTTGCTCTCCCTCTACTTGTGTGCAAACCAGATGATTCAGTATGTGTTACTCAGCAATCATAGCTTGCTGATCTATACTTTGACAATACTTTGCATGACTACAAGCATTCAGTTAGAGAACAGCATCACTTGATGTGGTGGCCCACTTAATGACGAAAATAATGGACAGTTAATATCCTAAATTAGAATCATCAAAACCCACAAGCTGTGCACTGATCATCCGCATGCTTTGTTCCATACTTACCATTAATAAAAGCAGCTCAGCATACAGACTTTGAGAATAGAGAACATGAAATGCATCAGTGAGGTATTTGACTTGTTTTAGTAGTTTTCCTGCCTGAAATAATAAATTCAAATCTCCTGCAAAAATCTTTTAGAGATCCTCTCATCTTTTCTCATCCAAGAAGCCTGTGACCTTTCTGAAGAAATCTCGTAGGCTGTCTTTTGCAAAAGACAAAATGGCAAGTAGAACCAAATAAAAATTATTTGCTTATGACCATGTTTTACAGATTGGTTTTGTGTGGATTAAAGTGACTGTTGGACCACAAGTTTAGAAAAATTCAGCAAGAATATTTTGCTAAAAAACCCCCCCAAAAAGCTCTATCTTATCCCCTGAATGCTTCTGCTCTGTCATAACTTTTTATAGGGACAAAGAAAAAATAATGACTTCAGGCACTTCACCCACTAACATGCTACAAAGTTAGTGAATCTTCAGCTTCAAGTTCTTTGTCCCTGTGGCTGCATATGGAGAGCTATTAGCAAAGAGCTGCCCTTGGGAGAGCAGCACTTCCCACTGAACCCTGGAGGTCAAAGACAGTCAACACTATTCTTATTGAGGTAAAAATTCTTAAAGAAGTACCTTATGTAGCAAATTATATCTTCTGACAGCACACAGAAGATACTCTGCTTTAGTTCAGTGAAGGATGTAGACTTCAGCATCATTAAGTAATCTGATTTATAATGAAAATTAATTATTATGGTCATTAGACTAAATAGCTTCTGTCATCTGCAAAGACATAATTGGTACAGAAAATTGTTTCATAGCTAAGAAACAATCAATCAACATGTACATGTATTTTTTCCCTTCCTTCTCTCGCATAACGAAAACCCAAACACAGAGTGTGGACTGGGATGCAAAATGGCTCCTCCCACAGCCAGTGATGTGCCGAGGCAAATGCATCCCATATTAAATAAGAAGCTCAGAAAAAGGATAGGAAGGGAGAGATGGGACTTGTATGGCTATAACCACATCACGTACTCCTGCAGTTGGCACCATCCCAGTCAATGCCAGCAAGGAAGTGAAAACTCATGATTCCCTCAGTAAATCTGCATTAGATATGTACAGTATAAGGTTTATACTTAATCTCATTATTTCAAGCTTCACTGATATGTAATGGGAGGAGAACAAATATTACAGAGCTTAAGCACAAAGAAATGTGTTTCTTCCTTCATTCCTCCCTTAGGAATGAAAGTACTTGAAAGGACAATGACAGATGCAGCACTAAAAGCATTTCTTTTTCCCTCCAGACTCCAGCAGTCCCTAAGAAGAATGAAATTGACATTGTTAGTTAATTTGAATTTCCTATGATGTTTGGTTTATTGCCTCTCGTTCAGAAATACATCATAAGCAAAGGTGGGAATTTTCCAAACCACATCTGACAATCAAAGCTTGAATGAATCATTTGAAAAACCAGTCTTTCAATTAAAACCTTCCAAGAATATAATGTCTTTATACAGCAAAATCTACTGTATAAAAATACACCTTTCTCATTTAAGATACTGCAAAAATCAAACATGTAGAAAAGGAGCATGGAGGAAATTAAAGAATTCTGGATAATTTTTAAATGCTTTGAGTATTCTTTTAAGAGATTGTATCTGACATAATTTAAAACCTGTCTATCTAAAAATTTGAACTGATATGCAGAACTTAAGCCTAATATGTTATTTAATTTTAGACAATTCAGTAAAAAGTGGTAAAAATTTACAGTAGACACTCAAACATTATTTGCTTAGTTTTATTTTTACTAGGGTAAACAAAACCAACAAAGTTTTGTATTGATATAAACCATTCTTAGAACTCTTAAAACCTACCTTCCAAAGGATTCACAACAGTACAGCTATGTTAGTTTGAAGATAGTTAAACTGATGTAATTCTTCGTGTGTCAAATGCTTTTAGAAACAGAGAACTTTGTTAGGCTACTCTTGGGAACAAGAGATTGCTTGTCTTAATCTGCTCCATTCCCCAATCTGTTCTTTAAACCTGTTCCAGATGATCTGGAATGTTCAGAACCATAAATGTATTGAGTCTGGAAATTTGGGAAAAGAAAATATTGAAACCAGAAGATCTGATTTCCTTAAGGAAGAATACAAGAACATCTGAGCTCTTGCCAGAAGGCTTGTTCTGGGTTCTGTATTCAGCTTCCAGGAGGTCATTTGATGTAAAAGCTGTTCTTTCCATCAGAAGATATGCTATTGTTCTTTGTATAGTCTCATACCAGAGAGAACAATTAGCATTTTAAAGAAGGGATTTGCTCCATGGAACACTGTAGCGTAGTCACACCATTTTCATATCAATTTGGATTTAGTTTCAGTTTGTAAATTAAGATAACCAAACCTAGATCTATCAAGGATGTTTATTTTTTTAACACTGAGACATATTTACATAGTATTTACAGCAGCTATAATGAAATCTTGAATGTGAACATCTCCTTGATAGGACTGTAGAAAGATTTCAAAGATATAGAGGCAATAATTTTTCTTTGGGAAATAAATTTTCAGAAAAGAAAAATTGACTGGTTCATTTTTTGTGTATAGACTGAAGGACATTGAATAAGAACAGAAAGGGACAGTATAAAATACCCAAACCTAGTTTTAGGTCAGTATCAAGACCTGAAAATTAAAATTTGCCTCTTATTTAAGGCCAAAAAATACCATTTTTCTACATGGTTGAAAAGTCATAAACAAGTCCAGCAGACAGGAAAAGTTATCCACTCAATATCCTCTACCAGAGAGCTCCTTAGTGTCAAGAGCCAGAAGCTGACACCATGGGCATCTAACTTCTTAACTCATCTCCTTCTTCTGAGTTTATTAACACAATTTCCTCAACCACAGTAATCAAATTCCTAACTGGTATCAATGTCTTTTACAATATGCAAAGTTGAAATGGTTCAATGCCAAACAGTACTCACCTCAACTGTTATGACCTATAGAAGTTTACATGCCTGCATTGGGGTTCAAACAATCACAAGCAACATATATTTTTTTTTTCCTTTTTACCACTGGACCCATGATTTTTTGCTTTAAAAACATCTGTTATCTGCAGAAAATCCCAGGTTTGGCACTAGGTGATGTCAGGTTTTCAGTGAAATGCAGTGTTAGTGAGCACTGGCAACTGTGTCTCTTAAGTTAACATCAATCAAAAAAAAGTGTACCTGATTATTTTTAAGGAAAAAAGAAAACATATGTATTGGGCTGCTCTGGCCTATGCTTGTTGAAATGTGTTCCAATAGCATTGGGTTCTTCCCGAGACTGAAATGTGTTACAGTTCACAGTACAAATTATCACAGAGCTAATAATATGGAAGAGGTGGGTAGGTGGCCAAGATAAAAGTGCCATGTGGCAGAGGATGGGGTTGGCTATTTGAAGAATGACTGTGAGCAAGCAGCTGTCATCCAAATCTAGCGTGTGCTATGCTCAAGACCACTGAAGAGAGGGAGTGTATTGAGAAAGAAACATTTATATATTCTTTCCCAGACTGCAGCATACTTATGTGCATAGGTTCTCCAGACCTATCGTGTTTTCCACTCCTTATGCTGCTTTTATGGATACATGCACACAGGGGAGAAAGTTTTATGCATCCAATAAAAAATGTGAATGCATAGGTTTATAAACATATAGAGTAGCTTATAACGATTTTCAAACTGTACAAACTAAGAAGAAAAGAAGAAAAAGCAATAAGAGACTTATTCTAATAGCTTTTATGGATGTACCCCTTCTGCTGTTGTTGCTTACAGCTAACAGTAGCTGAACAATGAAAACACATTGGAAGACTGACCGATACTCAGTATTTTCCTGACGCAGGTGTGTCTAGTCCTTTTTCTGATAGCAAAACCTCTAGGAGGGATTGTGAATTACAAACAGTGAAAACACAAAGGCAGCAGCCCTTCAAATGAATGGGACAAAATTCAGATAAATTTGAACTGAGTAAAAAAAAGCAGAAGCATGACATTTTTATTAAACTTGCAGTGTGAAGTGCATAACAATAAAAATGACATATTTCTGTTGTAAAAGGAGAAGCATGATCCTATGGTTTCCGGTTGGTCTGACCAGAAACAGAAATTTTTAACACAACTTCCATTTACGTCTCATCCACACAACTGCTCGCTGTGTTACGTACATTTACCCTTGTGCAGATTCAATGAAGGTGGTCAGAAGAACAGCATTTGAAGAAAGATAAGTAGAAAAGCTCTGGCAAAGTAAGTAATCTGAATATCAGAATAATTACTGATACTGGCAGGGCACAGAATAGACTCAGCTTGAGTTTGGGGTCTCAGGATGAGCTAGCATAGCTGATATTGGGGGAGCTACCCCCTTTCATTTGTCACCTGAATGAATCTCATACAGAAATCATGGAGAGGCAACAAACATCAAACATTGCAAATTCTGTTTCTAAAGAACAAAATACAGCATCCAACGGCTTTAGTGCTTCAGATAGGTATTGCTTCAGCTTGCCAATTTCAGAGTGGAACCACACTTTAAATATTCTGCAGACTGTAGTTAACTGCTGTAGCATGTTAAACTTTCCAGTCTTACATATTTCAATTGATTCTTTGTTCTCTTTCAGAACAGGTTAATGAAGCTAAAAGGAAGGAGAGGAGGATTGGTCATTCAATCAAACTGTAACATATGGAAAATCTAACATTTCAGTGAATTCTAGGAGTAAGCTAACACATCTATTCTGGTGAGAATGGTATTAATAGTTACTTATTCTTCTGTTCCAATTTTAATTTGAGGATTTATAAGTACTTTACAAACACAAAATATGCATCACAGCAGTTGCCTCAAGAAGAGTTTGCATTTATATTTTTTTCCCAGAAAGTGAAACTGAGGCAGATACGGTTAAATGACTTACCCAAGATCACAGTAGAGTCAGAGTTAGACTCTACGTCCCTGGAATTCCAGTCCCATCCAAGAATTCCTGATCCCACATTCCGTCCCTTTGAAAGAAAAAAAAGGAAAATGAGAAAGCTTATTGTAACTTAATCCTGCTATATTTTCAGGATCGTTATATTAGCATGCACAAATAGAGAGGAAATCAAAATACTTCCCTTTTCAGTTTAGCTATTAGAAAGTTTTCCAGTTCCACATACACATAAAAAGTGCATTTTGAATAGAAACATTTAAAGAGAAAACATAAAAGTCAGGAAGCAAAAAACAGAACCTCAAAGTCAGTAATTAGCTCCATATGTCTAGCTGATAATGAGTGATGTCTTTTTTCTTTTTTTTAATAAAGAAAACGAAGACATTAGAGTGGATGCTGCTTGATTAAATAAGCTATGTAATTGTCATAGCCACATAATCACAAAATCAGGGCACTTCCCTTAGCTGAGACCACACGTGCATACATGCATGTGCATATTTTACTCATTGTGCCAATCCCCCCTTTCCTCAGGTTCTGTACACAAAGGAAAGAAGCATTTGTAAATAACCCTGCTCCAGAAGTGCATCAGAAAGAAAACTACCTGTAAATGTCAAGAATAGCTGATAAGAAGGGAATAGGCAAGCGCAGAGAGAAAAAACTGTTCTATGTATGCATTTGCAAGGTTTGTCCAGAACATGATCAGTAGGTCACAATTTGGCACAGCAGTTTCTTTTTAACTAGCAGTCACTCCCAAATGGGAAAAAAATCTTCATAGCTGTGGGAGCTCAGCCTCTGTCAGAGGAAGCCCTGCAACATTCTCTTAAAGAAAGTAAAATTAATCATTCTTATATATATGCCTTCAAAACAACCACTGCCAGTATCCGAAAAGGTTAAAAAAATAACAAACTAGGAAATTACTGTACAACATATCGAGAGGTACCTACTGTAGTTAGGACTTTTACACATCTCTTCTAATTTTAAGTACTCCTTTTGTAAATAAAAGTATTTTCATTATCCCAGTTCTACCACTGCTGCTTAATCCCATGCTTTCCTCTCTGTGTTTACCTGCACAATCCCTCACCCACCACTCATACTCACACACTCCATAATAGAGCACTTAGTTACTTTAGGTTTGGCTGTAAATAATGTATGCCTGCGTCTGCCATCTAAATCCTCTTGTTATTTCCAGTCATAAAATCATAGAAATTAGGAGCAGAAAAGACCTTTTAGGTCATTTAGACCAAAACTCCATGCCAATGCAGGATTGGTCCCTGCAGTGCACTTACTACTGCACTGTCCACTCTACATTTAAGCATCTCTGTGGACCTTTTTAAATGCCTCCAAAGTGGTGTTTCTACTACTTTCCTCAGAAGGATTTTCCACAGGCTCACTGCCATGCTTGACGAGGGAGTCATGCTTGTATGAAAACGCTGGTCCTGGTAAAACTCTACAGCTTTGGCTTGTACCTTTTAATGCCTGATTAGCATTGTCCATGGCATGTCAGCCAAGGTCTTTGAGAAGGAGAGGTGTATGAGGACTCCATTTTTATTGCTGCAGTTCTGTAAAATTAATTAGGAGTAATTTAATGCTGGCAGACTGGTAACCTTTGCAGTTGTTGCGTTGCTTTGGGATGTCACAAAACCACACATGTTTCATCCAGCAGCCTTGGCCAAATTTTATCTTTCCCCATATAGCTTCTAACTGCTACAGGGGAGCATACTACAGATAGGACAACTCTTCAACATGCATGCTGTGCCATGGGGAAAAAGACACAGGATGACAAAAAGGATAATGGGCTGTGTATTGACTCATTCAGAGTTTAAGGCAGTAAGCTTTAGGAGGAGAAGAATAATAAACTTTCCTGAGAAGTTTACTTCAAGTACTATCTGGCATCTAGATGGGAAATGTATAGGAACGGTGTTGTGTTTAGTTTGCAACAGCTTCTGGTCAGTTTTCTGAGGGTGCATTCTGATGGCAGTTGAAGCCAGCCAAAGCGTGTATGAAGTGCTCTTTCAGCTGTCTAATGCACAGAAGAAGATTTAAAAAAAATTCTATGACCTATCTGAATACTCTGCCATGTGAGCACTTGCATCACATGAAGGATGGATGGGATGGACTGGGATAATATTGGGATCCGATGGGATTGTGGTGGAGGAATGAGAGGAAAATTACTTTTCAGCAATTTTGACTCTGACTGGGTTGCACTTACTGTGAAACTGCTTTCAAACACTGCTGTCTCATCCAAAATCTTTCCCAGAGAAGGTGGAATTCACCAAAGTAGAGACAGAGCAGATCAGTGGGAGAAGGCCACATACAGTTTAATTCAAATACATGTAATTCAGTTTTGAAGTAAAGAATTTTTTCAGATGTTGCCCAAAATTAGCTGAACTTCAAAATCTATGACAAGCACAAATGACAATCTGTGGTATGCCTATCCTAATTAACTCTTAGAAACATCCGGTCTTCTATATCTATCTTAAAGTCAGATAGCTTCACCCAAAAGCTACTATAATATCTCCATGGGAAAACAGAAAGCCAGGTAGGAAACCCGGAGATGATTCTCTACAGTCAGCTAATGGAAGCAAAATGGAAGATCATATACACAAGCAAAAAAAACCCAACAAACAAACAAACAAAACCAAACAAGATAGCATTTATCCCAGTGAATACTTATGCAAAAAGTAATCTGCTTGCAAGCTTACTTCAGCAATCACAGACATGGGCCAAGAGAACTGTTCAGCTACTCATTAAGATCAACGCAGGCCCCAAGGCTTTCACATTGTCCCACTCCCTTTCCAGAGTCAAGCCTCCCTCTGGCTTTTTTCTTTCACAGAATATAACAACCCTCAGACAGAAATACTCAGAGAAATTACTTTCCAAATGAATTTTGGAGAATTCGTTGTGCAACAGCATGTCTGTACATGTGTGTGCATGTGTACATTGTGGGAAGGAGAGGAGAGCATGATTACCTGGTTGGTGATCAGGGATGCCTATACAGGATGAGTGAGCTGTCAGCACTTTCTCTGCCCTTTGTCACACTGACCCCCAGTACATGTAAATGGCATATGACTCCTTAAAAGTTTTATTTCTCCATTCATATTCTGCAAAATTACTCATGAGTACAAAGAGAAAATACCAAGTTAGTAAAAAAGATCACAGTTCTGCACAAAGGCTCTGTATCATGAACAATGATGTAAAATGTGATGAGGGAAAATTTTTAACAAGTAAGACAGTTCCTCTACAGGATCTTCTGGGGAGGTAAATGTTCCTCTAGCCACGTTCTTCTACAGAAGCATTCTTATCATCTCCTATAACATGGTTCATGCCCCACTTCACCTAAAAAATCCAACCCTAGTGGGTTGTCCCACTGTAAAGAATCAAATAAGTAAATCAAAACTAAGACAGCGTATTTAAGCAAGCACTGATGCACTTCAGCTACTCTGCTCCTGGCTCTGTTTCATTCCACATACTCAGTCTGTGCAGTCTGGAAGAGAGGAACTGCAGATTGCTCATAAGATGCAGAAGTTTTGTGCCAAACAGATCTATAAGCTTCAACCGTGGCTCAGACAAATGTCTCCAGGTAGTGAAGTGGCAAGGATAGCAATATAGGATTATCAGAGTAACATGATCGCTAGCTTTGCCACAGGTAAAGAAAGGCTGAGAAAGGCAAAGAAATGACTAGAGGATGGATAGATGTAGGGTACAAAAGGTATTGGCAATCTGGCCATGAGTTTCCTCTGAGTTCTCACTCTACAAGTGCAAACTGTTGTGATTACGACTGTGACTGCAGCAGATAGTGGACACCTCAGTCAATACCAGCAATATGAGGCTTTCGTGCCTGCCCCACAGCATCACAGGTCAGCAGTTGGTTGAGATGTAAGAGGAATACGGGTGACACTCCATGGCAAAACCACAGCAGGAAAGCAGAGATGGGAGTAGGTCTTCCCTATGGTCTCTTTAATTGAGCATGCCAAGCAGATAAAGGCTTCTTGAAAGCTTTTTGATCATGGGCCTTTTTCTCCTAGGCTTTAGTATAGAATTAGTTTATTCAGCCTTCTCTTTGGTTAATGGGAATAAAACTGGTGGATAAAAATCTCCTCAAGGAATATGCATACAAAAATATGGTTTCAAAAATGCCCTCAGTGTAGTCACCCATGCTCTGACTGGCAGCTGTTCAAAAAACATAATTTCTTGAATACAAAATAGTAAGTAACACCATATTTCTTAGCTTATGTCCCACCACAGTTTTATTTCAGCAGAGTAAAACCTCATTAATTCGCACTTTGCTTATCCACACACCTTATAATTCATATGTGAAAACAGCAGTCAGCAAAGACTTAACAACAATGTGCTTTATTGAGGTCTCATGTTGCTGAGATTTCATTATTCCTACAAAATACGCTACCGTTCATTCACTAGTACAGTAATATTTTAACATCATCATAAATAATCTCAAACTAGAGATAGGTTCACACTAGCAAAGTCTGACTCAAAAGCCCACATCTAGGAAATGCCAAATTTTGAAGGTGGAGGAAAAATAGCTGTGAGAATAGGCAAAATGAAACTTCATTATGATCACGGCTGGTGATGTTTTCTGTATCATTATATTTCCTTGCCTTTTTTTAAGAACCTTTTGTTAGGTTAAACACTAAAAAATGGATCCTTACTTGCATCCAGAGAAGCTTCTATTATGGAGTACAAAGGAGGATTTAACACATATTTGTACTTCTTCGGCTCTGGAAAAATCTTCAGGAGTTCTGGACAAAGAGTCTTTAATGGTCCAAATGCAGTTTATAGATACTTTTATGGCATCTGCTAACCCATCCCAAGTACGCTTTCACCCTCCTCTTCAACAGTTATTGATTATCAGGAAGTGAATGAGAACCTTGAGTTTACAGAGGGTATCTATGACTAACTAACACATGGCGCACAGGAGTCATGTATGGGTGCTTCACCCCAGGCCCAATGCAGCAAGGGAAACCACCGGGGTCAAGATATTCGCAGCTGAGTTTGTGGATTAGGCACAGAAATTTGAGGTTTTGGAGACTGTGTGAGGCTTAGGTTTATGAAGTGAGTTTAAAGAGTTTGGAGATAACTGCAGGAACGGGGAGAATGAAGTATTTGCTGGTCATCACATTTAGTATTTGAAGACTTCACAGAGAACTTAAAATATGGGTCTCCCTCTCTTCTACAAACTGAAAGACTTCCAAATGTTATCTAATTCAGTCTCTTGGGCATTAGTGTATCACCAGCTGTTTCTTAACACTTCTTTATAAAGTTTGTTTTCTTGAAGTCTAAACCTTAAGCTCTTCAGGGCTGACCTTGCCTTCTCACTGTCTCTTAGCACAAACACACATTGGGGTCATGATTCTCACCTGAGGGCTGCCACTGCAAAATAAGCAGCAGAATTGCCACAGCCTGCACACTGCTACACTCTCACCCACACACTAAATCCTCACCTTCATCCCTCTGCTAAAGTCAAGGAGCACCAACACCCCATTTCCATTCCCTTCATCTTCGAGACTTCCCCCTCACTCTATATCTATTTCTCTGCCTGTTCAAAGTCTGCTGCACAACAATGTTTGGTAAAATATTAACTAAATGAATGTCTAAAGGTCAAGAGTTGTTCTTTCACAGTGCAGCAATGATTCAATCATTCAAGCAGTGATTTTCTTTCAGTACTCTGCAATACAATTAGACTTAAAATTTTGTCCCAACTGACATGTTCATTCCTATGCCCTGCTTATTTCAAGAAGAGATGTAGCTATTTTCATGCTTCTTATATCAGAAATTATGGGAGTCTTTACTATTGCTATATACTACTTCTCTGTGATTTGAAGAACACAAAGGTTAAGTCCCTAGTAAGAGCAATGTATGCACCTTTTCATGGAAAATAATGAAAGGTTTTTTACCATTTTACCAGATTTACCATTTGATTTTCATATCAGCAATTTACTTCATCGGAAAAGCTGTTAAACTGCCCTCAAGAATAATATTTTGTTCCACAACTGTTACGCCACACGTCCTCTGCACACTTTTCCCCCATCCCTGTGCCATATTGCAATGGTTCATAGAATCATAGAATCATTAAGGTTGGAAAATGCTTCAGAGATCAAGTCCAACTGTCAGCCCAACACCACTATGCCTGCTAAACCCTGTCCCAGAGTGCCATGTCTATTTGTTTTTTGAACACCTCAGGGATGGTGACTCCACCACTTCCCTGGGCAACTTGTTGCAATACTGACCACTCTCACAGTATATAATTTTTTTCCTAATATCCAATCTGAATCTCCCCTGACACAACTTAACACCATTTCCCTTCATCCTATCACTTGTTACTTGGAAGAAGAGAGCAATATCCACCTCATTACAACCTCCTTTCAGGTAGCTGTGGAGAGGAGGTCATCTGTTATCTGACTGGAGGAATCAGTTATCTGATTTCTACTGTAAATTTCAAGTACACAAATCAAGTCACATATTTGCCATATCTGCACAAGAGCTTTTCAGCATATAAGCTCTTTTGGACGCCTGTGAAACTTTTTTTTCATCACCCAAATCTTAAAGGTGTGAAAGCATAGAAGCAACTGTCAGAATAGGGTTTGTATGATCAAATGCAATGAGGCAAAACAGCAGTCAATACCCTATATTTTGCAAGAATAAGCAAGCAAATCCCTGGCACACACATAAAATTCCATTCCTGGAGTTTTCAACAAAGTTTACAACCTTAATACTATTATAAATATCTTGTGAATTATCTCCAGACTGTGTTCTTTTCATAGTGCTTCTATTGCAGCTCAGGATGACCTTCTTATCCACATAAATGTCTGTTCATTCCTGAGTTTGCTAAGCCTTTTGTCTGAAAAATATACCAGGAAAGTGAGTTACACAGTCCAGCTCCACATGTGTAAATATATTGCTGCTTGTCCAAAATCAGTTTACCTCCAGCTCAAGCAAATGCCTTATTTCCCTCAACATTTCTTAATGAGGCCCTATCACCATGTTTGACTCTGCCAGGAGCAAGAGTACATCTTGAGACAACTTTTGAGATGTCATTTTGTATCAGTGTGGTAGCATAATGGGAAACGCAGGCTTTGCCATAGAAAAGAAGGTGTACATCCTTCCAGAGTTGATTCATTTCTGTCCTTTTGGGAGAGCAACAAGAGCTGCACAGCAGCAGCAGTGCAAGTCATGTCCAGAAGCTGAGGTGATTATTCAGCTCGCATCAGCTCTTCACGTTTCCCTCATTACAAACGCAGATCAAAACATTTCTCAACAATGTAATCTATGCTTCAAATATTATAATCCACATTTTTCTGATAAAAAATGAGACACAAAGGGTTGTACCCTAACAAAAAGGAATCAATCAGCAAACTATTTTTTTTGTACTATTATCCCTGTCAATGGAGGCAAAACATACGTGCTTTTAGCAAAAAAAAGGAAAATAAAATATGCAAATAAGTAAGCAAAGACAGGTGCAGCACCTGTAGCTAAGATTGCCTGGGTACCTCTTGCATTTATAAATTCTCAAAATCTAAAAGCAGGATGTACTATTCTAAAAGACTGATTCTTCTAACTGAAAGATCAAATTACTTAAAAATACATATAAAAAAAGAAAACAGCAACACAGAGCTAAGAGATAACTTTTCAATGTTTCAACACAGAGAAAGGTGTTATCACTCCTCTTTATTTTTTAATATCATCGGGCTCAATAGATTAAATCACAGGAATGGCACCTCAGGTTCTGAGGAACAGTGTGGTGGTGAGAGCCCCTGGTCTGCCACCTCAGTGGAAGTGGAGAGTAGTACTCCAGGTGGCAGCCAGAATTCAAAGGTTATTGATGGGTTACAAACAACCACTAGTAGACAATCAGGACTTGAGCCTATTCTACTTAGGAAAGGGGTGGAAACAACAGCCCAACAGAAGTGCATTTACACTGATGGGCATGGGCAACAAACAAAGGGAGCTGGAAGCCATTGTGAGGCTTGAAAACTATGATGTAATTGCCATCACGGAAATGTGGGATGATTTGCACAACTGGAGTGCTGCCATGGGTGGCTATAAACTCTTCAGGCGGGACAGGCTAAGAAAGAGAGGCAGTCGGGTTGTCCTCTATGTTAGAGAAAGTTTTGATTGTGTAGAACTAAAATATCCTAATGATAGGGTTGAGTGCTTGTGGGTTAAAATCAGTGGAACAGCAAGCCAGACATAGTGGTGGGAGTCCATTATCGGCCACCCAGCCAGGATGAGAAAAACAGTGAGCTCTTCTACAAGCAACTGGGAGAAGTCTCGCGATCGCTGGTCCTCATTCTTGTGGGAGACTTCAACCTTCCAGATGTCTGCAGGAAGTAAAACATAGTAGAAATGAAACAGTCTAGGAGGTTCATCGAGTATATGGAAGATAACTTCCTGACACAACTGATGTGAGAACTGACTAGAGCAGGTGCCCCACTGAATCTGCAGTTTATGAACAGAGAGGGTCTTGTGGGGGAGGTGACTGTTGGAGAACGCCTGGGGCTCAGTGATCACGAGATGATAGAATTCTCAGTTCTTGGAGGAGTAAGGAGGGGGGTCATCAGAACTGTCACCGTGGACTTCCGGAGGGCTGACTTTGAACTGTTTAGAAGGCTGTTTGATAAAGTCCAGTGGGAGATGGTTCTAAATGACAAAGGAATCCAAGGGAGCTGGATGCTTCTCAAGAAGGAAATCCTGGCGGTGCAAGAGCAGGTCATCCCCGTGTGCCATAAAATGAGTCGGTGGGGAAGAAAACCAGCTTGTCTTAACAGAGAGCTCTGTGTTGGTCTCAGGAAAAAAAGGAAAATATACGTGCTTTGGAGGAGGGGACAGGCATCTCAGGAAGACTACAAGGAATAAGTGAGATCATGTATGCAAAAAAATTAGAAGGGCTAAAACCCAACCGGAATTTTAACTGGACGGTTCAGTGAAAGACAATAATAAATGTTTCTTCAATTATATTAACAACA
This sequence comes from Dromococcyx pavoninus, assembly GCA_033558185.1. Taxonomy (NCBI): domain Eukaryota; kingdom Metazoa; phylum Chordata; class Aves; order Cuculiformes; family Neomorphidae; genus Dromococcyx; species Dromococcyx pavoninus. The sequence continues at coordinate 5,874,154 of JAUMJL010000401.1, forward strand.
ACAGGAGGACCAAGGAGAATCACCCTCCTTTACTGGATGCAAGGGGAATGGTAGTAACAAAGGATGAGGACAAGGTAGAGGTACTTAATGCCTTCTTTGCCTCAGTCTTTAATAACAAGGTCAGATGTTCTCTGGGCTCCAAGCCACCTGAGCCAGAAGACTGTGAAGGTGAACCCTCAATGTTCCAAGACTTGGTGAGATACCTGCTTGGCCAATTAGACGTCCACAAGTCTATGGGGCCGGATGGGATACACCCAAGGATATTAAGGGAGCTGGCAGAGGTCCTTTCCAAACTCCTTTCCCTCATCCATCAACAGTCCTGGCTGACTGAGGAAGTGCCACTCGACTGGAGACTGGCAAATGTAACTCCCATTTACAAGAAGACCAAACGGATCTCTTCCTACGACAAAGTTACCCATTTAATGGCCGAGGGAAGGGCTGTGGATGTGGTGTACCTGGACTTTTGTCAAGACTTTGACACCATTTCTCACAGTACTCTGCTTGAGAAACTGGCTGCAACTGGCCTGGACAGGCACACCCTCTGCTGGGTAAAAAACTGGCTGGATGGCCGGGTGCAGAGGGTGGTGGTAAATGGAGTTAAATCAAGTTGGAGGCTGGTCACGACTGGTGTTCCCCGGGGTTCAGTGCTGGCTCCAGTCCTGTTCAATATCTTTATTAATGATCTGAACGAAGGGATTGAATGCATCCTTAGCAAGTTTGCAGATGACACCAGGCTGGGTGGCAGTGTCTATCTGCTTGAAGGAAGGGAGGATCTGCAGAGGTATCTGGACAGGCTGGATCGATGAGGTGAAAACAACGGGATGAGGTTTAACAAGACCAAGTGCCGAGTCCTGCACCTGGGACACAACAATGCAGTGTTACAGGCCTGGGGAAGAATGGCTGGAGAGCTGCTTGAAGGAGAAGGACCTGGGAGTGTTGGTTGACAACCAGCTGAATATGAGCCAGCAGTGTGCCCAGGTGGCCAAGAGGGCCAATGGCATCTTGGCCTGTATCAAAAACAGCGTGGCCAGCAGGACCAGGGAGGTGATTGTCCCCCTGTACTCGGCACTGGTGAGGCCACACCTTGAATACCGTGTTCAGTTCTGGGCCCCTCACTACAAGAAGGACATTGAGGTGCTGGAGTGTGTCCAGAGAAGGGCGACGAGGCTGGTGAAGAGGCTGGAGAACAAGTCCTATAAGGAACGGCTGAGGAAACTGGGGTTGTTTAGTTTGAAGAAGAGGAGGCTGAGGGAGGACCTCATCACTGTCTATGGCTGCCTGAGCGAGTGTTGATTTCTTCTCTCAAGTGACAGGTGATAGGAAGAGGTGAAATAGTCATAAGTTGTGCCAGGGGAGGTTCAGACTAGGTATTAGGAAGAATTTTTTCACCGAAAGGATGATCAGGCACTGGAAAAGCCATCCAGGGAGGTGGTTGTGTCACCATCCCTGGAGGTGTTTAAAAATGGGTAGATGAGTTTTTGAAGGACATGGTTTAGCAGAAGATGGGTACGGTTGGACTGGATGATCTCAGAGGTCTTTTCCAACCAGAAGATTCTATGATTCTATGGTTTATAATAGTAATAATGACATCCAGATTAGGTTTTTCCTGACAGTTAATGACTGACTGGGTAAAAGGCTCTGTTTTACTTCAGGACTTCAACTATGCCATCCAGCTGCTGAGGTTCAAAGCAAGCCCCGCCATGAAGTCCAGCTACTTTGAGTGAAAGATAGAGATCTTCCAAGGGAAAAAATCTATCTCCCAGCATAGAAAAGTATCGGCTGTTTCTGATTATCTTAGCCTCATGTATACTTTAGGCCACTGAGGAAGAGTATTAGAGAAAAGAGAGAAACCCCATGTTCTGGTGTCCTTGTGTCTCCTCAGCCTACTTACGTATAATATTCCCATACAAAAGTAAGTGACCATGTGCTGTGAGATCAGTGCATGTCAGTCACACCATGCACAACTTGCATGGCCAAAAAGTATCTGAGAAATTGGCAGATAAATGTGCAGAATTCTCAGACTCTTTCCAGTCAATATTTCTGTATTTGGAAATATCAGGAAGAGTCAGAGCCAAAGGCTTACGGTTGTTTGGAATCCCAGCAGGGCCATCAGCAAGAACAGAAGAACAGAGAAATATTGACTGTTATACAGAAACCAGCACCAAGATTCTCAAAGTATTTTTTCTAATGGGATCAGTTCAAAAAACCTAACAGGAAAGAAGAGATGCAAACTCATAAAATGACAGAATATCTACTTTGCTGGTGTTGGTGTGCACCAGGTACAGGGTGGAGAACTTGCCCCCAGCCAAGTGTGACTAGCATGTTTTAAATCTCCCCTTGGAGCACCTGAGAGGCGCTGGAAAGGCTCTAAATGAAAAGCTCAGGTATTTTGCACCAGGCACACCCATTTAGAGATTTTACCCTGATGCTGTTTTCACAACATTCTCCTCTAGGATCTTTTTCTGTCTCGTATTCTTTTATCACAGTACCAATTAGCTGAAACAACGATCTGAACCCTTCACCCTGCTGTGAATATTAAAGAATGCTGTGGAATGAATAGGGAGCGCTACTGGAGAAACAAAGTGGATTTTATTAGCCGGCATTAAAGGACGATAGAAGTCTTCTTGGGTTATCTTGATTAACTGCATTTCAGTGAGACCAAGGAAGCCTATTAAGGAAGTGCTATAAACATAAGCACTTGTATATCTGTTAAGTCACCTCATTATGTGTACAGCTCCTGGCACATCAGGACTTTCTATATACTGTACTCTCAAGCTCGCATAAAGATCAATAATAAAAACACTTTTACCTCCTATAAAATACTTAACTATCATCTTTTTGGTATTATCATCCACCTGAAGTCAAAAAACTTTTTTTCTTAAGATCACCTGGCAGAACTATGTCTGAAGATATAGATGCTCCAAGGAAAACATGTGGCATTACCCAGATCCTCCAGAAATGAAGAATGACCGAGTGATTAGCTACCCTGAGAAAATTGAGGAGCTTATGATTCAGTCCTTCTGCCTGAGTTTTTGTGAATCCTTAAGCATATCACATAACCCCCACTGCGCTAGGCAACTTGTAAATTGGCAATATCACTGTTCTTCCTCTCTATAAGGAAAGAGAATTATGCACTAGTCGATTCTCTGTCAATGCAGATACCCATAAGATGCTGTTGTCCTTTCTTCCCCATAGTCCTCTGCTGTACAACTCCACATCTTCTGGCTATGGTCTAAGCACCATCTTGTTTTTTAATCAAATTTTTAAGGAGATTTCCCTCAAAAATCTTTGCACTACTTCCAACATCAAGACAAGGCCAAAGTTTTGCCTCTTTTCAGATCTATAAGGAGACAGAGCAACTGGGAGAGGGATCCTATCCCTCTATATCCAGTTAGAAAGCAGTCAACAGTATGGGTAGGAGAAGCTCAGTCCTAAACACAGACTTGGCCTCAGCCCTGCTAACACACACTAAGGCTTAGTTTACACTGGTTTGGAGCTAGATAGTTATCTTTCAAGTCGTTCTGCACCACCAAAGAGCCTACTTATTTTGGGATGGGAGTAGTAGTCTCACTGGAGGTCACTGGAACCATTAGGTATATACATCCTGGAGCAGGTACTATGTCATTTCACAAGTACCAGGTCATTGACTTTGTCTCCTTAATCTCATAGATATCCAAATATGCTCCTCTTATTTTCTCCTATTTTCTAGTAAATGGATTCACAGTGTTAAAACCAAGACATAACTGAAAACCTCTCAATTTGGATACAGTGTTTGTTATTAAATGTCATCATTTTTTTTTGCTGCATGTGGGAGGTTGATTTGCAACATACTTGTCCTCCTGATAATAGAAAACCAGAAAGATGTTAAAAAGCTTCCTTCCCTGCAAACCAGAAGAAAGCAGTTTCCAGCAAGGCTGCTTCTTCCCCAGAGAGAAAAAGCCCACCCTGTAATGATTGTAGAAGGTCTTATTTAGACAGTTTTAAAACAATGGGAAGGAGAAAAGGGGAGTGAAAAGGGGACATTTAAATGTTCCAAAACTTTGAACAGATTCGTTCTTCTCATGTTGATGCACACTGTGCAGCATTAGATCACATGCTGCTAATATCATGTTGATTTATGGTCTGCATAAATGGAAATAAACGGCATTTTCTGTTACCCAGAGAATAATAGATGGCCCTGGAATAAACACAACACCACATTCACACAACAAGCTCTGTTCATGTCACAAGCAAGAGGACTGCAACTTCATAAGGGCCCTCTCTGTCATTCCCACCAAAAGTCTTTTATACACACTGATTTTAATGAGTAGGAGGGGACATTTAGGACAGCTTTTTCCAAAGTATCTGGATGATTTAGAAACTGAAGCTATGATACAACAAAGCAGAGGAAATGTTGGGGGAATTTCTCCCTCAAATGAGAAACTGGAGATTCCCCAGATCTTTCCACAAAGTTCATCAACCACACAAGTTGATCAGGATCTTCTGCGTCATTTCCTCCACTTCTTGCCTTCCCTGAAAGCAACCTTTTTCTCATTACTTTCCTCCCGATCTGAGTGACTTGAGTCCCCCCTTGAGAAAGACAAGAAAGAAAGACTCTTCAACCACGGTATTGGACATAGGAGAGCTAAACCTCTCAGCCAGTGAAACCCCCATGCCACCTTTGAAACTGTGACTTCAAACACTAAAACACTCTGAAATGTCTTGAAAAGTTACCCATAATATCTAGCAGTTAAAACATAAGCTCCAGTACAGTTTGTGATTATGGGCATAGAAGCAAAGCAATGAGTTACTTTGGTTTGATCACTCATTATTTAAGCTAATAGATTTTACTTTACAACCAGGGAGGGTAAGTTTGTGCAACTAGCCAGTTACCATCCTCAGCTGATGAGCAATACCCTGGTAAGATGTGGCAACCTTCTTGCTTTTGAACATCTGCCCACACACTCCTCCATTATAATGGGGCCTAATAGATCTCCAAACAGCTTGGGTTCCAAAACAATTTCAAACAAAACTTCTCCTTTAAGAGACTTACAGCACTGCCAAAACATCCACATTTCAGGCTGAAAGACAGAGTATTTAACCTCAGGACACAGATGATTTTCTGTTATTGTTGCTGTTGGCAGAGAAGGGAAGGTTAAATAAGTTTGAGACAATTTCTTTTTTAATTCTGTATAAATATAGTCATGTCCATAGTGCTTTCTGTTTCTCTGGTTAGATTATTAAAATCTTACCATTAATGTGTGCAAAATTCCATATTGTAATTACAGGAACAGCTGGTAAAACTACATAATATTAAGGTTGCCTGATGCTTCACATATTAAGATTTTGCTTCCTTATGGATAAGTTTGCACTGCAACTGAATTCTTATCTTTTTCATTTTTTTCTTCCTGATACACTTATACACTAATTGCACAATTTTACGGGTTTTTTTTTTGTTCTGAATGTACAGTTAATTCCCAAATATATTAATGGAACACTGAAATTATTAACACCTAGTTATACTTCCTTGAACAGCTGCTATTATATACTATGTTCGCACACTGATGACAATTAAAAGATCTAACACTTAAACTGAGTCCAACAAAGATTCGTGGGCCGTCACTGTAAAATTTTATTGATGTTGCTTTGCCATTTTATCCCAGTAAGGATAACTAAGAGAAATTTAAGAAGATAAAACTTATATAGCCATTGCTTTGTCATACTCATTGTCTTATAGGTGCCAGTACCTGATATCCCAGACAAAGGTGAAAACTCTCAACAACGTAACTGCATGGCTGGGCTTGCAGTGTAGTGGGGAAAATGTCCTTGTACCTCCTACACTCCTTATCTTCTGGAGCTGACAGAGCCAAGAAAAGGGATTGACATTGAACACAACTTTGTTTGCTCTGATGTTTTGTGCTCTTCTAGACACATGGGGAATTAGGCACAGAAAAATACCAGCTCCCTCCCCCATTGCTTGCAATAAAATTAGAATCCTAATATAGACCCTTTCAAAAGAGGGTTTTCTGAAATTGTCGTACAGTGGATCTACACTAACTTAAGCCATTACCAAAAGGGTCGCATTCCTTCATCTCCAGTGACTTCAGTTACTATGGCTCAAAAGGCTGAGAGGACAAACTTATGCAGGCATGTATGCACACTTTGTCTTCCGTTGCCAGAGCTAATTTGACAAGGATCATGAATCACAGTATAGAGTCACACAAAACTGCTCACACAGTCATTAATGGAAGCAAACTTGTGTCTACTTCCCAACAGATATTTGCCAAAAGAAAATTAATGAATACATTAATTAGTACTCTGATATATGCTGGATATGTACTGCATACTGGCAGGTATTCTCTACATGAAGAACTTGGTAAAATAGGTGAGGAAGATGAAGGGTAGAAAGAAATACAGAGATAAAGTTAAGTGAAATCTCCAGAGTTCCTTAACAAATAAAAAACAGGGTCCAGGACAGAGATTTTCTAAATGTTTTCCTGTTGAGATGTTTATATAGGAATATCCAGTTTCTCAGGGAGGAGGTAAATGAGAAAAAATATTCATTTCTTTCACTTCAACTTTAATAAGGAAATAAGCTTCCGTTATCTTATTTCTTTAGCATTTTCATTAAAACGTGAAGACAAACCTACCAAGGCAGACACAGCTGAAGCAAAGCTAACCTAAATAACCTCTTGGCTTCATCTACTTTTCGTCAAGGTCTTCTACTACTATGTATCTATACATATCATGTTAGATATGTGTATTTATATTGGAGTATCACAGTTAGTACCAGAATTGTAAAAATCTGAAACAATTCCACCTTCACAAAGAGAATCACTTCAACTAACCACCTCAATACTTCTACGGGAAAAACAATGAAAAATATTCTGCTTTAGACCAAAAATATTTTTTGATCTTCAAAGAGAATCTACAGCATTGGCACATTCTACTTATTTATGGGAAATTACAGAACAGAAACAATCTCACAAATAGATTATCTCTAAATAATATCACTATTTTTTGATACTCATTGAAATTCTTTAGATCAGAATTCTCCAATTACAACTTTCCTTTTCTTAATAAATGCTTATTTCTATTGAGGTAAAGCTAAAACCAGAAAAGCAGAATTGAAAGCAGAGCTAGCACAGGACTTTGGAAGACCAGCCCCAAGCCCAGCATTGATTGATTTGATATATTGTGTACATACAGAACAACTCTCCACCACATGGATGTCATGCAGGTAGATTCAATGCCACTGTAATTAGAACAGCTCTAAACATTAACTTCATTTTTGCACACAAACAGTTTAGCCAAGAGATTTTTCTTCTGATGCAGAGGAAAAGGTGAGTGTACCACTGCTTTGTCACAGACAAAGGATTGACTGGGAAGCCAACAGTGTCATCTGGCTTCCGGTAGCACATCTCACTTACTGGGGCAAGAAACCCAGATGATAAACTCATGAGGTTAAAAGAAAAGTTCAGGACAGTTCTTATTCAAATAGGCATTCCATACATCTGCCTTTGGGTAGCTAAACACAACCAGCAAAGAAGAGTTGCCTGTGTTATTTCCTCATCTCCTGCACTTTTTGCGAAGAGAACATCCATTATTGTTTGGGGAATGTCAAGGTTTTTAGGCAGGTGAATCACTCTCTTGGTTAGGAAGAGCCCTCTTTCAGCTGCACTGCAGGTTTGGGCTGCTGGGGAACAGGGACTCTTCCAGATACCAAAATATTTCCTTTAACTACTCAAACACAGTTGCTCTTGCAAGTTGGGTGGTAGAGTACAATATGACAGCACTTCTTTTTAAGTCGCAACACTCTACATAATACAGATCCCCAGAGAGATGTGAGTGCTGCATTTTATTGCACTTTAAAAACACTGTGCTAATAAATTCCAGTCTCATATAAACTACATGGACAGAAGTGCTGTGTCCATGCAATCTTCCTGCCCAGTAGAAAGCATGTGTTATTCTGAAAAAGTCCACTGCTTAAGGTTCCTCACTGGAGTGTTACAAATGAAAGGAAGAGCTGTGTTACTCTTTCTCCCCTTGGAAAATTAGGACATCACAAAATATGCCAGATACAATAATTCACGTATTTATGGCTCCAGTGTTCTTGCATAGTTTTTTTTTTCTATTTGCAAATTACATTCTCTACCTGGTTTATCCTAAAAACATTCCCTACAGATTCTTTTTTATTCTTTCATCAAAATAATAGCGCCACCGAAGTCTTAAGAATTTGCTTTTTTAATTTTAAATGAGCATGAAAACTTCTTTTTGTCCTCCAGAAATTTTTGCCATTTCATATTATAACCAACTCATACAATTAGATGAAATCTAAACTGGAAAATTCAATTACCTCTCCTTTTATGTTTTGCAGTTAAACAGATATTCTGAAGCCAAACTCCTACCTCATAAGACATAAGTTATTCATGAGGCTAGCAATTTTGAAATAAAACGAGAAATGGGAGAGCAAGCTGAGGATAAGATACCAGTCTTAATGTTTTTGGGTTTGAGTTCAACAGATCCCACTCTCCCAGGTCCTCCTAACTCAGAAAAACACGGCTGCTCATCTTGCCAGTGAAGCTTTCCATAACCTTTCTTCCTTAATCTGTTGGGATAATATTGTGTTACCTTCTTATAGCAGTCAGCTTATTTGACATATTTCACTTGTATCTCCCTCCTAGGCTCAGATTAATCAGATCACCTTCTGTTCCTATGTCCTTCTTTTGTTGCATGTATCCGAATTCCCTTTCTGATATTCAGGAGGGCCTTTGAAATCAACAGAGACTTTCAGGCAGACAGTCCCCAGTGCAATGTTCCACCTGCCTGGCAGTGACACAGATTTCATCAATAGGATGCTGATTTCATGCCCCAGCATTGGCCCAGCTGTATTTTCTGTACCCTTATTCCCCACAAAAAAACATTCCTCATTCAAAAGATTAGTGAGTGGCAGAGGGACTTTGAAAATTGGTTTTCCAGGTTCTAGGTAGAATCAAACCTCCTCCAACACAGAGGAAAGACACAAAAGGATTTCTCTAACAGTTTCATAAAATTCTATTAAACAGCCAGACAACATTTAGATCCATTGCTATAATTCTCAGATACTTTATTTAGCTTCCCATACTGTGATGCATTCAGATACTAAAAACTTTCAATTATGTGCTCAGTACCTTTCCCTCATTAGGAGAACTGCATCCCTCTCTTCATGTAGATCTCTCAAGAGCTCAGCTCTTCCCTTTTGCCCATGTTCTGCTGATTCTCCTTTATCTCTTACAGGCTTTCAGATTATCAATATCATTCTTTGTGATGGTAAATCCATAAACACCTGGAGTAAAGAAAAATGCTCTTCAGGATATACCAACTCAACAAATGAACCACATAACTCTTCTTTCTGTCCTCTGGTATGGTTATACTTATATTGGCATAAGGTGTACATCTAATATCACTATATCTATAAATTATCCCTGGTTAGTAAGGAAATCAATATTATACCTTTACAATCAAACCCTCCCCAAGCTGTTTACTATATGATTCTCTATACAACCAAATTATCCTTAACAGATGAACCATGAACCAATAAATACCTGGTGGATAGATGAGGCTGAATGAGAAATAAATAAGCATACCTGAAAGCCTGTATTGCTACTTGGCCCAAATGTTTGCTGTGTGCTGCGGGTGGAATCTTCTCTCAGGTATGGGTCAGATATAGCTGTTTTCTTTTCCTCAGCTGGAGCACAGTCCCAGTGCAAGTGTCCTCTAGGCAGGAGCCCAGCAGGCCACTCCAAACCCAGTGTTGTGTGCCATCAGCTTCTCTTTCCTGCCTGGTCACAGCATAGCTTCTACATCTAATATAAGCTCTTACTCTGCACTTGTGTTCTAATGCCTATAGGGCTACAAAACAAAGCTTAGGGCCTCAGTGGAAGTATTTCCTTTCTATTAACCACCCTTATTGATTAAAGAATGATGACAAATACTCAGATCTTTGCAAATCACAAAAAACTTCAGTCTTATTTTAGTTTTATGGTCCATGAGACTTCAAGTAATCGCATTTCAGGGCAGATACAGTGCGATTCACCCCCTGTAATGCAAGGCGTTTGAAATTATGGGTCAGAATCTAAGTTGGACATATCATACAGTCAAAGGACAGAAAAGAAGGTTCATTTCATCTTCTTCAGTTGTCCCTCTATGGAAGAAATCCATCACTGCCTACAAATAAAGCTTTTTTGTATAAAACGACTGTATAATGAGGTGGTAAGCTTTAGACAGCTAACTTTTGGATATCTATAATCAGGACAGGATAGTTACATCAGGCATGTGCAGCAGTAAAATGAGAGCTACCAGAGCTCTGTTTCAAGAACACTATCATGGTCCTTGCATTGGTGTACCACAGCATAGTTTTGACCTGTGCCAACTATCAGTATATTATTCAATGTCAGCATAATGTTTTGGGGTAGGACAAGTCAGGGATTGACCCAAACAAATAGCAGGGATAAGCCAGGCTTCTCAGGGAGAAGAAGAAAGGTGATTTAGTCATATGAATGCTTGCACTCCGCAAAAGCCAGCCAGCAGCCCATGGTCTGTTTAATTTGCCAGTGAAGGCAGAGCCAAAGAGCTGTTTCTTTCTTTGCACTTCCCGTACATATTCTTTTCTGTGCGACAGGTATCTGCCTTGTCTGTGCTCAGAGAAACAACCCACATTTTAAAGCAGGACATTTCTTTTCCTAAGTACTGGTGCTGACAGGATGAAATTCAGTCAGCCATTCTTCTGTGTGTCTGGTGAGATTCTTTCAGTAAGATATCAAGCACTTTTTCCAGATAAGAAAGCTGTCTGGAGTATATCAGAAAGGATGTGCTTTGATCAAAACCCCAGGCTGTTTCAGGCATTTCATATTCTGTCCTGGCCATAAAGCAACTATAATATAGGATTGCAAACAATTTTTCAAAAATTTATTTCTCATTCCCAGTGAATGAAGAATTAAAGAGCTTCCAGAAAATGTAGAAAACACTTGAAAATAAGGTCTTTTCAATTAATACAAACTGATGACCTCTCAAACTCTTTATCAATATCCAGTAACAATTCATGCTTAGATAATGAAAAAAAAACCAGTTCCCTATTGCAGGAATGGGATGTGTAATTGTTTTAGAGGCATTTTTCTTTTCTTTCCATCTTGTTTTTTATTGTTTTGCATCTCTTTTATGATACATACATTAACTGTTTAGCAAAAAAAGCAGAAGGCACCTATTTACATTTATAATCGCAATTTTAATCATTCATGCCATTAAAAATGTCACTGTTAGTCAGTTTTATGTTTTTTACTCTGGTATTTTATTTCAGCATGAAGCGTTAAAATGTTAGTACGTCTCATTACTGGCTGATTATTTTGCTCAGGATTTTTCGTTTTCTTTCTCTCTCCTTGTGGCTAAAACTCAATTTACAACCTGCTAAAGGCCTCGTAAGATTTTTATGGATTATTTCCTGAAGTCACATTAATCTAGATCCTGTTACTTTGCACTAATTTCACCTACCATTGTACGAAGTAACTAAATTCAATTACTTGGAAATGATCCCCTAGAGACTTCTTCATGATGAGAGAAAACGAAAAAAATGTAACCCTACCTTGATGAGGTTATAAATGTGGTGGGAACAACAGGCCTATAAATTCACAGTATGTGGACTCTTATCAAGAGCAATTTCAAAATATGATAATCAGAGATCTTCAGACTTTCAAATAAGATATAGATCGGGGCTTGGATTAGATTGCACTTGGTTTTGCATCAGCTACCTTGAGAAGTCAGCCTCATTTGGCTTCAACAGGTGATACACTATTTATCACTGTTTTAACAAGCTGGGTAAGTTGCCCAATAACTTATCAGCTGCGCTCTGGTTCATTAGAACAGCAGTTCAACCATTATTAGCTACACTGAACATCAGCTCTCAGTTAGACGTATCCCTTATTTTAGGGACAGTCTGCAGATAACAGCGTAAGCCATCAGAGAAAAAGGTTTTTGAAAACAATGATGAAGCCAGTTCCATCTGGCGTATTGTGCTGCCTGCTCCATTTGTTTATGTGATAAAAAATCCATCTCCTCTAAGCCTTGTAACTGGGTCGTTTAAGAGCAGCAGATATGCTTGAGATAGAGCAATTCAATGTAATTGCTCAGGGTTGTAAGAAAAGCTATCTAACTTTCAAGCAGTCTGTGTCTGATCCATGCATGGCTTCCCGGACACAGTGAAGCTTTCATGCAGTTGACGGGCCAGGGCTCCTTAGAAATGGGGATTCTTTCACGCTGAGTGCAGTCAGGAGATAAAATAGAGATTAGGGTCTTTGATTTCCTAAGCCCCAGACCAAGATCCAGCACATTGCTATTAGGACTCCAACAGGCAGTTTCCTGGTGTTGCAAACTGATGTGCAAAGTCCTGCTGGCCTCTATGCTGTAGCAAGAAAGGGCTGAGGTTTTTGGCTGCCGTTCCCGCTTGACGGTGCTGGACTGTGCTTAGGTCCCTGAGGAGCAGCAGTGTGACCACAGCACTGGGAAGGACTGAGTTTTCTCTTCCTCAAATCAGTGCTGAAGCTGAGTCAACTGTAATATGGACCTAGACTTATCCTGGCCAGCAAGTACTTTTCCTTAAAATTCTCTTGGGTTTTGTTTGATAGAGCAGACATTCATTCTGCTGTCAGACGTATCTCAACTAACCCAGGATAACTGCACTGAAATTCTCTAATCTAGGTTACCTTAATGGTACCTGGGATCAGAATCTGCCCCTCTTCTGCCTCATATTTTTTGCTTATAAATGTCCTTTCCTAAATAGTGCCACACAGGGGAAGATTTTGAAAGGAGTTATCATGTATCACCATCTATAGATCTATACAGCAGGGCAATAAGTAAAACATAAGATATGTTTCTGGTTTAAACCAGTACAGTAATTTTTGATCTAGACAACGCTAAAGTGTTTCCTAGAAGGCAACAGCAAAATGGGTGCCTTTACAGATGATGCATTGCTTCTTGAAATACATTTGTACCTATGTACTTGGACAGTATTGTCACTGAGGTTCAGACCACAAATTTACCTGCACTGGAAAGCCATTTAGAGTTCGATCCTGCAAAGAAGTTGTTCCTTATACATCCTTAGTCTTATTCTCTATGTCTAAGTGAACAGAGCACTTGCACACAACAGAGAAGATATATTATACTTCTCAGCTCATCATACTCAAACATCCCTCTTCTCAGGAAACTGTTCTAAACTCTAGACAGTGGGCTAAATTCGAAGAAAGGATGAGAAGGGCTCCATGAAGCCGTCCTGCTGAATCTGCTCCATTTCACATGGCATGCTTAACTTGTGCTGGAGAAAAAGGATAGCATGCAAAGAGGAACCACTTCAAGAGGATGGACGGAGTCTCCACCACCCTAAGAAATGTCCATAGGCTGGTGGTTATGGAACTCTCCAAGGAAGTATTGGATGCGAGTTTACTGCCTCTCAGGCAGAGGAAGGAACTGAACTTAGGTCACCCACATCCTGAATTAGTGTACTAACCACTGAGCTGAATAACAAATAATAATGAAAAGGAGCTCTGTCCCACAGCAAGTCTCCTCTAAAAAGGAGGAAGACCTCTGCTCCTTTTTCGAAGGATATCTATTCTTAGGCTCCTCAGTCCAGAAGGTTAAAGGCTCTGTAGGAGTTTGAACAGAGGACAGCACACTTCTAGGCCAAACCCAGGACTTGTGACATCCATCTGATCTCCACCTTTTTGCCAGTTAGCAAAACAGATCTGTGGCTGTTTGAGGTCTCCCTCTGAAGCCCAAACTCTTTATACTTATACAAGTCATTTGGATCATTCATTGGGAGTTGTATGTTCGCTTAATAAGCAGGTGCATGGGTTCTTAGTGCAGTAGCAGTGAAGGCAGCTGTTCTTGCAATCTTTTGTGGTTTCTTTCATCTCCAGTCTGGGGTCTGGTACATATTTAGGCGCTTAACTCTCAGTGACTCTTTTCTCACTCTCTGAACGGGTCCTACCAGAATTACCCTGCTTCACACCAGGTGACTCACTAGCCACTGTCAGATGCTTGAATATTCCCAGAAAAAGGGAATGTCTATCCTCCTAAAGCATGGAAGAACCGTGTATGATTTGTGTGCTGTGTTTCCAAAGGCCATTTAGGACTTCCTTATTTATATTTTTATATTTTAATATAGTCTCTTTTGTTCACCACAAATATTCCTCACTCCCAGAGGCTGGGTTATTTTACAAAGAAATGGAAAAGGAAAATTGGTTTACTTCTCAGATTTCCAGTAATCAGTTTATCACACAATCATAACTTAAGACACTTAGTATGAAGAATATTTAAGAAATACGTATTACAATTACGGGCAACTGCGTATTTCCAAACATCCTGGTGTTTGAATAGTCAAAAGATACTTCATGTTCTCCTCTTTGATGCCAATAGCTGAAACTCTGAGTCCTTATTAGGAGTGTTTATGGTAAAATAAGCATATGACATTATCTCCTGTGTGATCAAACAGAATAAATATACTACAAAATGTCAGAGGTCTATTTCTGCAGCTTCCAGTACTTATCATTGTAAAAAAAGGGATTGCTGTATTTGCCTGTAGCTTAGCCAGAAAGTTACTGTTTCCTTTTAAACATTTTCTTCTTTCTTTTCTAGACCATTTTGTACTACCACACCCAGCTGCTAACATCTGGCTCCAAGCAGTGACACCAGCTGATGAGAAATGACATTCCTGCAGCTTTTCTTTCTGAAGACTCATCCAGAGGTGGCTATTATCCAGCAGACAACACGCTGCACTGCTGAATGTCAGTGTCTAGAGTCCCACTGGACAAAGGCTCCTAGAGGAGTTGTTCATACCAAAATGCGCAAGATAAAGTTGTGGGAGGCTGATTCTCAGAAATATGGTTCTACAAATCAGCAAGATCCTCTGGCCAGTCGCCTCAAACATTGTGTCACCCAGCTGATGTATGAACTGAATCATTTGGACATCCAGTCTGAAGCACAAGACAAATAGTTATTACTAACTCAGACTGATCTCCTGGCAGAAACTGTGAATGTGCCAGTGGCAGCTCTGTGTTTGAAATCAGCATGGATGACAGAGGTCCAACTCTGACACCGCTTTATGTAATCTGGCATGGCATGGTTCCTTCGCTTCTCCACCCAGTAAGAGGGGCAGCTTTTGGAGAGAAAAACTCTCACCCTTCAGAGCAGGGCTGGTAACACTACCAGAAGACAGAATAACATTGAGTGTTAATTAGAAAAAAAATTAATTAAGATATAATGCATTTAATTCTAAATATAAATTAATAATGTTTTATTAGTAACTTGCAGTAAACAGCCTTTATCATAGGATGTCAAAACACTTATAGATAAAACCCAATTAAACTTACCATTATCCACTCATGTGATACTTCCTGCTGGCTGCTCTCAGGTTATCTTTGAGACGCAGATACCTGCCATTACTATTGTGAGGAAACTGCACAATAAGACGTAAAACACACTGTTTACACTCTTTCAGAAAGCAGACCTAAGCTGAGAAAAGATCCTAAGTGTCTCAATACACAACATATCACTATATTGCTACAAATTACTGCATTACTTGAATGACAGCAAAGAGTTTCCAGAAAGTTGCCCTCCAAAGAAGGGCTGCAGCCATAACTGAAGCAAGTTTTGAAATCAGCCTCACTGCAGGGTATGGTACATCTGTACAATGTTTTGCAGTCACACCTACGCTTATCTCAAGCCAGGTGGATGCAAACAAGCGATAGTCCAAAATGTGCAAAGCTTCATTAGTTTGGGGCAGACAATGACCCAGTAGCTATGCCCATACCCAGATAGTGTATTAAAAGTATTATAGTATGTAAATGCTAGAGCAAGGTCCTGAGCACTATGACCCTGGAAGATTTTTCACCTATTTGTCATCCTGCAGTTAAGGTAGTTGAATACTTAAAAGTTTCTACATCAGTCTTTCTTTCTAAATGCCCATTCTAGATGAAATGTAAAAACTATGTCACTAAAATGTATACCTTTCTTAAGGTCAATTAGCCTAGGAAGTTTCTTGATTGCGACACCTCCTCTCAACTCTGACTCACTTTCTTCAGGTACCTGTGCCTCTTTGTGAATTATCATGGGGCATGAGGGCAGTAATCCTTCTGGCTTAAGTAGTTCAACTGAATACCTAAGACTAGGTATGATGCATCAAAGACCCTTGTGTAAATACCTAAAAGCATAGGTTACTTTATAAATCTTCACTGTAAGTGCCTCTTGCTATGCACTTCTCAAAAATGTTTGAAAGAGCAAAGTAAATACATAATGCAACTCCTCATGGCATAACATTGTCCTAATCTTCCTGTACCACAGCTTTATCCTTAACGACACTTCTACTTAATTTTGACGGATTGTCAAAACTTCTCAATCACATGAGGTTTTCTTTGGAACAGATCAGAGACAAAAATATTTCATTTGCTTTGTTAATGTCCTTTCATTTGAGTCATAATTATAACCAAACTGCAGCTTCTGAGGGCCACACAGAGTAATACAAATGCCTTTGTTTCTGTGGATCCATGCTCTGCCATTTCCACTCCCATTACAATCCTGGTTACATAAATGAGGAATCTGAATGCAAAGGCATGCAGTATTCTGGAAGTTATAATAAGAAGATAAAAAGCTTTGGTGTTTTTTCTGAAGCCTATAGTCTGACTCACCATTCTTTCCCCACTCTATCTTGAACCATATCTTTCCTTGGTCCTTGTGTATGAGGTAGAGCACCATTCAGTTTTGAATTACCAGAGAGATGTTGTCATGTAAACACATCACACAACCAACTTGAGCCATCCTAGCCGATCCTGCTGTGCACCAAAGAAGTAATTTCCCTAAACAACATCTTGCCCAGCCTGGGTTTCACAAGGTGCTTCACTAACTTCTCACAGTGAATCACTAAGGGGTCCATGCCTTATTTACTAAATTCCTCCAGTCTGAAGTTAATACCCTCCCTTCATTCTTATTCTGTCAGCAATTAATGGTGGTAGTCTAGCTTAATAGTTATGGCTTAATTTAGGTACAAATTAAATAAAGGGGAAATGAAGGAGGCCTGGGAAAGCTGTTGATGAAAAATAGAAAATGGGAAGGTTCAGAAACTTTTTCAAAATTTAGGGTCTGACCCAGAATGATTGGTGTCTCTTGTGTATAACGTGGGAATACAAAGGTTAAAACTAATCCCAAGAGTATTAACACTACAATGCAATCTTTGCAACTGAAATGCCCTTTCTTACTAGGCTGCAGAATTCCCTATTTTAAGGCAATACTGAGAACATTACATTACACAGATATGTCAGAGTCTTTGTATTAATTCAGTCCTCAGAGTACTCACTCTTAGATGAAAGATATCCTGAATAAAGAGGAATATAGATTTTATCCAAGACAGCTAAGATGTTTCCAAAAATAAAAGACATCTGTTCTACTGTATGTAGCAGTAAGAATAAGAGAGCAGCATAGCTCCAATCAGAGCTGATACACAGTAAATTGTTTCCAAGAAGCATTCAGAAAGTCTTTCAAGTAAGAGTAAAAGATATTATCACAGACTGGCTAAAATATAACACATTTCTAACATCAAATTCTAATAGTGTAAAAAGAAAGAGAATAACCAAAGTAGTAAGACCACCACCATAATTCGGTTTGAGAGAATAATTGTAACCATCTAGGCAGTGTCACCTAAAATGGTGTCTCCAGTGTTTTAAATTGGTATCTCGAGTTTCTTCTCTCTTAGCAGCTTGGATTCAGAAATTCTTTTCATCCTCGACATTTTTAAAAATATATGTCTGCATTTGGACATCACTGATACAGATGAAGCCTCCTTCCCACACTGCAGGAATCATGAATATTCTGAATGTGGAAATCATGGTGATAGCAACTGAAGCCCTGGAGCCCAGCACAGGGGATGAGAACAGAATATGCAATTGAGATCTGCAGTGCAGATAAGCTTTCTACACTGAGAACAGAAGATGTGAATTTTACCCATACGTCAAAAAAATGCAGTATTCTGAGAATTACTTATCCTTAAGTGGCATGAGAACACAAAGAGATGAAAGCCTTTCTGATGTCTGATAATGAGAAACATGGTTGAATTTCAGTCCTGAAACTATTTAACACATACACACACATATAACAGAGCAAGAGAGAAAGAAATCTTTGAAACAAATTTAGAATGAAATGAGAAAAATTGCTTATTACAGTAGACATCAACTAATGCATCACATTTATTTTGTGTCAATTTGGTACGGCAGGGGGATTTTAATTATATTCCTTACTAAGCACATCAAAAAGTATTCACTAGAAAACACAGCAAATATGTTATAAACTCATTTAAGCCACAGAGCTCATCAACACTGTTTGCAATTATGAAATCATTTGGGGATATGGTATTTTTTTAGAAGGAATTGTTTTGTTCTTAGATGGAAACCACATCATAGTCCTTCAGACATAAATCTTTTATTGTATCTTCAAGAAAGAAACTGGAAATTGTGCAACAAGGCGCCACTGATAAAATATAAGTATCCCTTTGGAGTAATCTGCATGAGCTCATCACTGGGGGAAGATAACAGGGTATGTCATGGTTTCAAAACAGTGCTTTTCCTATTCAGCTAGTAGCCAAACACAATGAATGTAGTCCTGTAGCAGAACTCAACACAATGTAAAACAAAATACTTAGCTCCTCAAGACAGAAATTCGCTCTGAGCCATGGCATTGATTTACTTGACTTTGTAGTTGGAAATGCACCCTATTCGGTGTATTTCCTTTTCTTTCTTTGCTGGTAGAATTAGCATCATAGCCAAGGGCTGTGCATTGAAAAACAAGCAAAAGGAAAATAACATATGAGGTAAAATAATGCAATGATCTGACAGAACTTGTTTCAGATGTAACCTGTTGATGGTGAGAGCCTTCAGACTTTGGGATATTATACTTCAGGTTCCATGGAGATTAGTCTGAGGTCTGAGGAGACCTCACTCACTGTCTGTTGTCTCACTTTCATCCCCATGTTCAGCGTACCTGCCCTCCATCAACTCATTGATATACCACTATTTTAGGGGATTCTTTGTTATACACAGAACAACACTAAACAACAGCTTCTGGAGAAAACAGGTCCATTGCAAACACGTGAGAACTTATCTGTTTGAATCAGAAGTTAGAACAAATGGATCTGTCTATCACAGCAGACTGAAAATAACAAACCAACGGTCAATGTTCATTTATTTGCCAGTACAGTTATTTAACCAACACTGTAACATCAGTTTCTGATTTCTGTTGAGCATCAGTGATAGTACCTTCTTCCTGTTGTTAAAACAAAATCTTACCACTGCTCACATCTATTCCTATGTAAAACAAGGCCATCTCAGAGTTAGTGGTGAAGGGGTCAAACAGGACAGATGACCCAGCCTGGCCAACCAAGTATTCCATGCCATACACGTCATATCAGCGTGCAAACTTAGAGATCACAAGGGTCACTTCCTCTTCTTTGATGGCTGACACGTTCAGGAGGACCTTGCCTGTCTGTTTGTCCCTGAACCCAACTGCATGTTCCTGGATCCAGTTCCCAGGTCCAGCTCCCACCTGCCACTGAGTCCAATCCTGGACCCTTCCTATGCCTGCCCTGCAGCATCAGTGGTGACATATCGACATCGAGGGAGTAGGAATTGGCTTTGTATACTTGTATATATTTTATTATTTTTAATATTTCTCACTTCCTTTTATTATTGTTGTTTTATTTAAGCTTTTTTTAATGTCAGTTTCCAGCCTGCAAACCTTTCTTTATGATTTTCCCTTTTCCTTTTCCCTTGGGGGATATTAGGACTAAAAGCTGCCCAGTTTTATATAGTAACCTGGCCAGGGTGAGACCTGAACCAGGACAATAGTCTTCTGGTACTTCTGTTTTCTGGATCTAGCTAAAAGTCAGATCTCCACTGATCTAATTTATATCCATACTTCCTGAAACCCCTCACATGCAAAGAATTCCTAATGTACAACCTGATAATAACATTAGCCACCTCTACAAAAACATGTCTGATTCTTCCGAGGAAGGTTTTTGACGGGTCTGTTAATAATCTTAACCATTTCTGAGTTTGTATACACAATACTCAGCTCTTGCAGAACCTAATTGACAATCTCTTGCTTACCTGAAGAGAGGAATCCCCATGCTTCCTTACAGCGGACTGCAGACACTATGTGCCAGGAATGGCTTTATTGCTCTCTGAATGGGACCTATCACTACTGTACACCTACCTGTTGTTAGTAGACTTTACCACTTGTCTGTCGGTGCAGCCAGCCACACTAGTTTTTTTACTTCACTCCAATAGGCAGGACTTTTTCCCATCTTTCAGAGAAGTTTGCCCACAGTAATACACAAGAAGGAACACAGACCATATCTTCATGAATAAGGGTGTTTTGCCTCAGTGTCTGAAGGAAATTGGGTCCCAGAAAGCTTGATGTATTGTTTGACAATAAAATGGTTGAATTGCCTTGCAGGAGCACAGCTTGCAAAAGCAATGTATGAGCATAGTATAATGCAATGTTGTACATTTTTGTTCAAGACATCTAACCACTGAAACCTCCCTGAGTTAGAATGGATGGATTAGACTCTTGTGGGTCTTTTGAGCTCTGCAGTTCAATCATCCTGCTCTCACTACTAACCCTGGCTCAGGACACGATCCAGATCCATAAGAAATACAAAATCGTTTTTTTTATTATTATGATAAATTAAACTTGATGGTTTCCACGCATTGTAGGTAATGGTAAGTCACCCAGTTCCTACTTCTTGCCAGTAATTTAACTCTGTTTTGCAGGTGGTTTAAATAATACACTGCCTAGAGAACAGGGCACCAGGCATTATTTAGAAATATGTATAAAACAATCTGCCAAGAGGTTAGAGAAAAGAATGTTTTCATCCAAGAAAATGAAACTAAAATTTTTAGCTTGGTGCTGGATGGTAAAGAAAATAAAATTAATAAAATACTGTATCAAAGAAATATTTAATTGAATTTGTATCTATCAATTGTGTAAAAAAGTGCTAGGGAAGGTATGTTTTTGTTAAAGTCTCATATTAAGCAAACAAATGCCAAAAGCAAACTGAATTAAGACATCTGTTTAGTTGTAACTAAATGGTGTTCCAGCTTCCAGAGGAATAAAAGAACAAAATTCATCTGGGAGGTAAGCTCATTTCTTGCAATTACTGGCACCTAGGTATCACTGCAACATCCAAAATCCTGACAAAATAAGACCTTTTTAAAAATTCAATTTGCATTCATTACAACAGAATTTTGTCTGCACTGAGCTGAGACTCACACAACTAAGTCCTCCCTTGCATGAAATCCAGGCTTATCTGCAACCAACACAATTACACAGCACAAAGCCACGGTCTTTGTCTTGTATGCAAGGTCATGGACCAAAAGAAAGGACATTTGAGTTGTTATACTGCAGATGACAAAATGTTGCAAGCCACAGTTTCCTGCTCACAGGAGCCCCTGAGAGACCACAGAAAATGTAACCAAGACCATACGATGCTCTACTGAAAGAAGACACTTAAGGAATTTGCTTTGGATAGACACAGAGGGAAGGTACATTTATTTACAAGTGAAATACAGTGTTCATTCCATTGAGCAGCATTGATTTTACTGTACAAACACATGGGGATGTTGAAGATGACCCAGGCTATCTGTAGAACTTGGTATGCACTGTAATGAGGAGGCTCAATTGCTACCAGACAAAGTCTGCAATTGTGGCAGGTGCTTTCAAACATCATAAAGGTTTGATTTCCCATGAACAATAGCTAGGACATTTGTCTAATGGCAGCCACAGATCTGGAAGTTAAGATTAAAATAATTTGTTAGATATGTCTGATGTTCCCACATATGCATCATAGAAAGTTTTAAAACCCACTGAAAATAATACACTGTGAACTAATAATAGAAATGTAGTGGTTAAACAAAGCAGGTTTCAACAGCCTTCTTCAAGTCTGCATATTATATAAATGGCACATACTAGATCTGTTAGCAACTTTAAACCTCTTTTGTGTATTTCCTTTTAAATCACATTGTGTACTATCTGACGCAAAGTTTCAGTAGCCAAGGGCAACTACTTCATGCCAGCTCTACCATTAAGATACCGTCTCAGAAAAGAAGAACAAAGATGCTCAAAGCTGCTGCTGCTTTGAAAGGAGCATAATGCTTTTATGTGCTATGGTGAACATCAGTTTGTTCAATCACAAGCTGGTCAAGTTCAGCCACAGCAGATATGGCAGCTGGAAATTGCTCCATCTTTCAAAGGTGAGTTATTCTCAGCAGCAGCAGCACACTGGCCACCTCAGAAGTCCATCTTGCTCAGTTCCCTTTGTCCAGCTGTAGCCATCAGTGGATGCTACATGGGAAGCAAATATAGAGTGTTTTCCCCCAGTGCATTCTTTTAGTTTCTGAGAAATATCCAACAGAGACTTTCTGAGATACGCAATGAATCCATACCATTATTTTCAGAAGCCACCAATGGATCTCTTCTTCCATTTGCAGGCAGTAACTTTTGAAAGCACTTTGTTGTGATTGCTTACAATTATCTATAACTTTTCTGTCCTTGGTCTTCTATTATCATCTGCTGTTACTTCATTACCTTTCATTTATACATTCACCCATATCTAGGAGCATTATATAGTTCTTCAGTTATATTCAGATATTTTTCATGAGAATCAGTGATAAATTCACTAAAAGCCTGGCTGCAAAAGAAATTTCCAACCGTTTCCTTCTGTGAAGAATTACTGACCTATTTTGAAGAAGATCCATGCCATGCGAACTTCAGAGAAGGCTCTGGAGTTCTTCATCTGGTTTAAAATTATATGCACTTGCAGAATAAAAATAAGAATAATAAAGAATACAGGGTGAATACATTCAGACAATAGGATATTTAGGAATCAGGTCTTGAAGTAGCATTCACCCTGGAAAGCTTGAAATATTTGATGCAAGAACTACACAGGCAATAACTGAGTATATATTCACCTGACAACCCAGTAAACTTTTATATTTCAAATGAAGTATATCGCTGCTGTTATTACTAGGTCATGCATCTCTGTAAATAAAAACAAACAAAAATCTTGTCAGTATTACAGCTATATCATCAAAGCCAATTGGTTTTTTTGCATTAGGAAGTCCTGTATGATTGATTTTAAAAGGCAGTTAAAGAGAAAACCGATTTAATCTACTGGATTAAAAACAAACAACAAGGCATTAAAGGAATAAGAGAACTGATGGATTAAAATACACAGAGGAAAGACAGCAGTGAATTGCCTGGCATTTTTTAATAGCAAAAGCCAGACTGTATAGAATTCAATTTCCAATCAACAAAAACTGGCAAAAAGGCAGACTCCCTAGAACGTATGCTTTATCTGCCAATTAGCATTAACACGCCTGATCTAGGTGTCTTGCCAGCTTGCGGTATCATAAAAAAACAACAAACCTTGAATGTGTTATCACCACAGAATATGTAATTATAATACTTTAAGCACTAGCTGAAACTTACAGAGTGATGAATTTTAAAATTTGTGTATAATTATTGTGGAGATAAATTTGTTAGAGTAGATATAATCTGTACTTGTGTTTAAAATCCTGTTTTAAATTATTTCACTGCCAGCAAACTGTGTATTGAAAGTAAACACTAGTAATCTATGGTAATAGATAACAATACTGGAACAACATAAAAATTCTGCTGGGCAAGTCCTGTTCATTGTCTGAAGAAAATAATCTTGAGTCACTGACAAGGCAGATACTTATCCATGTAACTTGTCCATTGAAGGATGTAAAGATAAACATGTGTTTACATGTTTGCAAGATGGAATTTTTTGCTAATGTCAACCTGATCTTTCAACACTGTCACTCAGCGATTGCAAGCGATAACACATATAATAACTGTTGACTGATGTTAGCATTAATAAAACAAATAACAATTAAACACTAAATGATTCAAATATGGAATTCACAAGGCCAGTGTAAAACAAAAATAAAATAAAATAAAACAACACAATCCAAAAAACTCAACTTCTCTTACTTCTGAGCTGACTCTTTTGAAAGCTCTTCTGAAAATCAAACTTCCCCCAAAACAAACAAAGATTGGTCTATGCCAAATGCTATTCAGCAACAACTAAGCATACGTGTGCAAATGACTTGAGGGAAAAATAAGGCCTGCATTATATTATACCTTAAAGTTGATGATAAAAACTATCACTTCCACTTTTCAAATATACTCCATACTGCTGACTGTACTGTTTCAGTGTTATTCCCATTTGCTTCTAGCTGCCCATTGTCTCTCAAACGCCACATACACCACAAGGCCTGTAAACAGAAGACATCTTTTATTACCTCTGTGAATAGTATTTAAAGCAGTGGAGTCTTTCATTTCAGTTAAGACTCTACATGGTTCCTACCTAACTAAATAACAACACCCAGTGGATTTGTAAGTGCAATTCAGAAAAGTTCTTGAAAATCTTCTCCACTGCATTGGTCTCAAGTATGTACCTCTCAGTTCCCATTGTCACTTACTTTATGAATATAAATTTGGAGGAAGGTAATTTCCTCTTCAAGCTGATGTTGCAGAATATTTTCCACACCCCTGGTGGAACAAAGCCGAAGTTCTTTGACACCAGTCATCTAAAAAAGGAAGAGACAGCCATCTGGGGACAGGCAATAGCAACACAATAGCAACACAATTAGAGCACTTGCAGGGTAGCTCCAAGTCACCAGTTTGAAGCAAAGATGATTTTGTCAGAAACCCTTCATTTACACAAAACATTACTGTAGTGGTAAGTTGATTTTTTTGTGTATATATAAAGGCAAGAAGAATCTATTTTGGTACTAGATTCCTAATCAATTCTAAAGGAATATTCAAGGTAAGAATAAAGAGGCTACAATGTTTAAACAATTTCTACAAACAGCATATTACCTTCAAAAAGGTTAACTACAATAAGTACCCTTTAGGTCAGAGTTAATAAGCTGGAAAATGAAGCTTGTTTCATGGCTATGATGTTTGCCTGCTTCTCCATCATCAATACTGTATCTAGTGGCAAAGTTAAAGAAAACAAACAAACTAAAAAGCAATGAAAATGCTCAGGGAAAGAGTAGAAACAAAAAAACATAAAACTACATATTCAATGTGCTGTAAGTCCACAGGCACCACAGGTACAGCAGGGTCCTCTGTAATATGCTGGAAGAAATATCACATGCAATATTGAGACAGGGATAAAAATAGCAGAAACAAAAATGGGTAGATGAGTCCTTTTTTTAGGCCACCTTTTGTTTCCATCATTGTCTTGTTCATCTTAGTTTTGTTTCTTTGGAGGAAAATTGGGTGGACGATGCTGACAATTAGTTCGTAGAAGCAGGAGCTGGTTGACCTAATTACTACTGGCAAATCAGGAGGGGAAACTTAGAGTTGCAGACAAGCAGAAGGTGACAGATCAAAACAGCTCATCTAAGTCTGAGCAGTATCTAAGTAGCTTTTGGGCTTGTTAGACTACAAGCAGTGAGGGGGGAAAAAAAAGTGCGGTGCCACTGCAAGCAAAGCAGATGGAGCAGCATGCTGTTCTTTTCTTGTATTTCCTCAGCTTCAGGTTGATTTGCTTGCAGGGTGAGCTCAGGGAGGCAGGAATAAAGCAGATCTCTCAGAAGTGCTGCAGGTCCAGCCTGCTACTCAGGGCCGCCTTGTGACACCGATCTGCTTTCAACCCCCCCCAGGAACTTCACTTGAGAAGGTCAAGTGAGAAATTCTGTTGCTTGTTCTCTGCAGAAGGATCTTCACTTTCTGTACAGACTTACAAGCACTTTCATTTGGTGCCTAAGTTAGGTAGGGTAAGTAGGGGCTCATAGTTAAAAAAATAATGATGATTATGGTGATTTGGGACTCTGGTCTTTCTTTATATTTGCCACATCAAAGGTGTATTTTTCCTTTGAGGAAAGTAATGCCAAAAAAAGACCATGCTGACAGAAGAAAGGCATCATACAACTGCACACCAGCTTATGGTTCCATTTTAGGTACTGCAAAGTAAAAACTGCTTGGTGATTTGTTTCCTCTGGCATATAGTTACCTTGCTTAACACATGTGCTTTCCACTGAAAATTAACTACATGGGAAATTCCTCCCAGAGTATGAAGCCAGCCTGTCCTACTAGCGCTGAGGACACTCTGCTGTGGGTATCTAGTAACTTTTTCTTTACTGGTTGTTTTGTAACTGTGAACACCCACACCTTCTCAACAACTTTTTGGGTGCTATAAAAATATGCCCTAACCATAAAACCAAATCTACAGATTTTTCCTATTTGTCCAAGACAGTTATGAATTTTTACAACAAAGCTGCAGAGATTAAATAAATTAATATCTGCTTAGCATTCGTGTGGCTGCAGCCAGTAAATCTATTTTATCATTACAGTGTTGTAAAAACAAATATCCTCTGCGGTATTTGTAGTTGCCAAAAATAAACAGAGAAGGGAATGATAGACTACTTCTGTGAGACTAATGCCTAAGCTGTTTGTGGGAAGGCAGTCCAAACAGGATGTGCTGATAAAGACAGATATACCTATGTGTACCAATAATTCGATTCACATTTTCTAAAATATGCTGTACAACCATGTTTCTTACATATAATAGTTTCCCTTCTAACACTTCTGAAAATAAATTGGACCATCAACATCCTGAATTTAAAAAAATTAGCAATTAAAAACTTAAAGAGCAAAGGCAAATTAAGTAAATAAAAAGTAGTATCGAATTGCAAACCAGAAAGAATAGTTGACTGATGGCATTATTTCATTCCATATTTAATGCAATAAAATTCTCATTTTTTGTGTCCCTGAAGCTGCCACAGCTGTGCATTCCAAGTTATTGAAATTATCTATTGTATATAATCTGACCTTTCTAATACACAATATACACAAATAGAGATAAATCATATGTTACTTGTCATAAAGCTTACACCAAAATTTCCTTCCTTCATACCTATTCATAAATATAAAAACACACGTGTGCACACTTTCTAGGTACAGCATGGCAGGTAACAGCCCCACCCTGTGAGGGTCCTGCAGTTTCTCATCATCATCTTACCCACATTGCAAACAAGAGTTTAGGTTAAATGTGTACAAGTTGGTTTCATTTCATAATTTCATCTTGGCTTTTTGTGTTATCACTGTATGCCTTTTTCTGATTATGTATTCTGTCTTTGTAAACCATTAGCCCACAAATCAACTATTGAACTAAAAATTTACATTTTAAAGCAAAAAGAAATCTATGTTAGGCATTAACAGGTAAATTATAGCAGCGAGATAAATTTTTCCATCAAACATTTTTTACCTTTTTTTAAACCTAATGGACATAATTGACTTTAGAGGGCGAAAAAAGAAGCACTAATAATAGTATTAAGTAGCTTCTGCTTTTTTAGTCTTGGTTGTTTCTAACCACAGATTACATCTCTCTCTTCCCTTCCTCTTCCTTGATGGGAAAGGGTCTTGCAAAAGAATGGTAGGACATGGCAGGTAAAGATTTAATGGGTTCAACCTAAAAGTAATGAATATTTTAGTAACACAACAAAAGTTAAATAATGAGGAAAAAATAGGTTTGGGTTTGTTTTCCTTTTTTTGTGTGGAGAGAAAATGTCCTGCAAGGATGAGATAAACTGCAGCTGCTGCAAATTCAGCTGAAAAGCAATAACTAAATGAAAGGTTCTTCTCTGTCCCAAAAACATAGCAGAAACTATTCCAGGACACACAAATGGCAGTCTCCTAAACCTTCTGCCTTACAGGTTAATAATTTATAACCTCCTGGCTTTAGCTACTTTTGGAAAACTCTGGATTTAAATACAATATTTTTTTTTTCCCCAGTATTGCGCACAGTGAACCACCCAGTACTATTCTGGGTCTCGTTCAGCATTAGAGGCCAGAGCTGGACTGCAGTCATCTGCCAGCACAACAACGATGCTGGTTATGGGTGTGAAGAGCTGGGATCCCTGTCTGGCACTAATGTGCCAGCAGTAGACCTGACAAAACAGCACTTTTATTGGAATACCTTATTTGTCTTACAAGGAATAATTTTACTGTAATGATACAGGGTTTACTGGGAGACACTGAGTTCTTTGTTGGTTTTGCATTCCGGTGCTACTCACACAGCAACAGCCTTGGAGGGAAGTGTGGCAGCAGCCTTAATCAGGATATTCCTCTTCCCTGTCGGCAGATTTTCAGTGTTCCTTCCCTGATGGAGGCGAAGCTTTATATGTAATATATGAGTAAATTCTTCATTCCTGTGGTTATTAAAGATATTACACAGATTTTCACAAGATGAAACATGTCCTAATCAAATTCAGGGAGACATAATTTATCTACAATCTTCTTTTGGCTGAAAAAATGTTCATCTCCTCCTGCCTACTGTTAAATGAGGCTTCTTTCCCCCTAATGTTGAGTGGAGTCATACCCATGTATAATATCACACCTCCAGTCCTTCTTCAGGATAAAAAGAAATATACATATATATACACATAATTTTTAATGTCTCGGGTATGGTGAACTGTCTTCTAATGTGATTTTATTTTGCCTTCTTCCATGAATAAATCTCTCAGTACTGAGATATTTGGGGCAGAGGAAGTTACTTTGCTTAATTAGGTCATTTAGACTATATATAAATCTGTAGCCATCTGTAAAAACATGTTATTATATTCACAAAGAACAAATAGAAATATAACAAGCAATTACTGTATTTACCAGCAAGGAATAAGAGCAATATAAACTGCAAAATAGTCGTTGAAAGGCTACCATGGTTTGGCTCTACCAAATTCTAAAAGCTAGTGCCCAGAGAAGTACACTGAGGAATAAAAAGATTTTGTAAGAAAACAGCATACTTGGAGATGGGGGCAGTTGGAAGCAGAGTCTCCAGTTCTTTCTGTATCCCTCCATGACAGTTCTGCCATTTTCTTTAGTCATTTTTTTCATAATTCCTTCGACTCTTTAGCACTTCTGCTGAAGGTTCCCACGACAAATATAGGTTACAGGGGTGAACCACTTCTGTGTCACTTTGCTGTAGATACGTGTCAATGGCAACTACCATAATGAATGTTGTCATTTTAAATCCACTAAAAATCATCTGGACCTTGTACTAGTTCCAATTTATTGTATAAATAGTAAGACTTGTACAGAAATAACAACAACAATAAAAATAACTTCTGCTTGCATTAAACACCTGAATTTGCCATTTCCTAAGTGGCAGAGCCCGTCATGCACTCTTCCCTTGATAAGTAGCGTCCCAGCAAACAGACTCTAAGTCTGTTTAGAATTATTTTTCACTAGCGATGATAAGTGATTATTACGGTGTAGTACTTATTACCTACAACAAGCAGTGGCTTACGTTGTACGAACATCTATACAAGGACTGCATATAAAATATCCATGAAAATGGGGCTTTAATTGGCCAATGTTACGTGCCAGAATATGCAAATTGAAAAACAAGGCCAAATAATTTACAGTTTCCCTTGCAAATATCTTAAACAGCTTGCTTCAATGGATTTGCTTCCCTCGGGAAGAGGAAAGAAGCACAGCTATAGGGGATAATGGCTGAACAACCTCAGTCTCACAGACAATTCATCTATTCTGTAAGACTTGATGATCTTGGAGGTTTCTTCCAACCCAGATAATTCTGTGATGATTGTATGATTCTAAAAGGTCAACCATGAAAGCCGAGAGGAGTGAAAATTAATTAGGGTAAAACAAAGCTTGCAGAGATCCTCAACAGTGGTGAGGAGAAGCCATCATTAAACAAGTGCAGACTGTTACCATACAAGCCCAGGTTTTGCAGCTTATGTCATGCCAGACCTGAATCCTGAAGCAAGGAGATCACTTCAGTTCTCTATCCTAGCTGCTCCTTGGCTCCACAGCAGCCTGTGGTGAATGGTAGCAACTCAAAGAGAAGAGCACTACTGTTTTGGGGTTCATTGTTAAAGTAAACAAATAATCCAGAATGAAGAATTAACCCCATATATATATGGGAAGGATGGTGAAACTGAGCAGAAAGTGGAATTTTTATCAATGAGAAAATTATTTTGGTAGACATGGATCAAACAACAGGGAAGTAGAGTTCATAAGCTTTGTTGCAAGGGAGCAGTGACAGAATGGCAGGTAGAGTTTTGTAATCACTGTCAGGAGGTTTAAGAGATGGAGGAAAGAGAAGGCAACAGGGGGGTGGATTTCTGGGATATAGTCAATGGGTGCCATTGTCCTACTACAGCACGTGCCAGAGCAAAGGTGTTCTCCCGCTCACAGTTGAGGGCAAAATCCAAAGAAAACAGCAAGGCACCTAAAGCACAACTTATGCAGAATGTAGATGCCTACGTATACGATAGAGAGCCAAAAAAAACTTCACCTAACTTGTTTAGGCACCTGAGAGGCTTTAGGCGCTGAAGATTTTCTTTAAATCTGTAAGCTCCGCTACTGTGTACACCCAGAGGCAGCGTCTCCTTGGCTAAGCTGAGCTGCCTGAAACTGATGGGGAGTCACAGCTAGCATGTCCCTTGACTGTGGGTGCCATCTTACGGCCACCTCTGCCAAAAGTTCAGCCCTTGCTACTGCAGCCTCTCTCCCATAGTCCGTGATACTGGGATCCACCTGCTTCATCATGGTCCCGTGAAAGCATGGTACTGGGATTGCTGCCCAGCTGGCAGGAAGCCTGGCTCACACACTAAAATCTGAGCCCCAAGAGCAGTCACATTAGGGAGGAGCTGGAGAGGGGGCTCCTGCTGCATCTAGGGTCCACCCATAAACTTTATGTTTCTGATGTTCATCCAGAAACGTTGTGTTTCAGACAGGGGGCCAGAAGAAGGGCGCCAGACGCTGCTGCATAACTACAAGGTTAAACTGCTGAAAAGAGGAGACTTTCAAGTCTCTGTCTCTAACAATGTCTGTGCTCTCTGTTTTGTTGAAGTAATGCCTTTTCAGGGGAGTGAGGCGAAGGAGCATCTACTTTGTGAATTATAAATCGCCCCAGGCAGAAAAGTAGTTACCAGCATGTTTAGCTCAGCCAAGAGGAAGAGACCTGAGGGTGAAACCTGCAACAGAAATTAAGGAAGTCAAAGAAGTTTTCTGCTGCAACTTAAAATGTCTCCAGTTTCTCAGGAAGGTGAATAGGTTAGGTGGACTGCTATGGGTGGGACTGCACTCACAGTGAGGTGTAAGCCCCTACAGCAGTGCCAAATTCTGCCTAATCTCAACATTATGCAACTTGGTGCTTTTTGGATCTTGTCTAAGACCTATCTGATGTGAGCGGAAAGTTTCTAGCATCTTAAAGGCATGACAGAGCCTGTTACTTCTCAGACCATTATGCTTTGGAAAATATGAAGCAAGAAAAGAAAGTTAAAAAAATATCCAAGAAATGAAAAAAAGAATTCCATACAGTCAAACATGTACTGGCTCCACCACTCGGCTTCCCCCCTCATCCAGTAAGAAGGGGAATTCATGGGGCCAAGTGATATGGAAACAGAAGAAAAAGTCTTTTTCTCCTGATGATTTCTTAGTTATTATTAGAGACAGAAAACTGCCTTACCCTACATACCAGTTCCAAAAGCTGACAAATTAGGAAGTGGTTCTTCCTTATTGCTTTGCAGAGGGTGACCACGTTGACTGACTCACTTTCTCTATCCGAAACTGCAACTGCTGCCTGCTTTGTGTATTAGACATCAGAGAAGGTTCAGTTTCCCTTGTTGGCATCACAACTGATGGTAGACTGTTCCCTGCCAGCCCAGCACAGTGACGCTCTGCTGCCGGTAAACCACAACAAAGGTTTCAAGTAAAAAAATTCCACTCCTTTGCTCTGAGTCTTTGCTAAATACGGACTCTACAGACCTGCAGAGAGAACAGTGCTGGCAGCATGCAATGGGAGATGTCTGCAACAAAATGGAGGAACTGACACATTTATAGCACCATTTGCTAGTATCTTATCTATTATTTATTTACATACATATATACACATATATACACAAATGTGTCTGGTAAGAGTAGTTACCATAGAGATATTTAGTCACAGTGGAAAAGACTACGCCCTAAAGTGGGCTGAATATGGCTGTTCAATTCTAAGGAATTGACTATGCATGAAGTTATGGGAAAATGTACCTCACTTTTGGCTCAACTTGCACTATGACTGAAGCTTTTATTGACATAGTCTAAGTTCAGATACATCACTGAATTTCCACACAAGTCACTCCCTTGATCAGCTAATTGATTTTAGCTCTGTCTTTGGGTAATTATCTCCGAGAAAGCAGGGATATAGGGCAGAATTAGCATGGCAGAGGAGGCAGTTGTCTACAGCTATGGCTCTTCTGCCAAACAATCTGTTGGCCCTCCCTGCATGGTCTACTTGCCCCAAAGGGAGGGAGCAGAGATGCTAGATGCTTCTCTCTTCCTCTCCTTCTCCAAGCTGGCAATGTTCTTCACTTTCCCAAGAGAGTAAAATTCCTTTTCTTTCCCCCAGCTTCCCAGAGAGAAAACAAAAAGGAAAAGTTGTAACTCATGGGGCACTGACCAAACCAGGGTCAGAGGGTGCAAAAGGAGAGAAAGCACCTGCACCCTAGGTTTGTTCTTTGGCCACAGTCTTTCATTGGATCGGAGCCACCACTCCCCAGGGAACAGGATACAGTCTTTCCCTCTACGAACAGGACCACATCAGATTGGGTGCAGGGAGGTCAGTGTATTAGTGTGGGAGGGGACAGATTATTCTAATTTGACTTTCACAATTTCCCGTATTCCTACTGGTCTTTTTTCAGCTCCTGAGGTCCCCATTGGATGTTTCATCTCTCACACTAATCACTTAGTCTCCTAATATTTATATTTTTGAGGCACAAGATCGAGTTTTACTTTGAGCTGACTTTGGCATGGGGCTTTGAAAGTCCTCATCAAGTGAAAACCAACTTTTCTTCCTCTTTTTTTAACGTGTTAAATCATCCTGTGACTTGTATAATAACGACAGTAAGTACAGTGGAAGAAGGGACTGTTTGATTCCATAAACGATGGCTGTAGTTATCAAATATTTTCACTTCCCTTTTGTGTTTAAGCACCCATGAAAACCATTTATTGCCTTGTATATCCTGTCCTCTAATTTTCTCTATAGAATGAAAACAAATGGCTGAGCATGCTCAATTTGTTGTAATATAAATATTTATTGGAGCAGTATGTAGATTATGATCCATTTTATTTCAATACTATCAGTATCAGCTATGTTTGGCTGTTAGATTTACTCTGAAATATTTGCTTGATGTCAATGAGGTGAAGTAGATTTCAATTTGTAATCAAGCTGTACCTTCCCAAAACACGTCAGTCATGCACTAACATGACAACTGCCCCCAATGCCCAATTCAGCAGCCAACCCTATGTCACCACCCTCTCTGCTGAAAAAATAATGGTCACTTTTTTGGGTCACTTTAAATTCCTGTTCTGAATTTTTTCATTAAATGAAACAGACTGTTATGGATAGTTACTTTCTTTGTATGAAAGGATTATGCCACTTTTAATCCACTTCTTCAAACACTATTTTATAGCAGGCATTGTTATCCACTGTGGAAAGGCTTGCATCCTATTCCTCTTCTCAGCTTTCCAGCAAGCAGTCAACTTCCCACTTTCTTTCCGGGAGGCCATCCAGCAGGCTGTTCTCCTTCTGTCCATAGACTACTCAAACATATGTTTCTAGGCTAAGCGCTCCATATATCCTCTGCTCTTCAGCACTGTGACCACTTAGATGAGCCTATTTTTTAAATTCAAATTGGAATTAGAATAAGGGGGTTTTACATAGGTTTTGTATCGTGCAACTTAATTGATTGCCAATTACTTCAAATTGGTT
Source organism: Dromococcyx pavoninus (assembly GCA_033558185.1). Lineage (NCBI taxonomy): Eukaryota > Metazoa > Chordata > Aves > Cuculiformes > Neomorphidae > Dromococcyx > Dromococcyx pavoninus. The sequence goes on from JAUMJL010000401.1 coordinate 5,908,013, forward strand.
AACATGGTTATAAATGAAAGTCTAAGCAGTCCACGATTACGCAGTTCATGAGGCAAACACTTGCAAGTTACCTTGGTACACAACAGAAGGTAAACCACAAATGTCTGACTGCTGCAACACATCTTCTTGGAATGTTTAGATTAGCTTTTACAATTGCAAATGTCTTCACCAACTCTACTAGCTAATTGGCAAGTAACTAAAAAACAAGTTACAACAGGAGAGCAAATTCTAGTCTAGACATATCTGTAGTAGGAGACTGAGGTCAGATTGTTTTCCAGTTTTGAATAAGCTCTGAAGAGTTTCCCTATTGCCTGACATCAAAATAAAGTGTGTGTTGGTTTCTGGTTTTGATGGGTTTTGGTTTTGTTCCTTTTTTTCAGAAAAAAAAAAAAAGAAACCAAACAAAGAAATAAATGGGAAAATGTACCAGGAAGCTCACAGCCTGTGCTTGCTTCCAGGGCTCCCGGGAATCTTATTCTTGATAAATTCCTGACCCTTTTGAATGCGGCATGTTTAGGATGATGTGAAAAGTCAACCGTGCAGCCGCCCAGCCAGAAAGGATAGGATGAGCTAAGGCTGTGTGAAAGGGGAAAGCAACTGAGAATCTGGACTATCCTATATTAACAGGGGCAGAGCCTCTGGACACAGGGAATCAATCAGACATGAGCTGGTACCACCACAAGAAGTATTTACTCTGTCTTACAGCAAAGCAGGGTACTGGAGGAAGCAGGGAAGATGACTCAGCAGTGCAGTGAGTGCAGAAAGGTCTCATCAATGTTTTGTGGAAGTTGAAAGTGGACTTGCTGTATATCCTGAAAGGAAACAGAAAAGAAAGGTGATATTAATTAATTAAACGGACATCACAACATAACAGGTAACTTGCTAGTACCTTTGAAGGGGTTCAGTATCTGGGAAACTGTTTACAGTTTATTTTTTATACATGTCTCAAGTTGTACGTGTTGATCTGTTGTTACCCATAGTGCTAAGACTTCCTGACTCTGTAATATAAGCACAGCGGGCAGGAAAATAAAACTATTATCTTTTCAGGAGCACTTCACTGCAGAATTGCAGTGCAGTTATAGATACAAAAATAAGGAGATAGATAGATAGATAGATAGATAGATAGATAGATAGATAGATAGATAGACAGACAGACACTGGAAAAAACAGATGCTGTACACAAAACACAGGTCATGAAAGGAGCTCTTCTCTTCCAACCACTCCCTCTGTTTTGCCCATTACTCTCTGCATAAGTCTTCTTCAGCTCCAGTCCCACCAGTATCTTACAGATGTGGCTCAGTAGCAGCTTAACAGCACTCTCGCTGACTGGCTCTGGGGTCTCTGATCACCTGGCAGCTCCTACCCAGCAGCCCCTTGCTCTGAACCACTTCCTATCTGCCCAGCTTGCTGGCTGGAGAAAACTCGCAGCTACATGTACTCAGTCAGTCCCAGCCACTTCTGGCAATAGGAGTCCTTTAACTCCAGGAGCACTGCGATGTGGGTGCAGCCAGTTCAACTGCTGGATGCCTACCTAGCCAAGAGGAGTTCCGGAGGTGATGTCTGAAATATCACTTTTCCCTCTGCTTCAGGTGTGCATCTGCAACTGAGATGATAAACCTCTGTAAGGAGACTACTTGGCCTCAGATCCTTGTCCACTGGCAGACACCAAAGCCATAACACTAAACAGGGGCAGCCAATCCACTCAGTCCCTTTGAACCATGGAAGAAGTGTTTCAATAATCTTGAGAGTGGTTCCTGGAGCTCAGACTCACAATTTCAACTGCTTGCCTGCTGGAGGTTTTAAACCCTTATCTGCTTGTGCTATGCACTAGCGTCAAGGCTATAGGGGTTAAAACTGAAAGGTAGAAGTTTGGGGGTGAGTGAGGAGTGGTAACATCAAGCTGGGATACTGCTGTACAGTGTTGGTGGAGAGCATAGGACCAGACCATCAGACACCAGCCTGCAGTCTCTGCTTCTTTTTTACCCTTTGACTGCTTAATGACTGCAATGAGCACTATCAATGTGTGTGCAGTGCTGGGCTGCTCAGCTGTGTCATGATCAGAGCAGTTCTTACCATTCAGGGAGATATGAAGTCAAAATCAAGTTAATCCTGGTGCTTCAGTACTGCAAAATGCCAGGCAACGGGGGTTTCGGACTCACCATTTTGGAAGTAGAACCCTAAAATTTTTCCTATGATGTCCCCTTGAGGGTTTGAGGAAGGAGCTGGTCCTCACCTTCTTGTATTTCCTCCAAATCTCCTGACCATTCTGTGAAGAGCAGTTCAATTCTCTCTACAGAAGACACCATTTGAATAGCGTTAGCAGACAAGTTCTTGTCTCAGCATTTATTCAAAGGGAACACAGCTCACTTGTGGGTTTTTGATTAGTTTGCTTGTTCACTTGTTTTGGCTCAGATGTTTCAATGTTTTATGTGACAGATAGATAACTTCTTCTTCCTTACCACATTCTTCTATCTTCTCTGACATTTCCACAACTGATTACTCATATGTAAGTATAAGCCAGACAGTTCAGCAAAAATGCTTGTCGTCATCAATGTTAAACAACATAATGTTATATTATGACAACCATTATCTCTCTGACTGAAGTTATTTTGCACTGGTTGAGTACCCTTGTTAAGTAAGTGTACATAAGACAATGCTTAGATGACTGAAATAGTACCTTACTGGTGCCATTCTTTTACCATGGTGTGATAACAAGAAAAGAGAGATCCAACAGTTTGTCACATTTCATCTGGCTCACATAGTTTGTGCTTGCGGTATTAAATATCTTGTACACAAATCAGATCCAGTGTTAACTCAGTCTGTGGGGATTGATTTTTCTGATATCAAGGCTGGGCTATTATTAGCTAAGTTTCTGAACGTCATTGCTAACAAGACAGAGCAAGTATTTGCTTGCTGCATCATAGCAGAGATCCCATCTCTCATCTCTTGTTCTTTCCTTTGATAATAGTCCCAGCTTTCGAGCTTCCACATGTTATTATCTGAATCATTTCAGGTCTGAGATTTATATTCATTTGACTCTGAATATTTTCTTCCTTAGGAAATGCTCCAGATTTCAATTCAGTCCTGTTGGGAGATGACATGCATCTCATAAGGATTTCTGAATTTATGCAGAACATAATCAACACTGTTTGAGGCCAGGAGCTGTGGCATCCTTGGTTCTGAGAGACCTCCACTGCTGGCCAGATTTCCATGGTCTTCCTCATATTAGAGGATTGCCTTTGGAAGTCTCCATTTGTAAATTCTATCCTTTTCTTTCCTGTTTGAAAGACAAGTATAATAGCACTGACCTGTATAATGTAGCTTCCATCAGAAAGAATCTAACCTAATCATATCTGAAAATGATCTCAGGTCCTGATGTGAGCTTTTGAACATGAGGCATGCATTCAGCCATCATTTCAATTTCAGCCTTCATTACTCCAGTTTCTCAGTGTCTCATGGCCTTTCATACCCTTGCTTCGTACCTCTGAAGAAGAGAACTACTTTTATACCTCATTTGCAAAGGCACACAAAAGCATAGACAAACTGAGAAGTTTTACACAGCAAAATGAACAGCGTGTTGTGATTTGTGATGGTATTAAACTGGCTAGAACAAGTAACAAGGTCAGTGTCTGTACAGGCTTAATATCCAGAGAATCAGCTCACTGGAGACATTGGACATTACTCTGGACATTGTGTTATGCTGTAACATTTTCACTACTGCCACTAAGGCAGCAGCAGAAAGCCAGCTTTGCTTATGACACTTCCCTATATATCAAACATTACTTTCCATATTCTTTTTTGCATGACCTAATTGACTTCTATGTCTAAGTCTCATTGTCAAGCAAGTTGGAATTAGATGCCCGTCCTTAAAAGTCTATGGGTGTGTGAACTTTGGGAAGTCCAGGCAAGATACCTGAAGTGAGTAAATTTCAGAAATGATAAGTCTACATGGTACAACTCACCAGGTCAACTAATCTATCAGTCCAGACATAGCCAAAACATTTTATCTGTGTGTGCTGAAATCCTCCTAACCTCCTGCAGGCTTCATTAGCTAACATCAATACCTGGCCCCCAAACAAGCTAACCTGAAGCAGTTCAAAGATGTGTAATCTTGTGCTTCCCACAGCAAGAGTAAACAGTGCCAGTGCCCTCCCATGTTGAGTCTTCCCAAGCACTGGCAGGACAAGGCAGGGCCCTACAGAGATAAATAAACTAGCTCCACTGTGAGAAGTGAAACAGCTACAGTTTTAAGGCTGTTACTGGTGGGTTTATGCCCTACATTCCTCTCTTCACCAAAGCCTAGTGCTATGAAGATACTCAAAGAGTTCCACGGTTCTTAAATTGCTGAGACTCCCGGTCTTCTCATTACTGTAGGGAGCAATACGTATATTCCTGAAAAAAAACCCTAATTAAGGATGCAATTCTATTTATATCTATAGATGTCACATCCCAGCATTTGTGATACTCTATACACTGGACCTCCAGTGGCTGATCCAGAAAGAAAGCTGTGAGTCTGCTGTGGGACTCAGACGTGATAGATTCACATGCATAGCGTGCATACCCTAGAGTCTTTCAATGGACATTACATTTAGACAGCTAAATCACCCTCCAGATAGATGACCACATCCAGGAAAGGAAAATGTGTGTAGCTATTCCAAGTCCCAGAATTATGCTCTTTTGGCTGGATCAGACCTCCCTAAATGCTTGAGTATACCACCTCCCAAGACTCTTAACTTCCTGGATGATTCACACTGGACCATGAATGAACAACAATGTGATGGAAGCACTTTTTTATATGCAGTCATGAACATGCTCATGCATACATGTACTTCTCAGTCAGGGGAGTGGCCATTCCTTTGGCTGTGCTAGAAAATGATGCCTTCTCTGCAAGGACCCTAGGAGTTTTAGCCTGGTTGGGATTGCAATGTCATATTTTTTCTCCTGTTCCTTGCCACCTCCTGCCCAAGAAGCTGGTCAGCAGATCAGGACAACCCATTGCACCTGCATTAGTCAAAACCCAGGACAGAGACTCTGGCATTGTGGTGAGTGTATGAGAGACATTAGATAGAGCAGGAGTGAGTCTCCAGTGTGATAGACTCACAAGTTTTCACATGCTCAGCTTTTCCTGAGCAACTTCTTAAACACCAAGAATTTTAAGGTTAAAAGTGTAACTTACTAGCAGGAGTCATTATAAACCTAAACATTTTGATTCTTTTTCCTACTCGTAAAAAAATATTTGCTTCCAAAAATAGCTTTTAGTTGCAAGTCAAGCATAGTTCAATCCTGAGCCCAGAGATCCCACTTCATTCTTGTCCAACAAGAACCTGAGAGCCCTTCCCCTATAAAAGACGTAATTCAGATTTATAGAAACTCATCATTTAATTACCAAACTGAAGGTTGATATAGCAACACGGTAACAGGAATGGCAGTTGCTGTCCACATCCCTCTTTCCCTTGCTATGTTGTTAATTTCTGTAGGCATTATGAATGAGTTTCATAAAAGAAAAATAGGAACCATTATGATACAAATATTTTCCCTTTGCGGCTGTTCATCATTCTGCTCCTCTTGAGTACTAAGCAGCAGGACTGAGAAGAATTTATACCCTCTATTTACATAGTGATATACTTTATCACTATCACTCATGAAAATACAAAGTGACTGTGCTGATTCCTACTGTCCATTTTAGTAGTAACACAGCATTAGAAGTTGCTAGATTGCTAAGCTGTCTTCAAGAAGAAAACATCGCTTTGGTTGATCGCTTAGCTGCTAAAACAAGCATCAGTTTGAAAGTTGTCATGCCAACATGGAATAGGAGACTGGCATCCATATATGATACTTGTGTTTGATAACATTCATTTCAGCTACAGTACTTCCCTGCATTGGGGGAGTGATCTCATTAACATTTTTACTTTCTCCACTAAATGAATAAAAACTCCTACTTTAAGGAAGAAATTCACATTACTCTAAGCAGAAACCAAGAAAATAGATTTCCTGTGAGTGACTATGTGTAAAAGACAAAAGGGATGCAATTTTCTTGCCTTTCCTCCCTGCAGCCCACTATAATTTGTGTTTAAACTTTTTAGTTTCAGTGCATTACTGCTTTGATGATTTCTTCACAGAAGAAAAGTTAGGGAGCTTTTGGGGAGTATTTTATAAAACGTACCCATACTTGCTAGTCTTTCACACTTCAAGAACTTAGTGGTACAAAAAAGACCTGAAAGAATTGCATCTTCTCAACACTGTTATGAATTAAAAGCTTTATGCTGAGGAGACATGACTTAACAACAGCTGTCATATTTAATGGGAGCTGAGAGGGTATAGCAGGTCCACAGAGTGTGGACTGGGAAGGAAAAGGAAGTTGCACTTTCACAAGGCATTTCCCCCAGAACTTAGCTCAAAGGATACTGAGAAGCCAAATGGGAAGCTCTTATTTCCCTTGAACACTCTCCCCCAGTAACTGTGTACCTCTCTGAAGTACTAGTCAGAAGTCTGGAGGCAAAACAAAGTTTTGCCAAAAATAGTGATCTGCCCCACCCAAGTATCAAACACAGACTTGAGGTCACCAGGGAGCCAGCATGTCCAAAAGGCAAAGCTCCATCAGTCAAGCAATGCCAGCTCTGGGAACCCATGACTATAAAACCAACAGCTCTGAGGGAACAAAATCATGCCAAGTTTTCCAAAGACTAATGGAGTTGTAAAGCCCCTCAAAAGGCCAGTTCTAGCTTGTTCCCATAAATAATCCACAAAAGCAGGATTTAGAGCCTAAAAGTCCTGATACATCGTCACAGGGATCATTATTCTAAGGATAATTATGCCATGCTGGCACCAGAAACACTATTTTTTTCCAGTGCTTATATGGTAAGGCTTTGGTGTAGAGCAGAACCTAGAAATATCAGGCCTCTGCGAGGACCCATCTTTTAAATGATCTTGCAATAGATACTGGAGTGGAGAACATCTGCTGAGCACTTGGAATTCAGACACTATCCAAAACACATCCCTAACAGACCTCTGTGGTTAAATCAGCTTCTGTCGTGGAACTGGCCTGGGGATGAAGAGTCTGATGCTTCCAGGACAAGGGACTATGACTCCAGAAACATCACCTGGGGCTCACAGGCACGTTGCTTCTGAGCCAAGAGTCTGCTGAGTTATCCCCTTCCTCAGCCCACTACCACATGCAAAACTCTGAGCTTCAAAGCTCCTTCTGATGGAGGTCAGGGATTGCACCCCACAAGCAACAGACATCGCACACACACACAGCCTAGGGAGCTAAGTGGGTAATGTGTTCAATTCGCACATACAGAAGAGACACAATCAGCAGCCTTTTGGAAACAACAGACTAACTACTCTGAAGAAACAGAGGAGACTATAAAACAGGAAAGGAACTAAGAAAAAAAACCACTGTATATACAAAATTAAACCACACTTCCAAATAATATTTAACCATGAGAACTTCCTTCTAAAATAAATTTTTTCCAACTCTTGCAGAGACTAAGATCACACTGGGTGTCTTTCCAAGTTTTTGGGGAATTTCCAGTGCCTACCCTTTATTCTTTTAGATTAAGTTCAACTCAGGACTCAGAGTATGTGGGCTAAAACCTGAGAGATGCTGGGCACTGGCATCTCTTACTGAATAGGCTTTTATCAGCCTATTTAGGTTATCCCAGTTTAACCCTATAGTCCCTTCCAGCAATTCAATTACTCAGATTAACTAGACACTTGGCCAGTGTCGAGCTCCAGACTGAATGTTGGATAGAGACTAGTCCTCAGACAAATGATGCATGGAATTTGTATCTGTGGGTTGCCATGCCTACGCCGTGCAAGGATTGCTCAATATTCAGAAGGACTTGGCAGGGATCTTTTTGCTTCCCAGAGACTCACTGACAGGTAATATTATTGAGTTTCTATTTGATTTTGTGAAGTCCCATTGAAATGTTCAGTACAAGCATTTAATTCATTTCCATGCAATTTTGCATAGCAAAAACCAGAAAGCAGGAGGGAGCAGCAGGGCAGTGAGGGACCTTCCTGTTCTCAGCATAATATGGGATTCACTTGCTGTGTCGGGCAGTTTTATCTTTCCCATGTGCCTGTGGAACAGTACAGCTCTGAATAGGCTCAGGCAGTCAAAGGCACCTGTAAATATTTCATAGCTGATAGCTGCTGATAGTATATTTCCAGAGCATGCACTGCCTGAAAGCTTGGGGCACTAACCTACAGTATGGAGGGAGAATACAAAAACAAAAGGACAGAAGTCCAGCAGTGGGTTGGATGTGGGAGTGCTCGGTTTCCCTCTGCACAGGTACAAAATCAATGCATGGGACCAACCAGCATCAGTCCCAGCACTTGTTTCAAAACTCACAAAGGGAGACAAAAAAGCTATGGATATGTTGGTAGCCTTTGGTTCAGCTCAAACAACCGGATTCAATTCTCCGGTGGGGAACATTTAAAGTGTCCAGTATCCACACGCTTGGTAGAGCTGGCTGAACAAACTGTTATGAATAAATTATGTAAATAGCTTAGCACCCTGCCTGCTGCTCACAAATCAACTAGGAACCCCTCTTCTCCTCCATCAGCCTAACCGTTCTTGAGGAATTTATGCCAAGGGGTTTCTGTGTCAAATTTCTGTCTTTAGGCTGTTTCCAAACTGCTCCCTTGTCTCCACCCCTTCCCCCACTGCTGCTTGTTATTCAGTGGGTGTAAGGTTCTCCCAAATCACATGAGACACTGTTTTCTCCTTTCTGACTTTCCTGGCTGGCAAATAACAAATGGCTAAATGGCAGAGACACATTCCCATGTGATGCTTAGAAATAAATCATTGTGCTAAACCCCCGCACAGGGAGCCCGGGTATTTCAGACAGGGGTCGGGATTCCGCTATGTGGCACAGTGCCTAACAGTTAAGGGTTGCAACACTCGGTTTTGCAATAGCTAGGTCCTTCTGTTGACTTAATGCCGGTAACTTTGCCCAGAGAAAAATACATTGGATAAGATAAAAACAATCCAAATAAACAACAAAACATTGGCATTATCTACTGGAATAAAGAGCAAAACAAGATGACTCTGCCTACTGAGTTGGGTGTTATGATTCCTGGCTTACATTTTTTACCCATGTACAAGACCAAGGTCTGTATTTTCAGGCCAAAATAAAGGCACTTGTTGTTACACATAACTTTGCCTGAAAGAGGGAAGCCAGTGCTTTTGTCTCCATCTGGCTTCAGGTTTCTGCCCTCTTCTTTGCACTGAACCTCATGCCCATGAAAGTACTGGGGGGGTATAACCCATATCCCTGGTCCAAGTTAATCCTGTTTCTGTGGGTTGTCACCTGGCCAGATCACTGATGTAATCTGACTCTACCCCTCTGCAGCCTCAAAATTCAGCACCAGTCACAGTTGTTGGGGCCTGGGGAGGTGGCCTGAGAGCAGAGCGGGACCAAGGAGGGCCATCCTTTGCCAGCAATGGCTTTTTGAGACCAAGAAAGTAGGAGTGTACCAGAACAAGTGAATGCACTTAGACTAACCATATGTTTGACTTAGACATTGACTTACACATCAACAAGTTTAAAATCGCACACTGAATCTTACTAGTTGATATTCATGACAAGTAGAGAGATGGTTTACAGTAAATATGTTCCAATTTGAACTCAGAAGTTTTTACAGAATAAACCAATTACCATAGGAAAAAAAAAAAAGGGATAGTCCATCAATCTGTCCAAGAAAAAACAGCTCTACTTGCGGTATTCCTGGCAGGTATTTCACCAGTCTGGTCTTAATAGTCCCCATCAGAGGGATGCTAGTTCTTCTTCTGAAAGCATCTATTCCAGAGAAAAAGCTTTCCATAAAAGCCAAATTAAATCTTTGTTAATCTTATAGCGTATTGTATTATCCACAATGAATAAAGACAAGAAAGTTTATTACCACCTAAATGAAGCAGCATTTTATTTATTTGAAGCCTGGCAGGCACAATTCTCACCACCTTCTCTGCATAGATTAATTAGATATATTGACACCTGCCCCTGCAGAGCATGTTTTCTAGACTTCTGACCAGGCTCATTTCTCTCCCCTGGACTTTCTGCCATCTTTCTTGAAGAGTAGTACCCAAAACTAGAATCAGCTCCCTTCTGGAGTCTTTACCAATGGAGGGATTACCTCATATGTCTTTTGTACAGCTTTGCTGTTTATATATCTCAGAACAATATTTTCTTCTTTCACAACAGGATGCCATTACCGACTCATGCTGAGCTCATGATCCACTACAATTCCCAGAGTTTTGCTACCTCTCCTCTCATTTCCCATCAAGCATCAAGGAAGGCATTTAGCCTTATCTGCATGCCAGTTTATAGTCAGTGTTATCCTATTTCTTTCAGAGCATTTCTCCAAATTTTCAGTCCTGTTCTCCAAGATGCTTGCAATTTGTCAGTGCTTAGAGTCATATACAGATTTAAAATATATATACTCTCTAGTCCATCAGTTCAGTCACTGTAATGATAACAGTGGATCTTGACCCCAGAACAGCCTCTTACAGAGCCTTATTTGATAAACCTTTTCAGTGCAATATTGAACTGCTGACAGCAGATTCTTGGCTGTCATTTGCCAATAACTACTGTGGGTATTTTGCAGCAGCCTTGTCAAGAATCAGTGGTTCTAAAGCCATGACTTTTGGACAGCAGAGTGCCCATGAAACCTTTGAACCAAAGCTGTCATGGAAAGCAATGCTGTATCTTTTTTCAGCATTGTTGTTCATTGAGCCTGATGAAGTTAGAAGTCCATGATTCAGACCACAATTCCCTGGATGCTTATGAAAATTCCATTTGAGGAGGCAGTGTCAAAAACCTTACTAAGTTCTTGCCTATCCACATGACTTGTTACCCCATCGTAGGAAAAATATACAAACAAACAGACTGGTTTAGTGTGATCTGGTCTCAACAAACCACATTGATACCTACTTATCGCTCGTCTCTATTGCACATTGTTTGATCCCTTGTCCAAAGATCTTTCTGGGAAATTAAAGTCTAGTCAGCTGGGACTTTGTGTCCTCTTTTTTTTTCTTTTTTTGTTAATAGACACTCTGTCAGCTTTTTTATAGCCTAACATCATCCAAATTCTCAAAGATAATTACCACGGCCTTCAGGATTGTTCAGCCAGTTCCCTAAGTAACCTAGGGTGAATTACAGGCCTGACTGATCTGAGAAAATCTAATTTATCTAAGCAGTTTCTAAACGTTTCTTTTCCTATTCTTGCCTGAGTTCTTACTCTTTTGTGGCTGGTGTTAACTGTGTCAACCATCTGATTACAGTCAGGCTTTTTAATGAAGACTGAAGCAATAAAAGGCATTAAACACTTCTGCCTTCTTGGCATGTTTTGTTATTAGCTTTCCTGTCCCATTTATTAGCTAGCCAATGTTTTCTCTGGGTCCTCCTCTTACTGCCAAGGAAGTTGTAGAATGTTTTCATGTTACCCTTTATATCTCTTTATCTTGTGTGGTGCGTTGTCATTTCTCATTTTGTCCTACATATGTGTGCTATTCTTTTATACTCATCTTTAGTTTCTTGATCTGGATTTCACTTTCTGTGTATTACTTTTTCAGTTTTACAGTGCTACAGAATTACTGACTTAGAAAGACTGGTTGTAGTATCTTTTCCTTCCATTGAGTGAATTTGGAGGATAGGCTTATTTCTTTAACAAATATCAATTTTCCATTCAAAAGAAATATAGACATTTTTCTATTGAGCCTCTTTGTTCATATCTATCAATTTTATGAGTGTGTTCAGACTTGCTTAGCACTTTTTCTCTGATCAGTTCACAAAGATTAAGAATTCTCCCCTGAAAGATGATATTATCTAAAAGAAAAACGTAGAAATCTGGGTCATCCTTGAATATATATTGGCATATGACTTTTTAGGAATCCAAGTGACATAAGCACAGTCTTACCTTCAGTCTTGAAATGATAATATTTAAGATTTATTGATGAAAGGATGGCCCCCAAGAAAAGGTGTTCTGGGGAACTTCAGTAATGACGTAAATGAAACAGTTAATGTTCTTATTAGATCTAAATGCTGAACCAAGGTTAGATATGTCTCATGGATGTGTTAATGATAATGATTTGGCTGACGCATATACATGGGAGCTTAATGAAGATCTATTGCTTTCTGGTTTTCCCAGTTTTATTTAGTGAGGTTAAGAAAGCATTACTTCTAATGAGTTTGAATAAAAGTGCAGTAGCAAGCAACCTTGACAACAAATTATTTTAAATAATTGCTTCATCCATAGTAAAATTAGTAGCTGATTTATGTCACTTGTCTTTCTTCATTGCAAATATTGTAACTTCACTGTAAACTGTGACAATCTCTAGTGAGGTGACATAAAAGCAAATGCTTTCTGTTACTCAGCTATCAAAAAGCTTGGTACAGGCTCTGTTTTCTACCTTATCAATAGAATTTTGATTTAGTAGAAGGAAGACTTTAAAGCAATCTGCCGTTCTACTGAGGTAAAAATATAAAAGGGAATGCCTCATCTGTTTAGGAAATTTAGGTTGATTTGGGCTGTTTGGTATACACCAATTGCATGGGATATCCACAGGCAGAACATTAACACATTCCCTTAGATAGGTGTATCATCTGAAATAGGCCCTTCCAGTGGGAGAGTCAGATCTTGGGTAGGTTGAATCTCCTCTGATGATGAAGAGGGAGACAAAGGCTCTTATCAAGGGTCTATAGGAGGCCCTTCCAGGAGGAGTTGCAGCTGTGTTGCATTGTGAAAACAGCCTTCTTCACTGGCATCGTCCAGGTCTGGAGAAACTGATGGTGACTGGACATACTCCACCCTTGAGAACTGGGCTCCACAGTCTATCTTGTATATCTGTAAAAGTCAGTAGCAAAAATTTACTGGACTTACTCTTGCACTGTTGAACATCAATAAATAAAGGAGATGACTGAAAGAGGAAAAGGAGGAGCAGGGAAGTGACTCATCTGAGAGCAAGCAAGTGATCAGGTGTCACAAGGAGAAGAGGTATGTAGCTGGGTCTTAGTTTCCCAGGCCGCACTTATTTCCCTACCATGTTCCAGTGCCTGTTGTGGTATGTAAAACTAATGCAGATAGTAGAGCCTTTTCCTGTGTACTTATCCAAAAATATTTAGAGCTGTGTGCTTGGAGATAATGACTGTTTGGTGCAACTTGTAACAAGTGCCATCAACACTCAAGACTTTTTAAATTTTGAAAAATAATAAGTTGCAGATTTTTCCCCAGTTGAAAAAATAGTACATATTTGCATGTATATATTTGTATTTGTGTGGGTCTGGGTGGGTTTTTTGTGTGTATATGCCCATATGTTGTTAGTTTTCAATTGCTTATCTTTGTAGCAAATGACAATGAAACCTCATTAGGTTGATCTACGTGTGCTGCATAACTAACAGGGAGGAATGATTTCCTTATGACAAGCTAAATAACAAAACATCTCACACTTTATTAACATTGACAGGAAAGTAAGAGTCCTCATGTTACCTTACTAGTGAACAGTCAGCAACATTTGTGGTATTTAGCATTAATCTAAAGAGATATTAGACTACTCTAATGCTAAATTCCCACTTTGTGTTAAAATAAACATCTATTTCTGCTCAGCATCACAACAGGGAGAAAGGGGAGGGGGGTATTACTGCAGATGGGAATTAGCTTTTTCTCCAAGTTTTGTGTCTGTGATGAGGCCACAGTCCTGCAGTCTCGCCCTTAAGCCCAGAGAACCAATGGGAATCCACACCAATATATCTCTCTACCTTACTGATAGAAGCTCATAAACAAAACTGATTCTGCCCAGAAAATCAAACCCATCCACAGCTCATTGTGCAACTGAATAACATGTTATTCATTATGTACAGAAATATTACACACTAACATCCTGAACCTCTATGATGCAACACAGGGAATGACTGGTGCTGAGATGCTGCTCAGTTCCCACCAAGGTGAACAGGAGTAGAGGATATTCAGCACATCCTAGGAAGAGATCCAACATGTTCAAGATGTTATCAGAAGCTTGATGTGCACTAGAAAGTCTTGTTGACAGAACGCACTGCAAGCAGATTCAAGCTTGTTCAGCTGGTATTTGGAGCCAAGAAAGCTGCGTGACCACGTTAGTACAGAACCAGCCAGCAGTGGTAAGCACTGCTGAGAAGCTAGGGGTGTGTTAGTTCAGCTTTGGCACCCTACTAACACCACCACCTGCTTTGTCTTCAGCTCAAAGGATAGGCACCAGGGAGCTCCAGTCTGCACAGAGCAGCAGCAAGGGCAAGCTCACATCAGCAAGTTTTATTTTTCTTCCAGGTTCTGTATGAGAGGACATATTTCTAGCTCACAAGAAACAGAAATATGCACCAATTCCTTGTTCCTGCCTGCAATCGGCAAGAAATGCCAGTCTTCACACCCTTCAGGTTTAGGGACTGGTCAAATCCTACTGCTGCAGTGGCAAACTTCTTCATGAAATTGTGTTGACCACACATAAGTGAGTTGTAGGAGGACAAATTGTCAAAGGCTGTATGTATCTGGGGTCACCAGTGGTAAGGCACTGTGAGCTGCTTCTGCTCTGTTTTAGCTGCAGAAGTTGCTCAGCAAACATCTGTGCCCCAGTGCTGTGCGCTGGCTGCTGTAGCCACAGTTTTAAAGTCTGCTCACTATGATTAAATTGATCGCTGTCTCCACTTCCTCTTTACCTTTTTAAAATCACATCTTGTGTTGGAAAAATTTCTTTTCCTGACCACGAGGATACGATTCACCAAGCCCTAGTTCTCACCTGGAGTCCTCTAAAAGCACCATTTTTACACATTTAACTGTCAGAGATTGGGTGAACTCCACTCCTCTGGGCCTGCAGGAATAGACAACCTGTCTAGGAAACAGGAGGAAGCATGAACTTCAGAAGAGTGAAGCAAGGTGAAACCAGGTCTGGGTCAGGACCAGATACTTCTGTCAGAGTTAAGCCAGGGTGATTAGGTAGAATGAGATATGTAAATCCATTGCAATCTTGTATCCTCATCACAAGGCATCCCTCCTGATTGTGACCACCCCAAGGAAACCTCTGGGCTCTGAAGAAGAGAGAGCATCCTTCTGGGGTAAAGAAAAAGTGGTAACACAGACCCTTTTGCTGGGATGGTCCCAGGCAGAAATGTCGAAGCCATGACTGAGGTCAAGACCACTGTATAGAGAGAACAGGGAAAAGGATGCATTTTTCTTTCCCTCTTATCATTAGATTTACCTCATTCAGTCATATCACATAATTATTTGTTTGAAAGTGGAGTTCCTTCCTGAACAGAAGGTACAAAATCCTTGCTAACACCTTCTCAAATATCTGCATCAAATGTGGGTCTTTGAGTATTTTCTCTGTGAATCATCACTCGTCAGCCATTGTATGTGGTGTGTCAGTGCCTCTATTGCACCACTAATGCACTCAGGAATATTTCAAGAAGGTAAAGTGGATCATGTGTCCTGACAGTTGTTCAAATCTACTCACACTCTAGGAACTCCATCACCTCATGCTTCTCCAATATTTCCTCCAGATTCTTCAGAGCCTCAGCTTTCCTCCTAGAAATAATGTCCTGGGACCCTTGTGGGACTTTCTGACTTCAGCTGGTTTCCACAAAGCAGCAACAGTCAATGGAATCAGTATTTTCGCAGCAGAGCAACACCAGCGTCTGGGCTAACACATCTGGTCCAGTGTTTGTGGCAGTGGTGTATGTTTCCAGAGAAGCTGCTTTCATTGTTCCAAAGTTTTTCATCCATGTATCGTAATAGATGAGTCTCTGTTGCAGGGCAGATGTTTTTTCTGCTTTGTGTTGCAATCCTAGTTATCCAGACCAACAGACCTGCTGGGAGACAGCACATTTCCTTCCTTTCTCAGACACATGGGTTTCCCTCTGGTGATAGAAGGATGATGTCTTGCAAGACCACATTGCAACATGCATGTTACCAGGGTGTGAGCATAGCACACAGCTGCCACTAAGCCTGAGAGTTCCATGCTGCTTCCTTGAGCCTAGAAGTAATGGCAACTGGGGCTGTCTCAAGCACACCCAGTTCTGCACACTAAAGAGACAGAGAAAATTGCACAATGGCAAGGTTACCCCTAAGCACCCACAAACACTCATGCGGAAGTATGACCCATAAAGCAGTACGTTATATCCCAGAATGTATTACACCTAACGTTGCCATGAAAGTATCTGGGATATGTACACGTCTTGTAGTCCTCCTTCAGTTGATTTGCCAATGGTGAAGATCCACAGTGTTGTCATATATGTATCCTGACATCTCAGTGCCAATGGATTTGACATTTTTACTTTTTCACAAAATAGTGAAATATAAATGTATTTTAATTATCCACGTTATTACATCTCACTGTCTTGAACCTCTGGGACAGCCAGGTCCATCTTTGCAGACTTCTTTAAGCTGACAGGGAAGAGCTTCTCAGCCTTTTCTGTGTTAGGTCTATTCTAGAGCTAGATGCAGACTTGCTTCAACCTCACTCTACCCCAAGGCTGTCCCATTTGTATTGCTACGGATGACCAGCAGCCATCTACCAGGAGGGTGTTGCCAGAATATGGCATGCACAGGCCATGCTTCCTGCATCTGGAACAGTGGGAGCAGGCAGTGGTGAAAGTATGTCTGGAAACCAGGATGGGTGTTCACGTGGCACAATGCAGCATTGAGCCTACAGTCAAATGAGCTCCTGCTCTTATAAACTTGAACAAATACCAGCAGTGGATAGCTTCAGACAGCAATCGCTTATTCTTTTGAAAGTGCCCTACCAACTTGTTTTAATTGTAAAGAAATAATCAGAGGGAATAAGTCTGAGAGAGTTAGTCTATTAATCATTTATTGTGTTATTTTTATATGGTATTGTGTTGCTGCTATGATATGTTAAATATTGCAGCTTGATGTGTGGTCCCTAGGCCCAAGGAGTCCTATAAATTAGACGAATTTTTCTAAAGTCCTTTCAGTGAGAAAAGTTCCAGAAAAAGTGAGAATAGCTCCATATTGTTCTGTCTCCTTAGATGCAAAATAACCCCAGTTGACTGTGTATTATCCTAACTACACAGTATTCTCATAGGAATTGTATCCACAAGAATCCTTTTTTTTTTAAACGAGGTTTTGAACAGGAGAACTAAAGGCTATTGCGAGGTAAAGCATCAAAATGAAAAGAAATTTTCTGTAAAGAACTTTTTTAAGCCAGAGCAAAAATTAACTTTGTCTTTCCTAGAGTGAGATCTGAGAAAGGCAAGCAACGTTCGTGCCCTCAACCTTCTTTACTAATAACTTGGAGCAAATGTCAGACTGTTTCTCCTGTGATGCATGTAAGGGTGTAATCCTCTATTCACCTGAACGGGTCAGAAATACTGCTCCAGACTTGTGTGCGCTCCAGACATCATCTCGGGGACCCCAAACCCTACTTCTACTCTTACAAAGTTCATAAAAGTCTGCCCTGCTGTATAGCTATCCATCTCCAGCCAAAGTCACAGGAGATCAGGCTTTTTCCTTCCCAGTCTGGCCCAAGGAAGCCGATTCTCTTTACAAAATTATTATGTCACTCTCTGGACAGCAGCAAATGCAGCTGTATACCTGAAACAGCTGCTGTTGGAGTGGGGTGTAAAATATATTTGTCATTTGCTGAGAAACAGAGTTGTGCTCATGCCTTTTTCTCTGTATTTTTTATCCAGAACAACATCAGTTCCCAATGTATTAACAAATAAAAGCTGACTGCCCTCAGCACCTCTCAAGGAAAGCCCCAAGTTACAGGAAACGCCCTTGGACGAGATGTCAGAATTACCAAGCCTCTTATGAACTGGTAACATTGGAACTTGTGAAAAGATTAAAAAATTCAATTTCCGTATTTAAAAATAAACCTGCTTTGGTCCAGAGTCTGTGAAAGAAAAGGTATATGGAACTCTATATAAAATTTGTAGGGATTTCTTCCCTGTAAATCAGTAATATCTTTTTTCTTAAAAAAAATAAAATGAAATCTGGGCTTGCACTCTTTATGCCAACCTTCCACTCATACAAGAACAAGGGTTTGAAAGTGCATAATGAAGTATAATTTGGTGCAATAAATCATCAGTATTGAAAATACTATGAGAAATGGCCGCTACAAATAATATCACAGGAATGGGTCTATTCCAATGGCTCTTCCTCTGGTAAACCCCTCGATTGATTGACAGTGAAAGTTCTGCCTGAAAATGTTCCAAGAGGAGACTACAAGATTTTGATTGCTTTTTTTTTTTTAATTCAATGGAAAAAATATTAATATGATCCAACTTTCATTGAAGTGAATGGAAAACTCCTGTTTGAGGAGTAGGCTTACTGTGGCCAAAGAATAGACCTTAAATTCCATTAGCACAGTCATCCTTTTGGGATCTTCACCCAGACTGTGCAGATGTAACCTGGAACAAAACTTGACTATTATCTTCTATATAAGTGTGTCAAACTTTTATTAGTCAAAGTTTCAAGGTTACCATAGTGATTTTTTGGGTAAGGCCAGAAAGTGCCTTTCAGTCACTTGAGCCCATCCAGTGATGCCTGTTAAGGTATGGATTGGAGAATCCCAACAAAGCCGATTCTGCATTGCTTCCTGGTTGGTCGTCAGAAAATGTGTTTTAAAAAACCCAAACAAAACAGAGAAAAAGCAGCCAGATTTATGCGAAGGCATGATCCTGACTGGAGAGCTGCTACACCAGTAAGCTAAACTGATTTTATGGTTTCTGTATATGGAAGAAGCTGTCACACTCAAGTTCCCCTGTCTGGTCTTCAGATTGATAGCGTGCTTGCTAGCTCCATTCAGACACTGCACAGCCCCATCATTTTAGCGTGGCACTCTTACTAATGTTTCCTGCCTCTCCGCGGGACCTAATGCACTAGACACGAGGCAGCTGCACAGGCTGCCTGGGTTCTGACAGTAAGCAGGGCTTGACATGCATTTCAACTTAAAGGATGACTTCTGGGGCAGGCATAATGTATAGATTCCCAATACAGATTATATCTACCAACTCAGAGCATGGGCAGAGCAATCTCAGGTCTAGCTGCATTAATTAGGCTGCAGGGCCAAGCCTATATAGGTGTGAGGATTAAGGCCGTCTGAGCTTCTGTTTACATATAAGCATTGCCTTACTAAGTCAGTTAAAAAAAAGAACTGTTGGAAAGCTGGATACCAACTCAGGTTTGCTTAGGTACCTTGAGGTGGCTCTATTTGATGCTGCCTGGTGAAAAAATTTAATTACCACCTAGAGTCACAGTTGTCAAAGACTGACTCATTTCAGTCTTTCTTCCTCCTGCCACCCATGTGCTCCTCACACTTGGAGCTAAACAAAGAATTAAATGCGATTTCTAGCCTCTGGTAGAAATATGCCTCTCCATTCAAGTGGAGGGTTGAAGACATATTTTTCTTTTACTGGTTCCCTTTGGTAGCTAGAGGCTTCATCTTTAGTAGGAAATTAAAGGATGCCAGGGAGCACTCCTGGATACCACAATTCTAGCACTGCTGCTGTTTCTCTGATGGAATGGTCCTTGGCATGAATACAGGCTGGGACAAGAAGTATTTTCCCAGGCCATTCCCAGGCACTGTTCAGAGAGATCAGAGATCAGGAACCACTTTCAATCAGCAGTTCGCATACAGCCTTCCTGTTCTGAGAGGTCAATGATAACGACAAAAGCCCTTTGTGCCAGCTGACATGAGCGAACAGTGCCAGACCTGTTTAATTTACTGTTGTTGAGGTAGCCACCATGTCCACGTGAAGTAAGAAAGTTATCTTTATAACTGTATTATTGTGCAGAAGGGAAAAGAGGTTAGAAAATGGAGGTCTACATTCAAATAGCTATCACTGCTTTTGGCGTTGCAATTACAGTAGCCTCTCAAGACAAAAGAGAAGTGATGTTCAGATGTCTCCCCTTCAGCTCTGCCAGATTCTAGTCTCCTTATAGTCGAGGGAGAGAAACCTGCTTTAGAGCTGTCTGGACACGGCTACAGCTGCCTTGGGCAAGATGAAACAGAAGGTCTGCAATAAATCTGAGGGAACCTGAACTCAGACTTTTTAAGACCTCCTTTCTTCACCTCTGGTACTCAATGTACTGTGCCAACCACCCAAGACCTTGAATCCTCAGAGCAGCCCCACATCTGCAAGTTTTATTGACTTCAGCTGGCTTTGTGAAAAATCAGACTTCAATGCTCTACATGGAATTCCAAGAAAATAATGAAGAAAATATTAGCAGCTACTTTCAAATATTTGAGGGGAGCCTTATATGGAGCCTCCCACAGGAACTTCATGACAGAACCAGAGATAAAAGCTACTTCTAGATCACAGCAAATAACCTTAATCACATGACTACCCCACTTCTTCCTGCTTCACATGTGACATAGGCCTGCTTCATTCTCTGTCCATCACAGATACACTGGAAGAACCAGGAGTCCAGTGGAAAAATGGAGTAAGATGAAATAAAGAGTGCCACATCCTGTGTGCACTAAAAGTTGGACAGTGGAAGATCTGTAGGCAATGTGTCAGCTTTGTCCAGCCCAGGGGAAAAGCAACATTTAGGTTATATTTAACTAACATGGACTAATTCAGGCCAAGACAATATGTCCTACATTGACACCAAGAAAAGGGATGACTTTAAGTCCAGCTCACTTAGTTCATTTTAACTGCAGCATGATCACTTTTCTAATCTGGGCAAGGCTCCTGTTCCCCGTAATGAATGGCTCTCTGCCTCTTGGTGCATAAGCCACTCTCAATTTAATGTAAATGTAAATCTGCAGTGTTATAATACAGTTTTAGTACTGCTTCAGCACGGCACAATTGTCAGTTCTCCATCAGTACTCGTACTGATGCACATGTTGATGGAAGCGAAGGTAATATTGTCACAGGTAAAGAAAAAGGAAAAACAGTAGCAAGGTAAAGCAAATAGGAATTATTGAATTTGCTTTGACTTCAGTTTCACCAGGAGATAAAAAATTATGCCCCTGCAGTCATTAGAGTTGCTACACTGATGGAAGACCAGTGTTACAAAAAGGCTGTTAAAATACCACTGCCCCAAGGTAAAGACACCTTCTCCACAACATTGTACCTGAAATAAAAGCTGAGCTGGGCCTCTCAGCAAATTAAACTGCCTATGATTCAGTCTAGGGGGATTAGTCAGCAGGGTCCTGCCAGCAGCTTTGGGGTCAGTTTTGCCCACAGGACATGGCGCTACTTTTTCAAGAGGGATACCTGGTTGAGAACCCATGAATACACAACTGACAGCTGCGTCACCCCCCAGCTGCTGTGCCCAGTTAGGTCCTCAGTGCCCATGCTGATGCGAAGGTACTGAATTACACCAATATAATCCTAATAGGATACCCAATACAACTTCTGGGCCCTGTGGTTGACTCACCTCAGCCAGCTTCAGTCAGACAATGACTTTAAGACCCCCTTCCTACCCTTGATCTACCAACCAGAGCTGCATGGCCCTGGAGAGAGTCCTGTCCCACCTCCTACCTTCTCACACACCATCACATCCTTAGCTCTACACAGGAGCTGCTTGGGTAGAAACGTTGTTTTAACCCAGCTGAGATCTGTAGTCTACTGTTAACATCACATGGGTCTGAAAAGCAAGTCTGAGATGATATTAACCAACCTGTATGATCTGTGGCTGATAAAAGTACCACAGAAACACAGAACCTTCCCACTGGTAGCTGTCTTGTTGCCGTACCAATAGCAAGGCAGGGGTTAAGCAGCTCAGAAAAGGTGGATTTTCCTGCACCTGGAGACATGTGCTGAGGTGTCACCCCCATGCAGGCACAGTGTCATGCCATCCATTGCTGTGCCAAGAGCACTCAGGAGCAAGGGCTTTGACATTTGATATAAAAACAAGCAGAAGTGACAAGTATTTTACTTTACTGAATGATCTCCATACTGTAGCTTAGTTGGATTCTATGAGCCCATCCCAAAAACTGAGGGCCTAATAGTCATTTTAGTATATATAAATCGACAGACACACACACATTGACCCATGTGTGAATGGCTTGCTAACTTTGAACAACAGGTACTGGGGAACAAAACTGTTTATACCACAAGTGTTTCCACTGAACATGACTTCTCTGCGGTGTGGACAACAAAACCTTCCAGGCCAGGGCTTCTCTGGGGCTCTAAACCTTGTCTTTAGCATGCTAGGTTTTGCAACATTTTACAACATAATCTCAACAAGTAGCAACTTCTTTCAAGATCGTACTTAGTTTCCTATCATATTTTGCATGAACTATTGAAAAAATGTGGAATAAAGGCTCTTTCAGACTGATTTGTCAACCACCCAAAGTTCAAAGCTCTACTTATCTCTTGTATTAAAATGCTCTGTTGTTCCCCAAGGAAGAATTTTTCTTTTCTGATAGGGCTCTTGTCAAATAAAAATTGCAAGTGAGGGTAAGCCTTTGAAAAATTATATTTTATTCATTAATTATTTTCTCTCATAATCTCTCTAAAGAAAATCAAAGGGCAAAAATCTATACTATGAAACTTTGCTATAACAGAAGTAAAAATGTTTTTATATAGTACATTTTCCTTACTACACTAAACCAGTCTTTATCTTTGAGGAAACTAAGTAACTCGTGGAAGGCACTGTGTCTCAAAACTATATTTTTCCAAAAGCATCTTCCTTATTTATCTAATTAAAAGATCATGTGCACAGTAATGCCTACCCCACAATTCACATTAAGTTAATTTTAAAATAATTTGCCATGTACATATGTTTTCACTAGATTGAAAATGAAAAAAACCACATTTTATGTAATTCCAGAAATAAACAATAGAAAAAGTCACATATATCTCCTGGGTTTAGTTCAGCAGGCCTGCTCTGGATCTTTGTGCCTCGGAAAGTGATATGTTTTCAATGGTGAAGGGTTAAAAGAGGATACCAAACTATCTTCTGGAAATCGTTAACTTACAAAGCCCCAAGAAGATAAAAGTTTCCATTTTCTAAAATGTAAATCTAAAACATATTCATTAGTATTGCAAAACAAACATGCAAATCTTCACCACTTGAAAAGCTCGGCTAAATATGTACAAGGGCAATACCCAAAAATACATCTGGTCCTCAGTTAGAAAACTTGCCTTTTTGGTTTTATCTAAAGAGCTTGTCGGTCTTCCATGGTTGGCTTCTTGGATTATTGCAATTCATAATAAGCCTTTTAGCTAAGGATGAAATAAACAAAGATAAAGACTACGTCCTTGTTTTAAATGGTCCAGATGGGATGATTTTTCCATACGTTTAGCACACCAAATATTAATCATTAGTAGCAGAACTCAGAAAATTGCAACAGCTTATTAAAGAGGGTAGGGGAATAAAATTTACAGTTTGTGTAATTTCTGCCCACCTTCTTAATCCTTCACTGACAAAAGGTTTTTGGTTTGTACTAACTCCGGTTTTGTGTGTGTATGTGTGTGACCATGTGCGTGTGTGAGTGCAGCTGTTGTTACAAGGCAGGGAATTTCGGTTAACTGATCAAGAGAAGGTTTTGTGCCCTAATTTGGATACAATATCAGTCATGAGGAATGTGTTACATCATAACAATGACAGTGTGGGTAAAACTGGCAGTACTTGACTCGTTCCTCATCAGAGTGATTTACTTAGTGTCTGGCAATCTGTTTTTCACATGATGTTTGTTTCCCATAAACAGTTTCAACATGGGAGAGTATGGTGTCAAGATAACAGTCATATCATCAGTCATTGCAGAACATCTACGTTGGCTGCCAAGAAAATGAGACTCTTTTATCGCTGGCTCCTCTAAGTGCTTGTGTTTTAGTGATAGTTTCTCATAACGTGCTTGATTGTTTTCTGAAACCTGACCATCAGAAGCTCTATTATGTTGTCACCTCAACCCAAGTGAGTTGAAGGCTGTGAAGGAAGCAGGGTTGCTGGGAGGAACAGGGGTAAGGCTGCGGAGGGAGTGTCTTCCAGAGGCTCTAGGGAAACGATGCTTGGAAAGTAGCACAACAATAAGAGAGGCTGGAATTTAAACCACAGGGAAACATTGAAGAATCTGTGAGAGGTGCATTGCACCACACTGTTTTTCGGTGACCTTTAAAATCAAAAGGTTTTTGGTATTAGTCATATAGGATGTGAAATTTTCCATCGCATTATGTATGCCTTGCACTTAAAAATGTTCTGCATTTGTAAGAAGCAGGATTAATATAACTTCAGATAGCAAGCAGGCAGCTAACGACTGAATCACAAGCCATGTTTTGATGGAACATAACCATAACTTGAACTATAAACAACAGAAAACAGGAAAACAGTCCTATTATTTTAATGACATAACTCACCATTTTATTGGATATAATTTACACAAGCTTTGAGGTAGGTTTATCTCATCCGACCAGAACTGACTTATAGCTAAGTATAGAGGATGCAACGAGTGTCTCAATTTTAAAGAAGGTATTTGAGCCCTGCACGTGACTGCAAAAAAAATCCCCTGAAAACCGAGATATGTCAGTAGTCTCTGCACTTGATGAACACGCATTTGAGTTAGCCTGCCCAAGCCTCTGCTTCCAATGTAACAGAGGGAACTGATGACTGAAAATGGAGTTTCAATGCTTCTGAAAGCAATACCGCATGTGGCAAATACAGCCCCAATGGTTCAGGGCAGGAGAAGCACTGAGTCATCTCACATCCCTTCTAGCCCTTTTTACCTAAGATATTGTGAGTTCCCCTGGACCTCTTTGGAGCAGTGATGGAGTTCGGCCAGCATGTCATTTATAAGAAAGAGTAAACCTTTAAAACATCCAGTCACATCCTGGCACCTGCAGGAGAGCTGGCTGGATAAGAATGTCTGAGTGGATCTTAATCTTGGCAAAAGAAAAAAATAAAACTTTGGACAAAACCAGTGCAACTCTGGTGCAAAATGTCTACCCCATACGCTAGATGAAACAGAAAGTGCTCAAGATGGCCTATTCATAAGTGTCTGCTCAGGCTCGTGAAAAGAAGCAGCTGCAGTTGTCCAAAAAAGAAGCTTTTGGCTTGGCTTCTGATTCATTTCTATAGCCTTTATTTCTGCGGCTTACAAATATCTTGGCGTCTTCTGTCTTCTCAATGTCCAAGAAGAACAAGACCTAATTTCCTATCCCAAAACATAGAATTGCTGATGCAAAAGTCAAGAAAAAATTACTATCATCTCTGGCACTGAAGCCAGTGATGAAATTCCTGTCAGCAAGAAAAAGTGTGGCCGGAATCAAGGTTTCCTCTGGGCTACTATGCAATTATTTTGTCTAATTTATCACAAAAAAAAAAAAGCCCAGTGCTCTTTAACCTGCAGAGACAAGCCACACTGGCCCTTAACTGTTTAGCCCTTTGATCGGTGTCCCAAGCTGAGATGCTGTAACCAAAGGCTTGAAGGGTGCAAGCAGAGAAGTTTGAAAGCTCCTGTATAGGCCTGGCCGCTTCTTCTAACAGTGCCTGGTGGCAGTACATTATCACCTCATACACAGACACACACCATATCTGCCCATGGCATTATTCGACACACCTTTGTTAGTAATTGCCCAGTTTATACCTTCTGGGGCAGAGTTGGGCTGGGATGGAAGGGCAGCACTCTTTGCTGCTCCCCCAGACCTTCTCCTCTGCATTGAGATCACTTCTCACCTTGCGCTATTCTCGCCTCGCACTATCCCCACCTCACCACCTCTCTCTTTCATTTCAGGAGTTGTCCCACATCCACCCACATTTCAGTTGCCCCTCCCACCCTCACTCCCCAAACCTTTCGATTTCAACTTTCCTTTCTCCACTCCATCACTTTCCAACCCATCTCTTCCACCAGTCCCTTCATCCAGTGTCCCCATTGTTGTCTAAGAGGTTCAGCATTGTTCCACATGGTATTACAGGCAGGCCATTTTCAATCTTTCCCTTCCATATTACCTCAGTCGCAGCTGTGGGAAGAGTGAGAGCCCAAGAGAGACTGTCTCCATACTGTAAGCTCAAAATATCACAGTAGCCCCTGGAGATAAGAGAAATAATTGCTTGAAAAGTCCTACTCCATCCAGGAATGGAATATGCCCAATACTTAATTTACATAGTGAAACAATTCTAGTTTGAAATTTCATTATAATCTACAAGGCCAAGTCAAACAACATTTGAAAAGAAGCCAAGTTTCAAGTGAAACTGGACCAATTTACCATCTGGGGTGGAAAACTTCATTCTTTCTTCTGAGTTTTGCTCTGCATCATGGGATTCTTTTGAAGCCAAAACAGAAGGTAAAATCATATGATAGGGACCCTCTTCCATTGAAACATAAGAAAACTTCACACGACTTTATACAAATTATCTATAGCTCAGTGTCTCTCTCTATTTCCAGAAAGTTTTTGCAGGTGAAGACAGAAGAGGTCAAAGTAGAAGAATATATTAATTCTTATGTATATTACAAGGGACCTAAACGTAGGATGCGTCAAACTCACCACTGTATAACATATGTGTGCACAATTTTCATTAATAAAAGCAAAATGTTACAAAGGAACTGAATACCCAATCATTTGGGGATTTTGTCATTCCTTCCTGTGATTCTCTACAACAGCATGTTACAATTATTTGTCAAGACCTCCTAATTTTTCCCAGAGATGAAACCGCTGAGCCTCAGGCAAGTCTTGGCGTTGCAGCAGTGTAGAGATCCACCAAGCCTTTGGACGTGGTTGCCTTCTTTTATTCTCACCTGGATGCTGGCAGAGAACCCACTGCTGCTCTGCAGTCAGCTGTGGGAAAAAAAAGAATGTCAGAGAAGCTGCAGAGCCACCTTCCCCTCCACACACTGATCGTAGACTGAAATAGCTGTTTCCAGTGAAACATGAAGAATTATCTCCAGCTGTTTCTGGTGAACATCTATCTCAAAGTAGTGATTTCGTAAGGCCCATTTCCAGTCTCTGTTACGTAGTGTTACTAGTACTGTCAGCCTGAACGCTTAAAAATCTTTAATGAGGGCTCCTCAAAATCACAATATGAAAAGACCCACACTTTTAATTCCTTTTATGTTCCTGTTGATTTATGGCACTGCAAGTGTGGTGCTTTCTGTTCACATTCCCAAGCATTTCCACACACACAGGGACTGGGATGATCCCTATACCACAGGATCTAGAGCAGACACACAGATGCTGGGGCTGTATCATAGGACTTGACACAACAAGCCTTGTTTCTGCTCTTGATATAAGTCAAACACTTACTGCCACTGATGTGCTATATTCTATCTTGGCTGTAAATAATTTCAATAGAGCTCCTTGACTATCAAAAATGTTGTATTTGCTCAGAAGACCCTCTGCTTTCTCAGGATCTGTGTGTGTAAATGTGCGTTTCTTTTTTCTAGCCCTAGCTAGGATCCTAATATTGTCATTGGCCCTTTTGATAGCCAATTTAATAGCAATGCTCTGTCCATGCCTCTGAACTTGATACAGCATGCTGTAGGTTTTGGCAGTACACCAAAACAAAGTAGAAGGAGGAGAGGAGAGAGGTAGTGTCTTTTTTTAATAGTAGCTGTCTCATTCACTTATCGGGGTCCACACCCAGCTTTTTAGACAAAAATCTTCAAACTCCCCAGCAAACACTCAACACAGCAGACTAAGGACTGGTCAGCATCGTGTATCTTGCAACTCCACTGCTGACATTACTGTGTTTCACAAACTGGTGCTTGAATCTAGTGGTTAAGGCATTCCTTTGGGCTTGGAGAGACACAGGTGTTATCCCTTGGCCCAAGATATTTTTATGCAGATGACACAAGAAACACCAGATGTACCTTTTTGTCCTGTATTTCCAATGCTTCAAAGAACAAACATGCTCAGATTGAGAAACAGAGAAACAAAACCAGCTCAAGTTGCGCTCGCTTGAGTCATGCTCTTCTACATGCGTTGAAGTGCTACTTCTTAATCAAGAGCTAGGACATATTCCCACACTGGGAGAGATTTCACATAACCAAGCCATACTCCTTCTGCCTCAAACTCACAACGTACAAAAAACGTATCGCTGAAACAGAGGAATGACTAATACAGGGATGTAAGTAATTTGTGTGCAAATGGCATGCAAAGAGTAGGACTGAGACTGCATCTGAAGCCAAGTGTTCCATAAGTCAAGTCATACAGAGTGGGAAGTGATAAAGGGTGTGACCCATGAGAGAAAAGTCTAAACTAATTAGGAGGGTCTCCTGCTGAATGATATACTGGAAACTTGACATTTAAAAAAGAGGAATGATCTATTAAAACCCCCGTTACCATGAGAGGCGTGCTTGCAGCCTACTTGTTCCAAATACACTTTTTAAAATACCCACACCAGATCAATTCCTGCTTTGATCATTTTTACAGAAACACCCTTCTGCTTTATATTGAATTTGGAAGTTGACAGTCTTGGCCTTCATTTCCTGGTATGAATCTCTTGACACCAGACATCATCAGGGCAACACCCCATCTTAATGCTCCTAGGGCTGTGATTAATGAAACAGAGGATAGTAACAGACTTTTTAGTCCAAATAAATTGTTAAGATTACCTATCCTGACCTCCCCTGTGCTGCATGCCACAGAGTCCCAAGCAGAGATAAAGTTCAGCACAAGAAGGTCTCTTTAGAAAGGACACATGAGAAGTGAGCCTGCATCAGCGAGCTGCTCCAGCAGCTGGCCAAGGAGGCACTGGCAATGTTCCCTTCCTTCCAGCAGCCTGCAGCGCTTGGTGGGCAGAAGGAGGGAGCACCTGCAAAGAGCAATGGCAGAGCACACACAAGCAGGCGACACACACATACACCTTTGCGCATATCAAGTTGGTTTGGATACAGTTGTTATCAGACAACAAAGTCTTTAGAGAAAAGTCAGATATCGTGCCTCTGTGGGACAGATGTCCTCCAAATGGCACATCCACGTCAGAAATGCACCTTGGGTAATAACAAGTCTGTGATCCTCGAAAAATAAAAATGATGTTGAAATTCCAACAGTGGGGGTGACCTGGACTCAGTAGCCCCTAGAGGGAGAAAGAGACCCTTCCTTACTTACATTAATCCAGACTACAAGATGACATTTTCATTTGTCAATCTTCAGAGAGATTTGTAGGAGATAATCCTTAAAGAGAGAATTCAAGTTACCTATGCCAGGGTGTCTCTCAGGACAATGTGCATCTGCATCCCAAAAATATGGCACAGTTTCCATCGCTTAATATTTTTCTAGAAGCACTGGAATTCATGCATAAAAAAGAAGTTTAGAAGTATAAAACCTTATTCTCAGATGTGTGATGTTCCCAGTCATATCTGATTCATTTGCTGAGTGCAAACTGAATGAACAGCTCTCAGCACTGATAAGAGGTTGGATTAGAGGCAGATGAAGATCTGCTCCTGACACTGACTCCAGATTTCTGTACATTATGCTGAGTAAGATACAGATCAGAATGCTATAGGTGAACTAATCTGTGGTCCTTCCCAAAGAGACCTGATCTGGATTTCAGGAAATCATCACCATCATTTTCCTTAAAAAAAAAAAAATACAAAAGGCTGTTTAAAACCCTAGTCAATACCAGAATAGAAGCACAATCCTTAAAATTACAAATACGTACATAATTGCACAGACCTGATTATAGCTTTCCGTGTTTGCCTGGCTACAGATCTGACAAGTCTGGGAGACCTTGGGCACTCAGATTGCTTTTTTTTTAATCAGATCACTGAGTTAAGTGTCTGCTTATAAACTCCTTGGAGCCTAAGTTTAGTGACCTATTTTTGAAAATTTTGGTCTATTTGCACCCAAGCGAAATTACCATCAGTAGAACACAAAAGGCTGTTACAGCTGGCCTAAAGACAGAGGAAAAATCTGAATTCCATTATAGCTACTCAATGATGATTAACCCCTAAGTTGAGCAGCCTGTACGAGATGCCACTCTGAATTCAGAGGTGCAAATGTTTCCTCCATCTTGTTACTTATCAGCTAATGCAACATTATGTCAGATGACTGCTACCTGTCTCTCCTCCTTGCTGTGGCATCCACCATCTTAGTTTATCTTAGTCTAGCACAAGCCTCAAAGCATTCTAAGGCAAGGCAGTATCTCCACGTCCTGTCTTTAGACAAAAGCTCCTCCCCAATGATGAAGTCAACCCCAGGGTCTTTCAGAGTCCTGGGCAGCTCATTGCACAATTTTCCCTCTATGCTACCCAGGCTTCTCTGCCATGTCTTTGCCAGCAGGGTCCTGGAGGCAAATCTAGAGGGCTGCTGTGAGGCCAGCAGAGCCAGCATCCGTAGCCTTCCCAACCACATGAGTTCCAGGGATCCACAAACTATTCATACTTAATCCTCACTGAAGGGTGAAAAACAATTTCAGTGCATAGTAAAGCATTTGTTTAATTCCTCTTAGGTGCGTTTTGCATTTTAATGAATAAAATATTGGATTACCTCATATAAACAAAGTTTAACACGATCATGAATCGAGGCCTAAGAGTGCTCTCTGCAAGCACTGAAATTGCTTTTGGGAAACTGGCAATGTTTGGCATTTCCTGACTGTATATATTTTATGGAGTATATTATTCACAAACATAAAATATGCATTAAATAAATGTAAAACTGTGTCCAAAGCAGAGGGGTCATTAAAGATCCCATGGCACTTTATACTTATTGTGGGTGTTAGCCCTAGTCTCCTAGCCAAAATCAATTTGGCAATTACGGGCTGTTTGCCTAAATTTCCAAGCAGTTTCAGTCAAATGCCATATTCCTTGCTTCCTCCTGAGACTATTGAGTAGCAGCATTGTGTGCTGCTCAACAGTTTCTGTGTTTCATCTTTTAAATGCCTGTAATGGCCATGTTAGGAATGGGAAAAGCTAGAAAATATAAGCAAGCATTTGGAAGGCTTTATTTGTTTTGAGAGGATCTTTGGGGGGGGGGGGGAAGTTGTTGGATTGGTTTGCTTTATTGTAATTATTGTTTAGTTACTTTGAAAGTAAAACTGAAGAGAATAAAGACGTCCTCAAAATAAGAATCCAGCTAATCTGCAGCCACATTGGAAAAATATGGTTATAAAATATTCTTCAGCCCTCACCCAGTTACAACCTAAATTTTATTTGCTGCCTACGTTGCCCATGGCTGTAATGCATCTCAGGAGCATGTTATTCACACGATAGGATCCAATCCAGCTCCCATTTCTTTCTGTGAGAGTCAGACTGCTGCTGCTAATAGGGATGGCATAATTCTCTCCTCATCTTTATGGCTGCTTTCGTGTGCCAGAGTTTACATGTTCCCTTTAGGCACATGCTTTTAAAGAAAGAGTTTATTGTGCACTTCAGTGGAATCTGAAGCACAGAAGCCATATGTCAGAGACTAGCTGTTTTTATATGGAGATTTGCCATAGTTACAGCTGTAGGTAATTATTACAAATAATAATGACTAGCAATTACGTAACATCTTTCTCTAAGCATCTCAAATCACTCAGTGAGCCTTATGTATTGATTATAAATCCTGAGCCAAATTCTGCTTTCATTGATACATGCACAACACTAGTGGAAATCTCCACTGGGTTTTACGTATACTGCTGAGGGCAAAAGTTGGTCCTGTGCATACGTGTATAAATATACGTGCAACATAAATATATGCACTCAAGTGGGTGTATAGAGATTGATTAACTTATTGGCTGAAAGCTGGAGCCATTATACATTTTGAGCAACATTCAGTAACAGCAAAAGAAAGTTGGGTTTAATAAACATTTCCACAGAACAGTTTTCTTTTGAAAATTTGGCTTCGTTTTAATAAAAAAAAATTAACTTGGACAAATAAGCTGATCTCCAAAGAAATCAGAGAGAAAGAAGTCAGTCTCTCTTCTTGTTTTGTTTCTGAAAAAATAAATGTCTTTAGCATATCAAAACAAAATATTTCCACATTACCAAAACAACAATAATATATTAAAAATCTATAAAATGATGTGACATTTTTTCTAATTATTCTTCTTTTAAAATTTTCTCCTCTTAATGAATGGTCTATGAGAAAATGGAGAACTAACTTTCTCATTGACAACACAAACAAATCTGGAAGAGTCAAATTTCCTCTGAAAAGAAATTCTGTTTTCCAACCTGATCTACTCAGTGAAGAGATCAGGAAAAAGATAATTATCCTGAACCTTTAGTTCTCTGATATTTACATAAATCAGAAAAAAATGGACAGAGGAGATTTTGCATCATCTTTGAACTTCCCACCTCCTCTAAGCTTGGCTTAGCAAAGCTTGCATCTGTGGGTTGTTCTAATGCCTACATGTTGGTAAAAGTGAGGAAAACCAACTGTTTTTAAATTAAGCTCCTATATAGAAGAATTTTTGATGAGCTGAGCATAATCACCATAATTATGTGTTAATCAAGAAGTTGGAATAAGCAATCCACTCCTGAGGGAAGTCCAGCAGTGAAATTTTTTCTAGCATTACAAGAGGAAAGGAGAGTCAGGACCTGAATTCCTACTGCATGTGATTTTAGAGATTTTCTATACATGTATAGAGCAAGTTCAAGTCCGCTTATCCAATGGAAAGAAAAAGATGAATACTTGAGGAAACATGGCAGCAGACAAGTGTAACAAATCTCAAGATTCTGGGCAGCTTCAGAAATCAAAACCAAACAGCACAAATGAAGGAGACAAAAAGCACAAAGTATTTACTCTTATGCAATAAGAACATTTAGATTCCAAAACAACAGTCACTTTCTGCAAGTATTTATTTTAGAAATTAATAAACACTCTAGTGAATTATTCATCTCTCTGTGTGACTTGAGAGGAGATGGTATGGCAAAGCACAGCTTGTTGTAATACACAGCAGCATTTTGATTTGCAGATTTAAAGAATTTCAGATTGCTTAGAGATACACGAGGCTTCGTGGTGGTATGTAATATAATTTCTCACACAGTCTACCCATTGGAACAACTCTTGCCTTAGAGGAGGTAAGTGGTAATGTGAAACATGTTGTTTCCTATTGTGCAGTTTTAAAGAAATACATTAACTGCAAATACTTAGACTTCTTCCTTCATTAGTATTCTAGTTAAATATATGCTACTAACAGGCAGCTGTGGGACAGCTCAGACAGCCTGTCTGATACATAACAAAAACAAGGCCCCTTGCTAGATCATGCATCGAAGATTTTCAGTGGAATAGTTCCACTGATTTCAGAAGAATTTCTCCTTGTTTACTGGGGTACATCTGACAAGAGAATCAGACTCAAAGCAATTGTATTGACAGTTTGAAAAACCTCACTTTAATCCCACAGAGAAATATAATAGTTGAGATTTCCATTTAAAATGCATCTGTTTTGATGTAATATAAAAGAATATGGTTTAACAAGATGCTGTACCATTTTCAATCACCACAAAAGCACAGATCACATTTTAGAGAGGCATTGTGAAATATTTTAAATGAAACTTGCACAAAAGTCCACCCTCTGAGAAAATTTAGCCGACCAGACTAATAGATCAATAGAAAAAGAAAATGAGACATGAAAACAAACTTTGTTTAGATGATGACAGGAAATGTTAGCTAGGCTAGAGGAAAGGTAAGGTTTCGAATTTAGTGCAAAATTTAACTCTTCTTTTGACACATATAATTTCTAACGCTTCTTTGGTTGCAAAATTGACAGACATAAAGGCTATTTGTTAAGGAGTCAGGTGTAAAATAAATTATTCTGTGAAAACTCACATGTTTGGCAGGCATGCAAAACCAAGTCAGTTATTAAAGACAATAAACATAGGTCTAGCTTCATTTTTTATTCTTTTTCCTTGATTTCAAATCATCCATGCAAAAATGCATCTTCTTCCTGTAGCCTCTTTGTGGCCTCTTTTCTTTTCTGGCTGTGTAAGTCACATAAACAACAAAGTGGGATTTTTTCTTCTCCAGCTAATGGCCAGGTCATCAGCTGCACTTGTGAGGGGAGAATAAATTACAGGAGCTTTATTATACCCTATCCTTATTTGATCTTGATGATAAAAGCGGTCTGTCATAGGAAGACGTGGTCGAAATAGCACAGAGGTCTCAGGCCTTGTACTGATCACCTTCAAGGGCAGCTCATGGGCTGATCCTGCTAAGGATCTAGAGTGGGACATGCTGTAGGGTCAGAATGAGCAACTTCGCTTTTGCACAGCCACCACTGCTCACTGGACAAAGCCTTTCATCTTGCAGATCCTCAGTCTCCAAGCCATGAAATGGGGATAGAAAACCTTCTCCTGTTATTGGCCTAGGCCTCTCCTACCAGTTTTGATATGACATAGTCAGGGGGGATTGATTCCTACTGGATGTCTGAGCTGCACTTCATGAAGTGAGGTCCCCAGTCTCTACTGGTGCCTCTTGTAATACAAATAAACTACAGTGATAGCTATGTCTCTCTAGGAACAAGTTTACCTGAGCCAATGGAGCTCTGAGCACCTCCCTTAGGCAAGTTCACCCTTTCATGCTCAGCATTTGAAACTCATTTTATGAGCTGGTTATATGCTTATAATGTTTAATCTTTGCCTAATATTTTTTATGGGGTCCTTGTGGATGAAGGGTATGCTTAGAGGGAAAGTCAGGCTATGTGGAAACTACTTGCAGCAAGAGCTGGGAGCGCTGGTTAGCTGAGAATTAGGGAATAATCCTGTAGGTCCTTAACACTAGAAGTTGAAAATGAAGGAAATTTGGTTCTTTACTGCTATTCCACAATTTTTTTCCAGCTCCTGTTTCGGGCTGTGAATGTTTCCTTACAGGCAAGGTACGCATGGTAATAGCTGGATGGCCCATCCTGTTACTACATTGTCTCATAATAAAACTAACATCGACTTGCTCTACCAAAGTCGTAACTGACTGCAATGAGGCTATTCAGCCCTTCAAACTCCTGTTAACCCAGGATGCTGACCTTTGGTCCTGTTGCACTATTTGCAAGCTAACTCTGCTCACCTCACTTGGTAGTGGGTGGTCGTCACAGGAAGCATCTCTCTAATACTTGCCCACTGTAAGATGCCACTTTTTTTAGCTCAAAGGAAATAAGTTTTTGCTTTCTGCAGTAGTGGAGGTCAGCCCCTACGGATAACCTACAACAGCATCACTCCACTCATCTGTGCAAAGGTCTTCCTCTCTCATCCCATCCTTTCTTGACCTCCTGTGTGAGTTTTTGATAGCACCACTTGTTTCAGCAAAAAGCAGAGCTCAGATGATAGCAAAAAATGGAAGTCCCCACTGGCTTCCAGAGTCTTTGGGTCATGGCTTCTGCACTCCTCCTGCCTTTCACTTCTGTGTGCTAATCTCTGTGCATGAAAATATTTGTTCCCACACACTAGATTGTATATAGTGCACACACCAATGGACATCCTCTATCGACCTTCACAGAAAAAACAGTCTCTTGCTGCTTACTACACCCACACAATCTTCTTCCTGAGACATCACCTCTTCACAGAGCTTTGTAAACACTAGGAAACCCACATGGCAGGGAGGCTCTGCCAACCCACCAAAGACTTAGGGCTCACAAAACGGAGCTCTGAGAGACTATCCTTCTCAGAGGGCTCCAAACTCTCCACAAATCTGCTATCCCAACCCAGGAAACACTGTGGCATTACTCCGGGTAACATCTGAGCTGGCACTCCCCAACCAGTTCTTTCACATGCAGGGAGTGCTGAGGCATTCGCCTGATTGAACCTCCATCCACTGTGCATTGGGGCTCACTTCGCAGCAATGCTAGTTCTGGTGATTATATGACCACTGCAAAACCCTGTCCATTGTTCTTCCTAAGTACAGCTCACTGACACAAAAAAAGTTTTACTTCTGGAAAAAAGAGCTGAATCAGGCTCTCCTTTACAGAAAACAACATATTATTTCCAATAGTTTCTCTACAGAGCAGGTGCCTCTGGCTCTTCATGTATCAAGCTCAGCTGTTTTGATTGCAAATAAATATCTGCCTTGCTTTTAACTCACACCAATTGTTCCCCACAGCCATTTGCAGCACAATGTGGTGTGAAATTTCCAAGTGAACTGGAATTCTTAACTTTTACTCTTGTTGGTCTCAGTCAAGATTGCAGGCTCTTTCCTCACACCAAAGTGTCATCTGTAATGGACAAAAACATGATGTAGTGATATAGATCTAACACAGTGGCAGAGCAGAAAGTCCCTGAATACTCATTCAAGATGGGTGAAAACAAACAAGAATTCTTTAGAAGATACTTCAGATCAAATGCTGAAAAAAACACAGAGATTATTTACACTGCAAAGAAAAACCTTGGTGTGCACAGTACTTTTAAGCAATTTTCCTTATACTTTAGTTACAGGGTTGCAAAGAAGAGTAATTATTACAATCTTTAACACAGACTTCAGCCCACCTCCTTCTTCTCCTCCCTCAGAAAAAAATATTTTACGTAGTAATTTTCCTTCATTGGCCAAAACACAGCTATGTGTGAAGAATACTCTGGATATCCAGCACGATGTAGTCTTTGATGGATGGAAATAAAAGATCATTCTCTGCAAGCTGGAGCTGAAATGTTAGCCTTTGAGAGCAAAGGTTATTTTATCAGGAAATAAATCAGAGCCCTCTTTCATTACTGGTTTTTTCCGAGCTCATCTCAGTGATGACTAGGGTGTGTGTTCAGACCACAGGAATCTGAAGAACCACCCAGTCGCTTCATCAGGCCTACAAGACGACAGGGCCCAGAGTCAAAGCAGCACCATCCTGGATCTTTTTTTTTTTTCTCATCCCCTCCACCCCATGCTTTCCGCCTTCTTTTTTTTTTACATTTGGTCTTATTTCTGTTTGTTTGTTTGGATGTTCTCATTTATAGGCTAGTGGTTACAGTTCATTCCATCAACTCTGAGCCAAGAAATGCTGTGTTTTACTCATAGCAGTCCCATCCCCTGTGCTGCCACACTGCAAGATGTGATCCCACAGCTCTTCTTGATCCATCTCTGGGGAGTCGCCTTCCCCTGGGCTGTGGAGAGGGTCTGAGGCCCTTCTGCTGATCAGCTTGAGGCTATTCTGTGCTTCTCTTCAAGGGAGAGGCTTTGCCCTGCTGTCAGACATGACATCTCCCCTCTGCTCCCAGCTCACTGTAAGCTTGCATGTGGCACAGGGATGGTGTGCCAGTCACAGAGGCAGCTGCCCTGCCAGCAGCCGTGCCGGGACACATGGATATGGAGCCTTTGGGCACCCCCACTAGGAGGGGGGTCATTATTAGGTCTTTCCTAATGAGACGTGCAGGAGGGAATTGCGCTTTTTCTGTATGTCCAAAGCCAGGGGAAAGGGATGGCCCAATGGGACTGGTGACTGAGGCAGGAAGGAGAGAAGGGTTTGGGGAAACAAACGGTTGCATCCCCATCTGGGAATTGCAAAGGTGGGAGGCACTAGGACAAGCCAGCACAGGCACTGGCAACCCTGAGGGCTGATAGCACAGGCTATCAGCAGGGTGAAACAGTGAGTGGTCATGGAGGAGCAGGTTCTGAGTACGTGAGCAAGCGAGGAGGGTAAATACTGGGCTTGCCAGGCAGACAGGCCATGCAGCATCTGCAACCCGTGGCCTGTACGCTTCCCTACCTCAAAATCTGAAATAGACTTGGACACCACACCTTCAAGAAAAGATACAGCTATTTACAAGCATTCCAGCTATGCCTTTGATGCTATTTCAAAACCCTAAGATATAATTTAGGGGTTTTTTTTAACAAAAATGAGAGTATGAGAAAAGAGGGAAAAAAATGTTTAAAAACAGAAATAAAGTCCTGCCATCGCATTTCACTCCTGACCTACAAGCATGCAGGTCTCACTCAGCCCCTGCCTTCTCTGCAATCAGATTATTTAATTCACTGGTTTATCACTGATTTTTTTGTACAATTAAATGTGCAGTTTTTCCAAATATAAATTTTATATTTATCATCTGCTAAACATACATGTCCCATGGCCCTTCACGAAATAGAACAGATACCACCATTTTACACATGGCAAGACTAAGACATTAACACACTAGACGACAGGTCAAGATTGCCAAGGTAAGCCTATGTCAGAGATAAGACTAAAGAACAACCACTTCATTTTCAGTTCTAGTGCTAAATGTCAAGCTTTTCTTTCTAATCTATTTTACTGCAACCTGGAAAAGACTGTAAATCTGACTGAAGAAAAAAGATCTTCAAAATGAGTGTCTCTTTCTGGTCTCGCTGTGACTCCTATATTTATTTCATATCAATATCCTGACAAATGTAGAGGTTTTGCCTGTTCTTGGCAGTAATGTAGATTATATAATGTCTTAATTATCAGACATATCCTTATGTTTTTGGAGGTCTCTTTGTTATATTACAAATGTCATGAAGGAGTTGCAAGATACAAGCTTTAGAAGTGTCATTGATCAAGACCCATGCAATGGTATTAGCCACTGCAGTAGCGTCCTTTGGATAAAATATGCAGAATTTATGCTTGTGTAAATGGGTCATCTTATCAGGATCTCTTCTTACCACCCATATTTGGCACAGCTTGTAGTCAGCCACCATCTCAGAAACTCTCTATCTAGGTTTTGCCAGGGCAGCAAACAATCTCTTTGGGACAGATCTTCCATAGCCTCCTGAATGAGGTGAGAGAACATGCACTAGCATTTCATCATTCTGAGGAAGCACATCAGATCTGATACATTTTAGAAGGCAGCATTTTAACCTTGGCTTTGACCTTTTCTGGTCCTGGCCTTGTGCCCACTATATCAATCACATGCTATAAGAACCGCAGCTGGGCTTATCATAGCATACATTTTCCTCTAATTACACTCCTCCAGCCTAAATTATCCGCACAGCTTTGTTTGAAGTCTCTAATGCATGCTTTGAACACCTCTTAAACTTGCCGCCAGTCTTGAAAAATCTTCCCCTGTTTGCTCCAGAAGGTTTCCTGGGCACTGTACTGAGCAGGAAGCAACAAAATCAGCGTCTTCAGGGAAGTCTAAGAGACAGAGGCTAACACGCCAAAATTCATCATTTCCATCTATGGGTTGTGTACTGCTTTACATTACATTTATATCTTCTCACTCCAGAAGTGTAGTCTAAATTCTTCTCCTCCTTTAAGGCTTCTTTATACTAATCAGCTGATAGAAAGAAAAGAAAGAGAACAAAATTAAAACACACCATGCTTTAAGGAATCAGAGCCCTTCTCTGGGAAATACCATCTGTATAAAACAGCTTGCAGCTGGCTTGGAAATGGTGTAATGGCTCAAGGCAGTGGCCCTGCAATGAAGGCAGGGGAGCAATGGAAAGGCCAGGACAGAGGACAGGGTTAGGGGAGAGACATGCATGAAGAGGGCAGTTTGGAGAGCAGGAGGGTGCCTAGATGCCCTGGCACAGCTCAAGAAACCCAGCAGGTGCCTGGGAACCCTGGGGAATGAAGCCTTGGCTCCCAGACCTCACAGAGGTCTGTGCTCTGTACCATGCTCTCGCATGGGGCACTGCACATACTTATTGAGCTTAACATTTATGATAGCCTGAGTGCATCACTGAAGAAGCTATAGTTAACATGGGGGGGAGGCACCAAAATATATGTGAACATACTTTTTTTAAATACCATTTTCAAAACACCTCAAGGATTATTCACCTCATTCTAAATTCATACTGTATTTTAAACGTGCTTAAATATATCTTTAACTGAAGACTGGACAAGTTCCAACAAAGTCATCCATATAGTTGAGATAAATGATATGCAATTTCTGACCAGATATTATTTTATTAAATAACAAAAAAAACTAACAAAAAATGTCATTGTCAAAGAAAAAAAAAAAAAAATATCTTCCCAGAAGAAAACATGTCTTTACCTAATATTATGGCTACAATATGAGTTTAGAGAAGCCAAGAGATTCAAATCCAAGGCTATCCTTTATGCTTTTACCCAGCAGCTATATGAGGCAAGAACCAAGTGCCAGTCATAACTTGCATTTCTTGTCCAGCGCTGGTTTAACGTACCAATTTGTATATTATGGAAACAGGCTTCATCTGTTCTGTCCAACCCTTTCCCTCTTTTGCAGTGCCCACAATAAGCACCTAGCAGTATCCTGTTGCTGAC
Organism: Dromococcyx pavoninus; assembly: GCA_033558185.1. Classification (NCBI taxonomy): domain Eukaryota; kingdom Metazoa; phylum Chordata; class Aves; order Cuculiformes; family Neomorphidae; genus Dromococcyx; species Dromococcyx pavoninus. The sequence goes on from JAUMJL010000401.1 coordinate 5,947,979, forward strand.
TCTTTTTTTTCTGCCTTTTTTTAACCAAAAATCAATGTAGCTCAGCTGTCCCCGGGAGACTGCCACAAGGCAGAGTTATGGGGCAGAGCTCTCCCAAGCATTTTGGTGATGGGATAGTATCCAACAGCCCAGCTCCACCTGAGGACAGACTTTGCTGGGAGAAGCAGACCTTCAGAAAATGGAGGGATGGAGGGGTAGAACGAGAGTCAGTGTTCAGCAGAGGTGGGGGGACAGTGTGTCCTGGCACAAGAAGCACCCTAGGCTGCAGGGCTCTGCAGCAGCCTGTAACCAGGTGCAGAGAATGCTTCATACTTCCGCAGCTTCAGGCAGCTCCAGGAACCGGCTTGGTCCTCTCAGCATCTCTGGTCTCAGATACCTGGACTCAGCTATCCTCTTGGCATATACTCCAGGTCCTACAAGAACTAACATAAAGCTGATCCCTGCCCTGCAGAAACTGTCAGATGGGCTTCCCCAGTCACTTTACCTCAGATTCAGTAGGAGTGAGAGCAATAAACGGCAGTCCTAGCACCAATACAATTACATTTTTCCTGGTTTCTCTAATTTCTTTCTTTTCCCATAATTCAGGAGTGATCAGGAGAAACTCAGGCTTTCACAGGTAATGTCTAACGTTGTCATAAGGTGCCCAGAACAAAGAGGAGCTGAGCACTTGCCACAGCAGCAGCAGCTTGCGAGCCTCAGTTTGCAAACTCCACTATTATTTATCGTACATGTTACATTAAACTAAACATCTGAGCCATGGACCAAGACTTCATTGTGACATGGACTAAGATACCACTGTGTCTGAGGCTGTGCAGTGTCAGAACTGAGGGATTATCTGCACACTGACAAGCGTAATGGGAGGAAAACCTGACAGTGCTGTTGCAAATAAGCACTGTTCATTGCTCTGAACCAGTACCACAACATACGAGCAAATATCATTTAGCAAATCTATATTTTCTAGTGATGCCCTGTCCACAGTATTTGTTCTCACAATAGCACAGGAGGAATTGAGAAAGATAGGTGCAAGGGATGTGGGGGAGAACTGAGGTGTCACCATTTAAGAGTTTATGGGATGACTCGCACTTGAATACAGTGCATGCTGGCTGACAGGCTAGAGGATTAAAGGGCTGCATACCAAGTGGAATTAAGAAGTGCTAGTTTTCCTAGCTCCTATAATTTGCAAAGAACAGAAAGAAAAAAAAAAGTTCTCATGGAACTAATCTATTTCTTATGCTCATTGCAGCTGTGTTTAATTTGCCCTCTGCTATTTCTCCCCTCTGATCGAGGAATGCTGTATCCTTACATTCATATTTCCCCTTAAAAACCCTGTGTTGAACAGAGCTTTTCTTAATTGCTTTAATATGCTGCGTTCTGGAACATGAGAAGCTGATCCAGAGTGACAACTGCTCCTTCTCCCCCTGCACAGCCATGGCCCCGCTCCCTAGCCTCACTCATTGGCATGGGGGTCCTTCACCCACCCAGTGGCCCCCACTCACTGCCTGCTTTATGCCAAGGCAGTGGTCAAGCAGGCTCTGGCTGCAGCCCATACTGGCCCGTTTGACCCAGCTCTGCACGTGCAAAGAAGAAAGCACATTATGCGCTTGACACAGTCACACCAAGCACTCTGCAGCAAAGCCAGAGTATTCTCTACCTTCTGGTTCACTCTTATTCATGGATTAAAAGGCAAGAAAGAGGTCTTCAGGCATCTGGACAGAACCAGGCATCCTGGCAAGCCTACCCACCAGTGATTTAGTAACCCATGGGCCAGATGGTCCAAGCCTAGAAAAACGGGGATATGGGCAATGTCAAGCCAACAAGGCAAGGAGATTGCCAAAGGGAGAAAACAGGGAAAAGGAGGGGACATTCAGAGGAGTTTTCAGTTTTGTGTGTTCACCTTGACTCAATTTGCAGTAGGGTTCCTTCCAGAACCCCTCAGGTGACCTGGGCTCTGCTATCAGCATATCAGAAGGCCTGCTAGACAGGGCACCCATGCTGCAGGCAGCCTGAACACTTGCCGCTAGCTTTAATGTGACAAGGAGACCTCTCTGAAGGCAGAACAAGACCCTTCCATCATCAGATGGCATTGGCTGGACAAATAATATAGGTATCTTAGCCTAGATCCAGAGCAAGGACACATCCTCCACTGCCTTCATCTGCTGATTGCCTACCAACTCACCTTGTGAATGGGGCATTGGAAGACCATGGGAGTACCAGCTGCCAAACCACAGCCCTCTGCTCTGCAATTGAACAAAGATTTTCCATGAGTTGTCACCCATGTTTTCATTTTTCTTGTGGGCCAAACATTTGTCCATGTAACAGAATCCCATACCTTAGCCAACATGTTATTCCATTTAGTGGGAGGGGCATGTTCGTGCAGGGGGTACAGATGAGCCACGGAGGGGTAATGTATCTAGCCCTTTCCACACTGACCAGATTGAACATAACACAGCTCTTTGCCAAAATAGTCAACCCCATGTAGGCCACTCTCTTATGCTCTGTGCAAGTCATTAGGCCTAACTTATGTGGCAGAACTGCTCAGCAGAATAGGAATTGCATAGCAATTTACGGAGGTGAGGATATGTATTCTGTCCAATAACTTCCTCGTCATGGAAATTTCTCTGTAGGTATTTCTATCCCAGCCCCGTTCCCCCATAGCCCATGTTCTTACCCCTGTGCAGCCTTACTGTCATGACTCTTCCTAGGAGTCTCTGGAGATGACCTACTCTCCACAGCCTTCAGGATTCATTGCTCTCCCCTTTAATAGCTGCTGCAGGGAAGCTTGGGATGGATTGTGTAGCAGGACTGTCATTTTTTTCCCCCTTAGTTTCCCATTCTGGCCTTGTCAGAGGCAGCTGAACAACCATAAATAGACCAAACTCTTAGAAGAGAGGAAAAATAAAGAAAAGCAGGCAAGTAAGATGATGACATGAAGTTACGCAGCTGACAAAAAGGTAAATTATGTGTCCTTTTCCAGGGATGGCTAACGGCAGTGTGCACGCCACACCCTACCTTCAGCTTTGAAATGGTCAACAAGCAAGAGACCCGTCGTCTGGAAGGAGCCAAGCTGAGTCTCCTCAATGCCAGGGGACACTGACACCACAATGTCCACTAATAGGCCAACCTGGGGTTTCCTTCCCTTGCAACCACAGGTATGCTTCACCAACGTCTGGCTGGCTGCTGCTATTTATTCCATGATTTTCTAAAAATGTGCCTCGACATAGAAGCCCAGACTGTTGCCAGCCTCCTTCTTTAATAAAAGTAACAACAGCAAGGTATTGAAAATCACAAGGCATTTAGAAATATACAGACTCCTTTATGGGTGAAATAAACTAATAGACAAGCTGTTTTAATTTACAGCCTCAATTTTGAGACACACTTCTTGAGTCAAAAGTACTTCCTGCTCCATAATTCCTACAGGGACACAGGTGGCCCAAATTGCAGTATACATCTACTGTACATTAAAATGTATTTCGGACTTAGCTTAAACATTTCTGAAATCTCAAGTTTATGTCTAGACTATTTTAATCAGCTAAATGTCATAATAAGCCATATGTTGGGCTTGATAGGTTACATATACCAGCCCCACTCATAAAGTATCAAAAGGTGTTTTTAAAAAGGAGTCTGTGTTTGTTTTACCAGGAAAATGGTGCTTTTAGTTAGTCATATCAAACCTACTGGCAAAGTGCACAGGCTCTGACGTAACTACTGGGAAAGAGAGAGGCCAGGGTGGCCACAGTGTGAGGGAACAGAGATCGCTCAGTCCATCCCACAGCTCTGTACAGGCTCTCCCGGCAAGGAGCCACCCTCCTGCTGCCCACTTGGGGCAGATGGCTTCAGCCCTGCTGTCAACGTCCAGCGGCACGGTCACCTGTGTGCTCCACAGCCTGCTTCTCATTGTGTCACATTGCCGGGTTGAAGCAGATGGATGTTTTCTGCTGGACCTCTCTATGCAAGACTGGAGGGCACCAATTGGATTCTGAGCACCCCTTTACATCCATTCTTACTTGTGTAGGAGAAAATTTGCTGGAGGAGAGCAACCTGGACAGGTTCTTTGAGTTACACCAGAAAAAGAAGGCTTTCACCAATAAAGTTCTAACATTATCAAGTTAAATTAATTAAGCATAACCCCACAAAATCAACCATCCTTCTCCAGTGCTTTTGATACTATAAAAGAGCAAAAATCAAAGTCTCTTTCCTGAGCGTTGTTAAGCCAAAATACCCAGCTTGGGAAATGACCCATGACCCTGGGATGCTTCATGCGAGGAGGACAGTTCCCCACCACACAGGCTGAAAGGGATCCTCTGTTTGCTCTGAGCCACAGAGGGCCTATGGCACACAGACACGTAGCTTGGACTGCCTCCAGCAGTGAGCGGGGATGTACAGGCACACAAATTCATCACACTGTCATATGAGAGTATTTCCTTATGCAAACCTGGCTCCCTTCTGGACACAGAAATTCCTCCTCCACTTCCAGCCACTGCCACAGGGAGGTCTTACAGCCCTTCCTTGGGCACCCTGACCACACCATGCCCAGAGTCCCCACAGAGCAGCGTGTCTGTCCCCCTCATCCCAACGCCCTGACAGTCCCAGCTCAAATCACTTTTACTGGAAAAAAACACATATGGCCCTGGAAAAATATGTGTGTGTGGTCCAGTGGAGGAAATCCCAGGAGTTTTATGGTCAGACACTTGCCTCTGGAGGCTCCCCAGGGACTCAAGATACATACAGGAAAACTGAAAAAGTATTTTAATTACAGAGTTTCCTTAGGAAAAACAGTCCATTCAGTGCTCAGGCAACCCCAGGAGCAACAACTGAATTGTGACTAAAAGCAGAGTACCCTTCAGGTTACGCCATTGTAGCTCCATGGGATGAGCGATTTGAGGCATTAGCTAGAGTAACCCACAAACTGTGCTTTAATTCTGCTCCCACATGCACAGACACAATTTTCTAGCTCCTGGATAATGTAGCAATTTACTTTCCAGATACACCTATTCTTCTGCCTTTTAACAAGCCTCCAGGGCAGAGGATGAGAGAAGCTGTCACACTCTCATTCTGCAAAGAAAGTGTACTGCCTCTGTAGAGTGTGAAGTATGGTCCAGTGAGGTGAAACCACGAGGAAGCAGAGCCTGTCCACGGCATCAGGTAAGAATACTGGCTTTTTTAGAAAAATATATTTTACTGTCAGAGTCTCCACCACAAAACATAAACCCTTACGTGATCCTTTTCTTTCAGGATCCCCCTGTTTGCCAGCAGTAAACATCCGAGAGCTGTTTTTATTCCCACAGCAGTTTATTGCTGTGCAAATACCATAATTTTCAGTCTCTACAAACAGAGAGAGAATTCCTCATCCACCCAGTTTGTTACTATACTTGCTGGACAAAGTCATACACTAAAAGTCATGATTCCCCTCGATGTCCAAAGTGGAATTCTGCTTTTTCAATCTTTCCCTGCCTGTGCAAGCTTAGGGTTATTCTTTCTACTGCTTACTAGTCAAACTGAACTCTGGTCTGAAAATCCACCCCACTTTCTCCCTCCCAACTGCAGAGGAAGGAATAACCATGCATTTACTAAGCTACATTGTCAGCCTGCAGAAACTGGTATGGTTTCATTGAAAGCACCATGTTGAAGATAAGCAACATTGGGGATTATGGCCTTAGTTTGAAAATCACAATTAGTCTATGGCCATGAACTTGGTCATTTGCCTTTCTTGTTTTCCATTTTCAGTTGCATAAATCCAAGTCCCTGTATCACAGCAGCATAGGTCTATCTCTCTGTACCTAGCCATGAGGAGCCTGTGAGCCTCAACAAGTATTCTTGGCATGTACCACTGCAGGAAGGGGAAGTCCAGTTGGATTTAGGAGGCCTCTCAGGCTGTAACTGGTGTAGATGGATCAGCTCCTGTAACAGAGGGCACACAGGCAAATGTTGTAATTCTGCAACTCTGGATGACTGGTTCCTAATCTGGGTGAGCAGGACCCAAGAAGGGAGAGCAGGAAGCAATCAGGAATAAGCTGAAAAGAACAGACAGTATCAACAAAATTGTTCTGCTGAGATGCATGCTTCAGCTGGATAGTTTTCCATAGAAGCAAATGGTGATATTGGATCACAGATAAGGAATGGAGTATGTATCAAAAATCCATAATTTATTCAAGAAATATAGACCAAATTCTGTTGTTAAATCTGAGTTGTTATACTGAGTTGTGCCTTTGCAATCATTAGGATTATGCATGTTTTCAGTCCCTGCTACCCAATAATGCTCTTTCCTGCTTAAATAATTTACAGTGGCCCTGAAGTGCAGATTGGTCCAAGTGGGATAAAATCTACTTAATTAAGGCTCCTCTAATTCTTAATGCAATGGTTCTCCTAGTTCCTTATATATTCATTATGGAAATGAAGAGCCTTCAGAGACCTCCAGGGTGTGAGTCCTGGCTATATCTATAAAGGGGGTCTAGTAAGTCCTATACCCAGACGTGTAACTCAGCCACAACCTTTTCTTTGTGTGGGAAAGAAATCCAAGCATGCAGTTTGGAAGAGGGCTAGCAGTATCCTTTCTTACTTAGCTGAATGGAAACCTGGAGCTGTGAGGCATCTGCTTCTCCTGCCTAAATTCAACTCTAGGGGGAAATCGGACACTTATTTAAGGAGACCTAGATCCCATTAACAAATACATCCATCTTTCCTGTCCATCAGATGTATCACTTTGCTTGCAGATAAAGGGAGTACAGCACAGCCCTTGCCTTGAAGATCAGACTCAAAGTTTAATCTTGCACCAGAACAGGCAAAGTACACCTCTCAATGCAATCCTGCAATTACACTGAGACATCTTCATCTAAACATTTTAATGCACTTTCTTGACAGAAAACATTTTCATAAGTACATGCATTTCTTTTATCATTGAAATGCTCTGCATATGTTGTTTGAATTTTTTTCCACTCAAACCCTTGTGTAAATTGTTCCCAATTTTAATCTCCTTCTCATTACTAGTTTTTCTAAAAGTACATTTGCTTTCATTTTTTGATGGTCTTTTGAGATTTCCTTTTTTAATCTTCCAACAAAGATGGTATTTTTAACAAGCAGTAATTATATAACACAATACTTGATCTCTTCCCAGACAGATGGATCACAAGAGAGTGTAATTGGAGGTGGGTAGGAAATTACACCCCTACCATTCACAGATGCCTCTGCTCCTTAGACAGAGACATGTCTTCTGATCCTTGAGAGTTCTTTAATCTAACAAGCACACAGGGAAGGAAATATCCTGCTTATTTCTACACTGAATGTTGTTGACTACAGCTCTGTCAATCAATGCAAACCATTTCAATTAGATTTTAGACAGTAGATTTTGACAAATCACTGTCTGTTAGAACAAAGTTGCTATTTGAATAAGTTGTTAAATGGTGTGATGCATTTTCCATTATTTATCCAGTCCTGATTCAAAGTCTCTATCTTTCTAAAATATGTGCTGCAGTTTCACCATAAATTATTATATTGGGAGCAGTTTTTATAGCATAAAATCTATGACTTGGGCAATACTATTCAAAATAGGAGTAAATACTGCAGAGAAAAACCTCAGCCCCATGTTTGAAAGCAACTTGGGATCATGAACAACAACCATTTTTTGATGAGTTTAATGTTCCTAAGTATTAAGGAAGGACACAAGTCTACTGAGTCACTCAGGCATTTCTGAACATGTCCAAGTCACAGCCCAGCTAGGGTAATCTCTAGTGTTTCTAGACAAATCCTTGTTCCAGAAATAACCTGTTAAGTTATATGATAGAAGGCTCAACACCACACACTCAGACGAGCACCGAGGCAGCGGGGAAGTCCAGATGCCCCAGTCAGACATAAAGTTGTGTCCCAGTCCTCCCTGAGCTATCCCAGGAGAGCACCAGCCCCATGGGTTGGGCAAGACCCAACACTATGTGTCCCTGGGGACAGCCCTCTGTGGCACTGCACAGACTGGGGGTCCCTGACCTGGAAGAGCAGGACTCGTTACCGGATGCGGAGGAAGAGTATTTTGGAATTGGATGAGACACATTATGGGATGTTTAAGGGAGGAATCAAAGCCTGGAAAATGGAAGGACTGATGTGGTTTGGAGAGGAAGAAATGTGAAAAATAGATGGAAAAAGACACAGAAGAGGCCAGCTGCACATGAAAAGGTATCTGGTCAATATGTTTGTCTAGCCATGCAGCAGTCTCTCTTATCTTCTTAAACAACCCCACCTTGTAGATATGAACATCTATATATTCCTACTAATTGACCTCCATCCTGCTGAGCCAGAGAAGGGGATGAGATTAGGTCATTTGTGCCATCTGTGTTTGTGTATTTCTGTCAGCTTTACTTTGTATTACTTTTAGGCTGTGCGCATAGGTGTGCACTCTGTATGCGTGGGCACATACATTCCTACTGGGAACGTGTGCTTGATCTCACTGCTTGCTGGGCATGGGGACATGGCAGCAACCTCCCCTCTATGGAGCTATGAGTTTGGCAACTCCTAACATAATCCTCATGAATATTTTGAGGCAAAGTTTTAAATTAAGCATCCATTATTCTTAAATGAATTGTCAAACATCAGACTGAAATAAAACATGAGCTGTAATGGCCTTTAGAATAGGAACCATGGGGAACGTAAATAACAATACCAGATCCTCTTAATAAAGCCACAGTATCTCCATTTCTAGCTCAGTCTTGAGCTCTTCTAGCACTGAAAGAGATAGTCACAGTATGGAAAATGATGGAGGGAAAGCCAACAAGCAGGGGAGGGACGTACTGGGAGGTCTGAAGGCTGTCAGCTCTGTCAGGGCAGAGGACAATTAGATCAATGCAAGGCATATTTGTAGAAGTGTCCTGACCAAGCAGATCAGCCTTACAAGGACCTGGCACCCTCCCAAGCTGCTGACATCCCCTGACCCAGAACAGAGGCAATCAGGGAGGCATGCAGCACGGCCAGCAAGCAAGAAGGATGCACAGAAAAACACGGCCAAGCCCAGAGTGGATCAGAAGGTGGTGTTTCTCCTAATCTCTCCCACCACCAACACCAAACACATACAAGAAGCAGCATTTATAAAAATATCGTTCCCAAAATTGGAAGACAAGGGGGAGGAGGAGGAACAGAGGGAGTATTGACAATGTCAGTATGATAGACAGACATCTACAACACTGGCAGCCCTGATCAGAAACCGAGCCAGATGGTCTTTGTTTGTCAGGTTGGTTAGTAGGTTGGCTTGTTTGTCTTAATAATAATACCCCGTGGGTTTCTTCTTGTTCACATTTTGCATTGAGTCATAAATTTTTTCTGTCAAGTTTTTCTTCAACAAACTTATAGCATTGCTTAGAAAATCACCTCCTTCTAATACAAAATGAAGCCTGAGATTCTCCTGTGTCCACAGGAAATGATGCTTAAAGAAAATAATCATCATCAAGAGCCACACAAGAAAATTATTGCACCATCCCTTTTCCAAGAATAGAGGAGAGTCTACATTCTTAGACGTCAGGTGAAGAGGTTTCCCCTCCTCATCCTCTCCTTTGGCCAAAACAAGTCAAATTACTCATCTGTGAGGAAAGACTAAGTTTTCCTTAGCTACAGGACAGGCAGGGTATGAGGAGACCACAGAGATCCAATACTGCCTGCACCAACTCCACTGCTAGTCATGTACTTGGTCTGCAAGTAGATTTGCTGTTGCTATAATCAGGAACGGACTGCAAAGGGCCTGAGGCAAAATAGCAGGATCCCTCTATTTGAAGGAATGTGTGTGTACACTGGGTACATAAACCAGATCTGACATCCAAAGCAGTAGACAAAATTAATAGAAAAAGAAAAGAATGCTATTTGTGACTGAAAAAAAACACCTTAAAATTAGAAACAAGAAAAGAGAATCAGAGAACTATATAATCCTGTTGCCTTGTCTCTTCCAGTGTTTTGAAATACCAACAAAACCCACCACGACATCAATGTTTGAAATGCAGCACATACCCAAAATATTTTTACAGTGGCTGTTCACAAGGAGGGCTAAGCTCTACTGCAGCTAAGCCAGATTTATCAGTTCTGCAGTTACCTGCAGAACGAGATATATGTGTCTGAGAGATCAAGTATTACAGCCTAATAGGCACTCCAGAAAAAAACAGCCTGACCAGACTAAAAGCTCGGGTGCTTAGTGGTAACCTGCTCATTAATTACCTTTTTCACACAAGTAATTTATTTACTTTTTCATTATCATTATGATATCACAACCCACCTTTCCTGGCCTACCTGCACCTTCTCTTCTCTGGGGACTTGTCCACACGGAGATGGATGTGGGGAGCAGGAACCCACCACTGGTAAAAGAACACCAGGTCTCAGCCTGAAGCCACAAGCTGTGCACTAAACACAGGCACATAATATATTCTTGAGGCAAGAGTAGCTTTTCTTAGTGTTTGCTCGAGCTTTCAGTCACAGGAATTAGTGGCAGTTAATGCAGTGATGTAAATCGGGCCCTTCTCACGCTCTGTTACAGCTGTGTATTCTCCAGACCCCCAGTGCATTTACTGACTTCTCCTCAGGGGAAGACAAGATTTTCAGTTTAAGCTGGTGACCACCAACTAGCACCTACTGACTCCAGTGTCTATGGGCTCCCACTGATTTGACACAACAAACTTCCCCCATGAGGATCCCTGGGGTAGAGGGCAGCAGCAGCACACAGCTCTTCACAGGACATGCTTGCTAGTTCCCTGCCAGAGTTTCATCCATTCCCAGGAAGGACCTCGAGTTCCTTGTGAAGCAGCAAGCTCAGCAAACCAAGACAACAATCAGAGGGCCTTGAAGTACAGCTCCTGAGAAACTTTATTTTTATCTTTAGATGAGCTAAAAAGAGAGCATTCACCTTCCAGTTTCCTAACTGCAGCTACTTTGAATCAGGTCCATATTATTTAATTGTATTTTTTCAATGTTAAATTAAACAATTCCTTCATTTAATGCTGAAAATTATTACAGATACCAGAAGGATTCTGGTGCTTCCCCTTGAAATGCACACATTGGATTAAACCTTTGGATGCAATGTCTGAATTAAAGTAGATCATTGCAAAGAAATAATTGCTAAATTTAACCCTATATGAGGAAAACAGTGAAGGTGGTAAATTACGGAACAAGGCATGTAGGATTCAACTTCAGTCCCTTATCAATATTAAAGTACTTGGGACAGAGGGACACATGTAACAGCACATAATTCCTTCATCTAAATGCTCCCAGCACAGCCTAAGTTCATAAGTAATAGTCATCCAGCTCAGCATTGCTCTGTGGGGCCAATGGGCAACCCACAATCCATAAGGCACCAGAAGGTGGCCTGTGAACTGATTGCAGAAAAATAATTAAGAAACTAAACCGAAACACATACACACCACCCAAGGCAGCTGGCAGGTGCTTATGTCAGTGTCTGCCCACAGGCACCATTTGCTCTCTGGATGCTGGTGCTCAGATCAAAAAGGCTTGTAGATACTTTGATTCTAAAAGATTGAGAAACGTTCATTTAGCTTTTGTGAAATAGTGCAGAGATGTGACTTTGGTTCCCACAGCCTGCACCACCTTCCACTGTAGTGAGGAATGTGCCACCTCCTCCCCGCTGTCCCTCCATCACACAGAAACTACCGATAGGATTTTCCCTGGCCAGCAACAGAAGGTCAAACCTGCAAAGTCTGCATCTCTAGTCACATTTCCTCAAAACTCTTCCCCACCCTGCATTAGTGGGGGCAGGACATGTCACTGCTCCAGCAGCAATGTTGCTTCACCCATCCTCCCTGGGCTCAACCCACTGAGAGTTGAGGAATAGGTCAAGAGATGTCTGATCCTGAACGGTCTCCAGTGCAATGGGGTTAAACCACAGCTGCAACCAGCGGGATGCACTCTGTCCAGTAGTTTAATAAAAGGTGAAAGGACCCCATTATTTATGAATTTAGCATCTTGACATCACCAAAAGAAAGTAAAGATTGAGAAATAATAACATACAAAAAATATTTTCTAGTTCTTCTAACTCCACAGTTTTCCAGTAAGCAGTTAGCATGAGCTGCTAGGACTTACTGGGTACACATGTTTAGCTGATTGATAGATTTTATTAGCAAAGCAGATTTTTCTGTTTCAAAAGCTATTCCATTCTCCAACTAGGGGTATGAGTGTTGTTTCTTCCAGTAAAGAAACCAGAATCTTATAATTGCTCAGACAGGAGAAAAATGTGGTTCTGGGATATTATTTATTTTTAAATGACCCTTCATTTAAATAAAAGATGTGCTTTTTTCCTCCACAATTTGTGTGTAGAATCAGGACTCCCCATTTCTCCTTGTTTGGGCTAACAACAAAAAATTGCCTAACAGTTTCTCTAAGAGCCAAGAAAGTCAGCTAGTAATCATGTGGGGTTGTGTGGCCAAGGGTACATAAACTGACTTCATATGGGACCAGCAGTAGATCAGATTGCATGGGGTGGAATGAAATAAAAAAATCCCAGAAGTCTAGTTTCTTTGGAAATATACCAAAACTGTCTCACTATACCAACCTGGCACATCATATGTAAAAAAGTGACTATTTCCTACTACAGTATATGGGGTGTTTTATAGAAGTCAAAAAATCAGAATGGCCTTAGTTTGACATCGTAAACACAATATACTGTAATGTCATTGAGAGATTACTTGTTAACCTACTTGTCTAAAGATTAAATGTTGAAATTGAGCACACAGACCTACCTACAGTTCCCCTCTGAGCACAGACATGCCAGGAAAATCTCATTGCCGTACAACTTGGAAATAATTACAATAACTATGTAATAGTAGAAACCACTTCTGTTTAATTCGCTGATATTATTTACGTCGGCCCAGAGAGTTTACAGCACTGGGAAGTGACTCCATGAGAATGACATGTACCTGTGCAACAAATCTTGTCCCTGTGCAACAAATCTTGTCCTTGTCTCCATCAACAGCTATTTTCCTGCTTGCTTTGAAAGAATAGCCATGTTTGTGGCTACAGTTTATTCTTCCTCCCAGGGGCTCTCTACCTGCAAGGGGCCTGGGGCAGCACAGTGGGGATACCGCTGCCAGGGCAGGGCAGGGCAACCAGCTCTGCAATAAGGCACCTCTTCATTTTGGGTTGGCATACTTGATGCCATCCAAGGTTTATTTTTTTATTTCCTCCTATTCAAGATCAGGCCTGCAATTGAAAGTTTGTAGGTCAAAGGGTTGCAAAGGATTAATAGGTATCTCTATGCAGCTGATACAGTTTTAGCTTCTGGTGATAATGAATAGAAGTGATCTGCTGTGTTTTGGATGCAGTTGTAGGCTTGGCAACAGGGCAGGAGGGAGAGAGCTGTCACTGAAGTCCATGAACCCAGAGTCAAACACTTCAACTGTTAAAGTTACTACATTCTTAATGAATTCGTATATTTAGCAAGATTAGATCCTCTTTTTTATGAGGTTGCACCTCATGTATTCGAGTTCATTCATTATTCCTGCTGAAAAAAAAAAACCAAACATTTTTTCCAGCACAACGTACAGATCACCAGCAGCCTGGAGGCACTTCTAAGAATAAGTTTCACTTCTAAGAATAAGTGACAATGGTAATTAGAAGATGTCACAGACAAAGAGCTAATAGGATTTTAGGCAAATTCAGTTTGTTTTTTTTATGTAAATCTGTATTTGTAAAGATTATTTTCTCATAGATTACCTTGTGAACTCTGAAAGAGAAACATGATGTCTTCATCTCATATGAGATGCCTCACCTTCTAGAGCTATAAAATATGAAATGAACAACAGCAGTTAGATCTGATACTTGCTCCAGCTCTGGTTTCTGCCCACCACTCCTGCATACCTAGCTTTCGAAATAGCTTTCTTGTAGCTGCATCCAAGTGAGGGCAAATCAATCATGCCTGTAGGAGCGTTGCTCTCACAGTTAATGGTTAATAGATATATGTAATGAAGGTGGCCTTCCTTACAAAAGAGATCCAGACAACCAAGATTCTGCTTATGTCACTTGCTCCTAAAGTTCAAAGGTATTTCTGAAAATGGGAATCAGACACAAAGATTTACATGTTCTTTTTTTGCCTTGTATGGTTATCAACATGTAGCAATTAACTCAGCTGCATTCTCATTACTGTTGACTGTCCCCACTGAGCGTCACTGGGTCTCACGGTTTGCTCTTGTTGCTACATTCCTCAGCTGCACCAGATGTCAGCTCCTTTGTTTCAGAAGGGCTGAAACCTCCTACCAAGAGAGAGAAAGTCTACATCCCTTTTTTAACCTCTCTTGATTTTTTTTTACCTTCTCTTGTCATGAAGGGACAGAATGCTGATGAGTTTAACTCAGTACAAGGTTATTCAAGTTATCTGCTTCCCATTAGGTATCACTGTGCAGTGCTGAATTATTTATTCCAGCTTCCTGGGCAGGTGTGTGGCAGATTTCCATACAAGCTTTAATGGGAATCAGATTGCCAGCTTCAAACCCAAATTCTTCATCTGTACCACAGCATGACTGTGCAGTGTTGCTGAGCAAGGGCGGGGTGAACAGCTATGTAAGAACAGACCGCACAGTCACAGCTGGAAGAAGTATGCGGGTCTCACTTAATAAAACTTGATAGAAAATATTTGTAGCTATACAAAAATACCGACAAAGCCATCAAAATTATACACCTCACATAACCAACACCATTCTGTCCCTAGGATGGGCAAGTACCATATTTCGAAGCTTGATTATCAATGGGGACTCAGAGCACACAGGAGTGTGTATGCGAAGCACCTGCTGGTAGATGCAGCTGAGGGTAGCACAGATCCACAAGGATACTCCTCGTATGCAGGCTGTCTCTATTTGCATTTCCAGGTGGAAATTCAGAGTAGCAACATACCCAGGACAAAGGGCATCTGGAAGATATGAATGAGCCAAGACAAACCAGGTGGGACCCTCAACCCTAACACAATCTCACTAGAAGTACTAGAGGCTATATTCATTTGACAGACAGTCTGTGTGCACCTAAGCAGGTAACCCCATGCCTCCTCTGCAGTCAACAGAGCTCAGGTCACAAACATTTAACCCAAAAGGAGGTGCTGATGCCAGGTCCCCTGACCATTGCACACTTACTGAGAAGTGCCCCGACAGTCAGGTCTAACACAGGCAGCAGAAGCAAGCTGCGATGGACCACACTGTGGGTGAATGATCTACAAGAGCTTTTCACATTAAAGTCAGCTCGTGTGGTCTCATCAAAGGGCTTGCCGAGGCCAGCAACCCCAGGTGGCAAGGCAGCAGGATCTCAGTGGTACCAGTGCTACTAGATCTGTTTGAGGAGTAGGTGGTGGGTACTCCCTGGGTGGTGGCTCCTGGCAACACTTTCCCTGCCAAGTCGACTGCTTAACATTTATCCTACCCAGCCCACATTAGGAACTATGAGATATACTTTCTGCAGAGCACAGTACACACCTAAATGCCCAGAAAAAAAAACCAATCTCTTCACAAAGAAATAATAGAATTCCTTCATTTATTCCCTGCCAATGTCATATATGACTCAAAGTCAGATGTTAAAATAAAATGGCCTGATTTTTACTGCCACTATTTGTGCTGATTTGGTCAAAATAAAAACCCCTTACAAACAACAGAATACTGCACAACTCTACAACAACAAACCAGATTAATGTAAAAGAACAAAAAGCTGATACAAATTGACAGTGTCTGTATTTGTGTCTTTGAATAGATAAATATCTGTGATTATTACAAAAGGGGTAGAGACAGCAGTTTCACTGAAGAGTCATTGACTGAAGGGTCCTCACTTTCTCCCTATGCGTGCACAAATCAAATGACTGCAAGGCCAGCTTAGCTGCCTTCCTTGCCAGCAGGGCACAGAGGGATGGCTCAGAAGCGATGGACTCAGTTATGGAGAGGGAGAGCTGTGCCTGAACACTAACTGAGTTTGTGATGCCACAGCTTGAACATGTCCCAATGTCAGGGAAACCTTTATCACAGTGGAGCAGATAAAACCACTTAGTTTTGAAATCTCAGAACTACCTCAAATAACCAAGTCTTTAAATGAATTTGAAACACCTCTAAGGTGGCTTCCGTAGGTCCAGTTTCCCAGGGTAACATACACCCTCAGGTGAACCAGGTACTTGGGGACAACCTGCATCTTAATTACTCACTTAAGAAAATAAAATAGAAATGGAAAGAACAAGGTAAAGTTCCATTTTGTTTTTTATTTCTATGCACAACATAGAATTCAATACCTGATCCATCTCCAAATGAGGTGCTTCAAACCATAACTACCCTTGCAAATTAACTCAGTGAGTTACATATTGAAAATCGAGTTCAGAAATGAAGTGGAATTTCAGCAATTAAAGCTTATTCAGAAACAGACTTGCACACATGATCAGAATTAGCAATCACTGGACAACACAGGGTGGTGCCATGGGATGCAATAAACATGAGGGCCTTGGTGAAAGGGTTTTGCAGATCTAACTGCAAGGTACACACTCCAGTTCTCCAGGAGAAAGTGTAATCTGTGAACTAAATTGCTACTATCTAGGAAAAAGTTTCCTATTCCACCAATTTCATTTCCATTTAGCATTGCTTCTGCTCAAATCTCTTTCTTTTCCCAGTTCACCAATCTGTTCACATTTGTCATTTTTTTCACCTAGTTTCATCTTTGTCCATGTAGGAATCCTCCCACTCGATGATATGAAAAATCCACATCTCCATCTGCCTTTACTGTCTTCCTCACACTCGGGCATTTCTTCAAATCAGCTGATTTCCTAGGGTATGTAAATAAGTCTGCACCTTTATCATTTCTCTCCTTTCCTTTCCCCCACAAAAATACTGTCCTAAACAATGCACCCTTTGCTTATTCTCTAAATGATCATCTTCCTACCTGTTTTTTCGAAACATAAATAATTTCCAAGCTGGCCCCAGCACCATTATCTCTGCTGCCCTCTCACATATTGCACGGTCCAAAGCACAGACACTTGCTTCCCCCTAGTCCTCCCTGTAAGCTCTGTGTCCCCTTGTTGAAAGCACAACACTCGTGAAAACCCAAATCCAGAAGCATGGACCTAAAGCAGGTTTTTCAACCCTCCTATGCCAGAAAAGAACAATATTCTTAAAGAAGCATTATCCTTGTTATTCTACCTCTATTGTGTTCAGGCTTCACTGAATGGCAAGCCAGACTTTTTAAAAGGATCTGTGATGAGCACTTGGCTTATTAACTACTGTAGAAAGTCTTGGCTTGGAGATGGCAAAGGTTTTCATGACCAGTACAGACAAAAATCACCCTTGCTGAAAAAAATAAGTTCAAAACAAAGGCCATTAGAATACAGTTTCCTCCTTTTTTTGTCACTTCCTATTCATGATGGATTACAAAAGGCCCTTTATATATCCGCCCTTCAGAGACAAAAGGTTTTAAGGCTGAAAGGACCACGAGACAGCAGATCTAGGTATCCATCTCCATAACATACATGCGGGAGATGACATACTTACTTGTCAGAAGTTTCTTGCCCCATGGGACCGGAGCAGACATCTCCTCTGCCCAGTGCCACCAGCACACTCCTTCCTTCACAAACTGCCCTCTTTTAGAAACTACCCGACTTGTGACCACTTTTGACATTTGAGGAAGCCAGGTTGGTTTTTTTTCCCCCACAATTATTGGCACTTGTTCTTCAGGAATGTGAACATTTCACTTCTGCAAGCCCCAGTCCTCTCTTGGCTTTCCCATCTTTTTTTCCCTGCTTTAATTTAAGTGCCTTTTCCCCAGACCCCATGTGCCACAGCACCTCATTCCTTGATGCACACACTCAGCTTCTCCAAGCCCAGTTACCTCTGCACTCCTCTTCCCCCAACACTTGCTGTCAGGGGGGTTGCTGAGTATAGCTGGGTTTTCAAAAGCAACAGTAAATAGCAGCACCTTTGAGCATTCATAATGAAAAACAATACAGTGATTGATGATGCCTAAAAGATTAAATAAATACTAATTTCTCTGTATCAGGCTCCCAGTAACTCTTGGGAGACAGGACTTGGTGCTTTTTTGCTGAGCAATAGAGATGGAGAAAAGTATGAGTGGTCATCCCAGAGTATGGCACAAAAGAGGCAGTTATGATCTTGAAATGAGGAGACTTCATTCAAAGGGACAAATAAAGTAATGAATTACGATATCCTGGTGGCAAAAGGGCTATTACACATGAAATAAACAACTTTAATGAGGTTGTAGCCCTAGATTTATAGTCTCATCTCCATGCGCAGGATTTCAGGTGCGTAACTCCATTAACACTAATGTGATGTGCACAATTTAAGTCCTGCACACCAAGACGAGGTGCTGCTGCTAAAAACAAGCTTCGGGGAAGCTCTCCCATCTAGCTCAACAGAGCACTCCAAAAGAGAGATGCTCTTTTGTACCTGATCTGATCAGTTTGCAGGATACTCAAGTACAAGCACTCGCTGTGAATACTCTGTACAGTGGATAGTATGACTTTTTTGTCTGTTCCTCCAGATTTTCCAGGGCATCAGCTCTCCTCTGCTAGGAATAAATTCCTGCTCTCCAGATACAGTCAGTGAATCCTTGACTTCAGTCACCACCACCTCTCACTTCCAAATTGTGGAGCAAGAGGCAAAGACTTCTCACCCCAGATATACTGAAACCTCTCACCTCGCACTCTTCTCCCTGGCACATTATGGGGGACAAAGCACAGGCTGAACAGAGTGGCTCAGCTCACAGATAAATTGCATTTGGCCTACAGGATCTGGGCTGAATGCTGTCTATGCTACACACAAGAGAGAAGTGTGAAAATACTCCAGCTAGCTGGAATATCACAGCAGTCCAGTAAGGTGAGTTATCTCAGGCAAAGATTCATCCCACTGAACTTCTTGCTCCCAAAGCCAGCTCTGGTCTGGCCTGTGCCCTCGCATGGCACTATTTAGCTCTGAAAGAAAACCTCACGGAACCCAAAGCCAACATGAAACATCATTGAAGACAGTCTAGACTTTCATGGGGACAAAAAAAAAAGCTTAGCACATACAAAATACAGGACAAAGTAGCTCAGTATTTTAAATCTGTAAATGTATCAGCTGTATTCAGGAGCACAGTGCATATTACTGTGCCCCAGTGGGAATATGCCAGCTGAGATCCTGGGATGCTGCTTTTTTACCTGCTATTTGATAGTGGCACTACACTGCAATCACCAGCTGAAACAGGCAGCAGCTTATACGATCATGTTTTTTAGCAAGAAATGAAGAAAATGTTCTTGGAATGGCTTTCTTGCCAGTGAGTAGTAAAAGCTATTTAAATCTGAGTAACACCACAGCATATCTGCTGGTGGTGGAATAAGGTGCAGAGGCTGCAAGCAGAACTACAATGATAAAACATTAAATACCAATGTGACTTTCGACATTATATTATGCTCTCCTGAGAGTTGTAATTCTTTATAGATAAGAAGCATTCAGAAAAATGGAATTGAACCCCTCATCACAAATTTTTTTCTACAATAATAAAAATGTAATTTTACTAGAAGTCATGGGGACTCCTATGTTCTTAATAAACTTAAAAGATTTTTACAAGCTAATGTTAAAACTGACTGAAATGCCATAGACATTTACGTTCACATAAGTATGGTCTGAAAGCCATTCACTTTAGTTTTGTGTTGTAATGGTTATAAGTCTTGTATTCCTAATACTCACAAATTTCAACAGTACGAAATTCTGATATCATTCCTGAAAAGTCCATGTTCAGACAGAATCCAACAGTTTTTCCATCAGCTTTAGTGGCAGTAGGCTTAAAGCTCAGAAGCATTAACTCTGATAGACATTAAAGACAGAGAAAATTTACTGTTTAATCTAATTTAGCTCGCACAAGAACATTCTCTACAAGGCCAAGGTTATTAATGGCAGCACAAGTAGCCGCATTTATGCAGAGGACACTTAACATTTTCCATTCTAATATTCTGCTTCAGGATAACTTTGAACAATTCAGGCTAAACATTCCTGATGTTAGCTGTCTGACTAATAGGATCTTTTTTAGGAAGCATTTGCTCAAGGGATTCAGCTATTTCCAAGACTGAGGTTACAGAAAAGAAAAAAATAGAAAAACTACAGCTTCGCATGAAAAGCTCTGGTACTTCCATAAGTAAAACAAGAGTTTTGATCTTCATCCTGCTGAAAATTTGAAAAAAAAAAAAAAAAAGAAGGATGAAAAGGAGCACAGATTATGGCTGAAATAATGTGATGAGCTAATTGCAGAATCAAGACACATAAGAAATTAAAAGCAAGTGCTAAGAAGAAACTAGCCAGAACAACCTTGTCTGGCAGGTAGGGTTATGAGGCTAGGAGCATTCATCACATCTATGCATTTTGGCCTCAACAATGCTTTGCATTTTAGCACGTAAAAAAGAAATCCATGAACACCTTTTTGGTTTAGGTACATATAGCAAAGAATTGCATTGTGCTACTGCTTTCCACTCTCTTAGCTCAGAGAGAGTATATCCGAGCTTCCAACAGAGCTTCAAATTACAGTCTGCATGGCGGTCTACACGATTCATACAATAAAATCTGCTTTACAACACTTTGGAAATTTGAGCCCTCAAGAGACAGGAAAAACTTGAATTGTCAGTGAGATCTTCATCCAGTTTCTCAGCACTAATGGCCTAATCATGTACTATTTTCTCCATAAGATATAATAATCAGGCAATTATACTTAGATTCTCCAAATG
The DNA here is from genome assembly GCA_033558185.1 of Dromococcyx pavoninus. Lineage (NCBI taxonomy): Eukaryota > Metazoa > Chordata > Aves > Cuculiformes > Neomorphidae > Dromococcyx > Dromococcyx pavoninus. The sequence goes on from JAUMJL010000401.1 coordinate 5,968,662, forward strand.
ATATCAAGGACCTGTTGAGCATGAGCTGCACTGAGCACACAAAACACTTTAAATGCATATGACAGACATAGCATGTGTTTTAAGTAGATTAAACTCTGAAAATAGAAAAAAGACAGAATCATTGCTTACTGCACTGGAAGAGTGAAGTACAGGAACTCAAGGGCCTACTCAAAGCATTTATCCAGATCTACCGAATTCAGGTTTAGACGAAGGATTCCCTACTATGCTTATGCCTACATTGCCAGGCAGTTGTGAATGATGAAGCAGTTCATATGTTTCCTGTCAAGAAGAGCGGTCATTTACACAAGAAATTATTCACCCTATGGCTACCAACACCTCCACTGACAATAACGGGATCTGCAAGTTCACTGCTATTGCCTGGTTGACAGGCAGGGATTGTGACAAGAAGAGCTTGTGACTAGTGGGACACGAGACAGGGACAAGCTTCTCTACAGGTGGTTTCCTCCTTTGGGACCACTCAGCCCATAGCTCAAGGCCCTTTCACACTTTGTAGGAGAAAAGCAAAGCTTCAGTTGTCCCAGGAGAGAAAGCAGCAGCTGCCTATGAAGGGGATGAAAAATTTGTACTTCAGCCATTTAAGATTGCTGAAAAATACCATAGTTTCTTCTAATAATGTTGTGATTTAATGAGAATTTTTATGACTCAAGCAATATTCACACCAACAAATGCTATAGGATTTTACTTCTATGCCAGCACATGCAGCCTGGCGACAGCCATAATATGATCATTTTGTGACCATGGAACTGGCTTACTGATTTTCCTTCTACAGATACACAAATTAAGATGCCTGGGTATCCTTCAAAAATAGAAAATCTTCCTTTCAGAGTAAAGGATACATTAAAGATTTGTTGCAGTTTTATTAAAATCAGTTAACAAACAGGAGAGTTTTTCATTTTTAGGTAGCTTGTTCAACTGCAATCTGTATTACCCATCCCAGGATGGATGCTGGTGGATTGGTGGATCATGTAAACCCAGATCTCCACTGCTTCCTCTTCACAAAAACACAGTGCTATGCACAGCTGTTGATATCAGTGTAAGTAAAGGGTTATGTTGATCTCTTCTAGGGAAACAGGCTTTATGAAGTTATGTTGTTGCTTAAACTTCACTCTGATGAGTTCTAAACTCATCATCAAGTTCAACGAGATCTGACAGATCTGTGGACTGAGCCGCTAAGGTACCAGAGTGGACCTGCACAATACACAGCCTAAGAGGGGTTAGGAACAGGCAGATGTAGAGCCACTTGCACAGCCTGCCAGGAGCCAGGCAGCTGAGGCACAGCGCTGGACCAGCCCATGCTCACAAGGGGGAGAGTGAAAAACTCCTGGAGGGAGCAGAAGACATAATGCAGCAGTTATGTGTAGGAGTCATTGTGAACAGCTATTTGTGGTTGAACTGAAGAGACCAAAAAAGCCACATGAAACGAAGTCCATGACTACCTGTTCTCACATATATGTAACTGTAGAAAGTGTTCTTCTATAAAGTGGAAGTTGTTGGGTTTTATCCGTGATTGAACGCCTAATTGTACCAGAAACCTAGACAGTGCTAGAACATGACTTCAGGAGTCACATTAAAAATTATGAAATTGAATATGACCTTCTAATCCATGTAACAATGTTGTTAACATTGTTGAATCTGGTAATTGCTAATCCTTTTAGAAACCAGTTTTTCATAGCTAGTAACAACAGATTCGCCTGACTACTGTGTTATGTTACGTGCTACAGTAACTAATATGACCAAGCTTTCGCTTAAGGCAAGATAAAACAAAAAAAAAAATCTGTGTGCAAGTCACACATTCTGTCCAGAGCAGAAACTGCTCGAGTGTTACAGCCTACTGTAAGACAAACTAGCCTTGATCATCATATGGTTTACTTCTAAAATAGATAAAATGGTTATTATTAGTTAGATTTCATTTTCAGGTATATTTATTACCACATCTTGAAACAGGTAAGCCTGTTGCACCTGGTGCATTCCAGTTATGTAATACGTTTTCTTACCTCAGATGCAATCTGCAAGCTAATAATTAAATTGGCTAATGTTAAAGAAGCCAACTGAAAGATTTGGGAACAACAAAAAAAAACCCAAAACTAATTCTGTGACAGGTAAAAACTACTTTGAATCCTTTGCTTTGTTTCCAAACATCAGCATATGCAAACAAGTAAACACCACAAGTGGGATGAGACCCCTGAATCTTTCAATCTGCTTTCAACTTTCTAACCTGTTGGATATGACTCTGTCACTTTTACTGAGATACAAGATAAAAATCACACACCGAATGAAGAAAACGGGACACATTTTTGCATATCAGACTAAATTTGTATTGCACAAATCCAGAAGAAAAAAAGATCAAAAGCTTGATGTATCCTATATTTAAGGAACACTACCCTCAGCAATGGTGAGAGATTAATAAATCAATCATTTAAACAAGAACGGAAATCCTTGTTGCAAACATTCTTTTCATCTTATAAAGCTTTGAAGTCTTAGTAACTGTTTCTGCTGGATAAATACATTGCCGCTCTTCCTTGCATACTTTACTGACACCCAAACACCTTTTAATATCATTGTCAAACAGATGTGGCTACTTTTCCTTCCATATAAGTGTTTGCTTTAATTGAAATAAGACACTAAGTTTCCTCTCACTTTGGAGCCTTTTGCCAAAGTCATCGTTCTTAAAGATCTCCTCTGCAGCTTTGTGCAATTCGCTATCACACAGCATATGACAAGATGAGTCAACAATCTGGTCTGTCAATTAAAAGATCAAAAACTAAAACACAGGCCCAAGTTTGTATAAACTCCTTAGAGTTGTAAAATAGGTATGAAAAGCTTCTGAATTGCTCTACTCTGGGGTAGTCCCACAGAGCAACCCCACCATTTCCTCAGCACTGCCAATCCATTCAGTACCCTGCCACTGAAGAGAAGGGGCATGAGAAGGTCACAGAATCACAGAATGATGAGGGTTGGAAGAGACCTCTGGAGATCATCCAGTAAACCCCCCCCTGCTAAACAGGTTCACCTACAGCAAGTCACACAGGAACTTGTCCAGGTGGATTTTGGGTATCTCCAGAGGAGACTCCATAACCTCCCTACGTTGCCTGTACAATAAAGAAGTTTTCCACACATTCAGGTGGAACTTCCTGTGCTCCAGTTTAAGTGTTGTCCCTTGTCCTGCCACTGGATACTCTTAAGAAGAATGGCCCCACCCACTTGACATCTGTCCCTTGGATATTTGTAAGCATTGATAAGAACTCCTCTCAGTCTTCTCCACGCTAAACAAACCCAGGTCTCTCAGCCTCTCCTCATAAGACAGGTGCTCCAGTCCCCTAATCATCTTTATGGCCTTCCGCTGGATTCTCTCCAGTAGTTCCTTATGTTTCTTGAACTGCGGAGCCCAGAACTGGTCATCGTACTCCAGAAGCGGCCTCACTAGGGCAGAATAGAAGGGACCCTCGACCTGCTTGCTACACTATTCTTGATGCAACCCCGGATACCACTGGCCTTGGCCACAAAGGCACACTGCTGGCTCGTCATCTTGTTGCCTACCAGGACTCTGAGATCCTTCTCCACAGAGTTGCTTTCCAGTCAGTCATCCCCTACCTGTATTGGTGCAGCAAGTTATTCCTCCCAAGGCGCAGAACCTTGTGCTTCCCTTTGTTGAACTTCATTAGGCTCCTCTCTGCCCAACTTTCCAGAACGTCGAGGTCTTGCTGAATGTCAGCACAGCTTTTTGGTGTATCAGGCACTCCTTCCAGTCTTATATCATCAGCAAACTTGCTTAGGAAACACTCTGTTCCCTTATCCAGGTCACTGATGAATATATAGAACAAGACCAGGTTAAGTATTGACCCCTGAGGAACACACTGGCCAGAGGTTTCCTCTGTGCCACTGATTGCAAAGCTGAGCTCTGCCATCCACCGGTTCTCAGACATCTCACTGTCTGCTCATCTAACCAACACTTCCTAAGCTTACCCATGAGTATGCTGAGAGAAATAGTGGCAAAAGCCTCGCTGAACTGGAGGCAAAAAACATCCACTGCTCTCCCCCTCATCTACTCAGCCAGTCACAACATCATAGCAAGCTATCAGATTGGTCAGGACCATACCTGACACCTGAGCAACTGAAACTTCCACTGTCGATTTGATGTTTAGCTCAACGAAATTTGAAATATCTTTCCAGTTGCAGACAGTTTTCCAGATGAATTCATGGAAAAGGAAAGCACATAATGACAGAAGGCACTGGAGTTAGAGCAGCATGGTCTTTTTGCTTAAAAATAAACACGCTGTGGGCAAAATCCAAAGAAAATTAAGAGGAAGTATAAAATTCAGGGGAAGAAAACACACAGGCATGGAAAATCATGAGGAACATATCTTTCACCCTAGGGCTGGCAAACTGGATGAGAACAAGTTCTACGGAGAGCAATCTGATTCCCCTTACTGCACACATTGCACATATTTCAGCCGGTGATATTATTTGCATCACCAGCTCCTAACGACTTCTTAACAGAGCACCAGGAGTCCTTGGACTATAAGTGAGGAACATTAAATAGTGCCTGCTTCTTAAAGATGTTTCAGATTGTCACCAGTGATTTGCCATATCAGAGATTCATCATAAGACAAAAAATCAGGCAATATTGACCAACAAGATTAACAAATTAATCTGTGCTCAGAAATTTGCACAGCATAAAGAGCATAAATACAAAGGTGCCAGATGTTCTTCACAAGTATTATTGGCTGCCACTGCCAAACCCATCCAACCTCTTTATTAGCTCCAAAAAGGAACTGCAACCTCACTCAGACCTTCTCTACTCTGTATTCTGCACACTTGTTGACATCGGCATAAATGCTACCCATTCTTACCTGGCAGTACCTTATACACATGCTGTTCAGCTCTGCACACAAGTCCAGCCTTTGACAGGACAGAGAGGAGTAGAAATTCATCCTCTAAAATGTTTTAAATATTTGGAGGAACATCACGTGGAGCCAAGAAGAAAAAATACATGATAAGCCGTGAAGAAAGGGGAAAACCATCCCAGTTTACCTCCATGCAGTCACTGGTTGAATGCTTATAGTTTAGTTTGGCTCAGTGTTGAGAATCCCAAAAGCAGAATGGAAATCACATCCTCATGTTGAGATAAGGGCACATCGGGCATATCTGGATTACAGAAAAGCTCTCCCATTTTGTTTCCCTTAAATATTAATGTTAAAGGATTAGTTTCCGACAACAGCTGTGGCACTGTCTACAGATGAAAACAGAGTTGGGACAGAGGACCACACCGTCCCATAAGAAGAGAGACATGGCACTATGGCCAAGCTAGTACTAGAATTTCGGGAGAAGGCACTTCACATACCACATGGAGTCAAATTCTCCATACAATTAGAGCATTTTACAAATAGCAGTGGAACGGATGCAAAAATGTCATAGCAAAATTGGAGCTATACTGGTGAAGATCTCAAGTATCAAACAAATAGAAGAAATACAGGTTTCTTCCAGCATTAAAACTAAAATAATCATCCCCTTTTTCTCCTTTCAAACCTCGCTTTTGAAAGACTTGCACATCTGCCTTAGAAGACTTGCCTGTAAGATTCATTCAGATCAGAGTTAGATTCTAAAATAACATTTTCTCTTACAAAGATTTTAACAAAAACCAATTACAAAACAGTTATCTTGACACAGACCTGCAAGGTCAGAGGAATGACATTAGAGACCATAGCTAGATGTGGACTACGTGTATAACTGCAGGGAAGATTTTCCCTTATGTGCATATTTTGTCCCTTATGTGCATAATAAATTACCTGTGGACACATGATGGAAATGGAAATACAAAGCAGAGGTCTTGCCTGCCTCTGAACGAAAAGAAGTTCTAAGTTCTTTAGAAGCAATTTTTATAGACCGTTACATCACTACATTTTTATTAGTATACAGAAAAGCTTTTCACATCCAAGGAAGGAGAAAGAAAGAGGTAGTGCTATGATAGTTAGGAATTGAAAGGACAGGTCTTATGGTGAATGAGCTGTCAGCTCAATCACATTAAGAAGAGAACATGTAAAAGCAAAGTTCCAGGAATGCAGAGATAGTGGGGTAACCTCACACCAAACCCAGCACGGAGACACAGCCCCATCTCTTTTAATTCCTCATGTCCAAAGCTGTTGAGTCTCATTTATAGACCAAGAGCTTTAACTGACTCCACTTCCCTCACTCAGGGAGGCTTCCTCTAATTTCCACAGTGATTCAAAACAGCACAGACAAATCATCTCCAAAGTCTACTCACACCTCACCTACTTTTGTATCTCATTCCCGTCTGACTCAGATCCAGACCTTTAGAAGCCACAAATCTCTACCAAAGCCTTTTATTTCTTCATGGACTTTTGACATATAGCGCATTCGATCTAACCATACAAAATTTGCCAATCTCACTAAACTCCATCACAGTAGAATATTACTGCCCTCTTTCTCACACTTACATCCTCAGAGAACTAATTCAAAACACACAGCTTGTTTTTAAACTATTCCAAGTACTTATTTTGCTAACACCTCCATTGCAGACCTTCTAGCATGTATAATGTTACTGCTGCTTCCTTCTATACACAGTCACTACAGAGTCAGTCCTTTATTCTCAGTTATCCAGAAGATCGTTTTTCTCTCTCAAATATCTCATCTTAGTCTAATTATCTGCTCCTACTTCTGTTCCCTGGTGGTTATTTTGGTCCTTCAGTAAGCTAGAAAATTAACACAGCTTGAATATTATTTGCTTAGGAAATAAAACTCAATCCTCAGGCACTATAGTGGGATACTTAACTGATCTTTGATTTCAGAGAAGTTCACTGTATGTAAGCTAATACAAGGGTGCCTGAAGTTTCCAAGGCAAAACATCAGACTGGCAATTTGCCAGATATGCAAGGGCTGAACAAAATTTACATAAATACTGCAATCACCATAGTTTACACTGGGAAAAAAATTAGTTCTTGGTCTAACCTCTAGTTCTTACACACTTCTGACTGTCCAAAATATCTACATTAGAGGTTGAAATATTCCATGCTAGGTCCATTTTTAGAGGGTATTATTTATTTTAAAGCACCAAACCACACTCCTTCAGCCTTTTCAGGCTCTCCGAACTCATCACACAATAACAGGTAAGAAAGAACTCAAGAAAAAAAAACAAATTAATGACAGTAACACGAGTTGCAACGTATTAAACCTTTAAATGAACACTCTTGTTAAAAGAATAAATTTAGCCCAAGTTCAGGAATACAGGCACAATCAGGTGGCAAAGTTAATGCAGAGCAGGTATGATGTCCATTTACACCACACTGCTGCACCACGTTAGCTACTTGTACAATTTCTGTCATGAAGACCTCAGCAGCACCACTGGACTTCAGTCCAGTTGGTAGTGGCAACAGAAAATGGTAACACAGCTTAGCATGACACTGTGGGGATCAGTCTCCACATAAGACTAGTTTTGTCTGATCCGAATGCGAAGCCTATGAAATACTTGCGATATGGAAGGTCCATCGCACCAGATTAACTAAACAGATTAAAACACAAACGAGCGACTGCTGTGACTTGCACATTGCGGTTGGAAGTTCTCAACCCAAACTGAGAAACCTTAAATTTCTTCTGTGAAGTCAGCTATACTGAACGTTTGTAAAAATTTGTTTTTATTTCAGATTCCAAGTTAAATAAAATCTGTATTATTCACTATGACTGAACACAACTGCCAAACATTCAGAAAGTCTGAGCGACCACAGAAAATTCCAGTTCAATTGAGCCAACAAATAAGGAAATATTAAAATATCATTAAAATTTGCCTTTATTTTTCTTACAGGAGAATTCTACACAAACCAAGATGACTCTTTTACAAGACTCTTTTCCCAATATACTAAATTTTCAAGAGAATCATGAACAGCATAAAGCTGTAAATAACTTTTCCTGTTGAGGGATATAGCAAAGTTTCTTCAGTTGTTGTAATCTTGGAGAGCCTGAGCCATGAAAAGTTTGCCCAGGTTCTGCGCATTGAACTCCTTAATATTCTGGCAGTAGGTATTAATTTGACCTGTCAATAGGAAAGAAGAGTAAATGCTTGTCAGTTTTTAAACATCCTAGGACATCATTTTTTAAAAGGTAAATGCGCATGCATCATTCACGATTTTTACAGAGAAGCAACTAGAACAGCTCAAATACTCTACACTTCGGAGTTTTAGATTTTCAGTATTCCCAAATACGTTTTGGAGGAAGAAGAAACAGGTAAACTGGCATGCTCAAAAACCTCTTAATATTCCTACAATTCTATTACATACTATTTCTGAAAAGACACGACAATAAAAAGAATAAACAATTCTCGCTGCTGTGTTGGAAACTTAATCACATTAAATGTTCAATTTAGTTGCTCTGAAAATACCACAAGACTGAATTTCAGTTTTGTTCTTGAATCTGCTGTACCTATTAAAATACTTGTAACAAATATTTTTCAGCAGCAGATTGTAAATTGCGGTACTACTGTTTGACATTTTGCTAGCCTCTTTTTTCACCTAATATTTCACTTTATTAGCTATTTCAAAAATCATCAGGGTATGAAGACTTGTCAATGCTTTACAAATCAAACACGCCCACCAAAACATTTTTATACATGTACTGCTACAAGTTATTTCCCTTGTTAGCTAGGAATAGCAAAACCTGAAACCAGTTTAACCAAAATTAAGGCTGTTTAGAAGACAAATAAACTCTCAATTTAAGTTTTTCAATGCCTTAGAGACAAAAGAGCTAAGTTTTATTCTTTATCCATAAAATTTACTTCATCTGAGTTGAAGTGGATGCTTTCAATTCTTCCCCTGACTATGGTAAAAGAACAAAGAGACTGCTTTGGCTGAAAACTTTTTTTTTCCTTTAAGTACAACAGTTTTCAATTCCTCCTCTTAAAAGAGATGATTCATCCTAAGCTATCACTTCCATAAAATACGCGTGTACACACATACACACTTCCGTTGCATTTTTAAGCTATTCTAAATCTGAGTGTTTAAATAATTCAATGTTGCTACGATTCATTAACTGGTAAAAACTATTAAAACAACAGTTTTAAAGACTCTGGAAGGAATAATAAATCAAGAACACTATTTCTTCTAAAAGCAGCACTTACTAGCAGTATGAAACAGCATTAATATTAAAATAATAATCTCTTGGTCACTCCAATAGTTAAGAGTGATAGTTCAAATTCACTGAAGTTTTTTAGTGTCTAAGCAGTCATTTTTGTACACTAAATTACAAGAACTTTGGCTCAATATTCTCAGTACAAAACAAGGTGATAGCTAACTGATGCAAAAAACTTGCTTTGGTTCAACAATTTGCTTTCTCATGACATCTTCAAAAATTTAGATCACTTAGCAGGGCATCTAGGTTTTCTGCTCTCTGTTGCCACCATAAGGCCCCAGATATCTTTGCTTTTCCAAGAGGTACAGGACAGACACTGACTTTTGTACCAAACTGCGACTACATACTGCAGCATAGCAGTAAACTAAAGAAATTGGGGGGGTGGGACCTAGACTTCTGTTTGTTACCATTTCCATTCACCTTGGGATTCAGGAAGATGGGGACAGTTTCCCTAAAACTCTGGCCATGGAAAACAAAGACATTATCCCAATTCTGTGCAAAATTAAAAGTAAAATCTCATCTGCTGTAAAAGCCAGCTCCACACCTAAGTTACCAGTAACTTAGTGCTCAGCCCGCTAACCTGCTCTGAATCAGTAGTTCCAGCACAAACACCTTATTTCTGCCTCTTGTCTGGACAGCCCTTACTTAACTTCTGGAGTTGAGGGAGGAGCTGGGATATAAGTGCAGAGAGCAGCTTATCATCTATAGTAGTCACTTACACCCATTTGTGCAGAAAGCCTGCTCTGTAGGACATTTCTCCAACTGTCATTTAAAATTCCATTTCACTCTCTCAGAACAGCACCTGGAAAGGGCACTAGTTGTTTTTCCTGCCCTTTTGCATCAATCCAGGAGGCACAGATGGTCAAGCAGAAGCTCGACTGTTCGAAAAATTTTTGCTAGGTACCATTGCAAAATAAGAAACAAAGTGAGAAAGTCTCCATCCATCAAATTTAAAGCTTTACGCAGCCATCCTGGCTAAACACAGTGGTCTGCTTTCCAAAAATTACGTATGTTCATATCTGCATGGGTAACATCTCTGTTACTTACCCAGATGGTTTAAAGTTCTTCTATATGCAGAAGCTTACTTTCTAACAGAGGCATGAACTGCCTATTAGCAATAGGGCTGTTTTTCTTAGCTACCATTTTCTGTCATTGTTTTGGGATTTTTTTGATACTTCAGACACTGGGCCTATAGGTCACAGGTTGAAACCACTGCCTTTGACCAAATGAAGGTCAGTATTTGAAATACTACCAATGCCAAAACATCAGATCCACAATGGCAAAAGCAATGAAAAATTAAGATGCTTTCTAAGGTAAATACTGCACTTTTTCCCAAACTAACATTCAGCCATGAAAAGATGAGTTGAAGATACTGCTAGAACGTTACCAGCAATAAGGAGTGACTCCATTCTTGGAGGGGGCTGTGGTGGTTTAAAAAGTTTATTGATGTCTTCCTCAGGAAGAGGGGGTTCTCCTCGGCTTTGACGCTGTATATTTTCTTGCTGACGTCTCTGCTGGTACTGAAAATAAAGCAGCAGAAACAGAATGCAACAGGACTTCCAAAGCAGCAAAAAGTTTTTCTTTTCAGATGCTCTTTACCTAATTCACAAAACTTATACTTATTCAACACAATTCAATTTATTTCAAATAATGCAAATGCAATTCACTATTTATTTCAGTTCACTGGTAAAAAGCACATCCCCAAACCTCTCAAGCTGGCACCTTAAATATGCGAGGCACTGGAAAATTATGTGGTACTGAGGTGGTGGGGTTAATTTTTAAAATTTCTTCCCAGAGAAATACTGTATCTGGTGGAAAGAATACAGCATGGTAGATAAAGGTCTCCACCTCCCCATGCAAAAAAAGGAAAACGAGGTTGGAATATGTAGGTATGAGAAGCCTTTACCTCAAAGAGTCACACAAACCAGAAATACTCAATTTTATGCAAGTTAAAGGTAAAAACAATATTAATATGAAAGGGGAAGAGAACATGACTAAACACGGTATTCTAAGCTAAAAAAATATTAACTCTAAACTGAGAACAAAGCAGTGGCTGAAAAAAAGCATAAAGGCTCATTTCTCCATTCCAGTTATTTAGATATTCTGCTACTTTGATGCTGTTTCTTTGTGGGTTACCAGAGGATTTACTAGAGTAGCTGTCTGTAGCAATTATTCTGCTAGGAAATGGAAAGAAAAAAAAAAAATCAGATTTTTTTTCAGTGCTTCCCTTTGCTGTGTAGATTACTCAAACTTTATAAAAATGAAGTCAGATAATTTCTTCAGCTATTGGATAAACATTTGTTCTTGCAGAGAAGTACATACCTTCATAAACACGTATGTGAGATTTCTTACTGTATGTCACAGTCCAGGAATTAGTTGTAAGGTTTGTCTATCAAAGCCCTCATATTACACACCAAAAAAAAAAATCTTTAAAACAAACAGGCCAAAGACTACAGCATGTTCTCTTTCACTTACTTAAATGTATCTGTGCATAAGAGTCTGAAAATGGTTCATGCTTGGTGTATACTCAAATGAAATAACTTCTTTTTCCAGTAGTAGTGACAAATACATGTTTTTGGAGAATGTTAAAAATAAAATCTTAAATGCCCATATTTGTATGCGAATTGCATGTAGGTTTTTTTCTTTGTAATACCACATTCACTTCTCAGCAGTCTGCCTATTATTTTCTATTGAAATGGCTTGCTCTTGATCACAATTGCTCCATTTTAAAAATGAAGTTAAGACCACTAACTATGCTGCAATGAGCCACTACAGAAGCAGCTATAGTTAGTAAAGAAATGAAGTGAGACACCATGGAACCTACTTTGCTCTGCTTTTCTAAATAAATAGATCCTCTTGTTATTAACAAAAACCTTTGAAGTAGATGCCAACTTTCTATTCAAATTAGGCAGCAAAGAATGAATTTTCTGAAGATAAGATGCGTGAAGCTTCTATGTCTTCAGGAATTACAAAGCCAAAAGAGACCATTGATCACGTGCTGTTTCTCTCAAGTATTCCGTGTTCAAGCTACACTTAAGCCAATTTTGATTTTAAAATAGTCAGAGATGAAGCATTTCACATGAACCACAGGAGTTCTTTTTAATAATTAGCTACTTTGTGTAGCAATACCTGCAATATTTTATCTTTAAAGTGGCCTGGCCCACTTTCAGTTGGCCGATATTGAATCTTGTCATCTCTCTGTCTGCTAGATTAACGAGTTCAAATTTATTTTTCATGCAGGTACTTCTTGAGTAAGCAAGTCATTCGTTAACTTTAATTTATCTTGTGAAGTGAATTGTGTTCACTAATATCTCCTTTACAGGCTTTTAAATCATTCTCATAGTGCTTTTTCCAAATTTACCAGCATTCTTCTATAATTAAACACAGTAGTGCTTTATCAAATGCAGCAAGAGCAAATAAAGTAATACTGTCTCCAAATCACAGAGCAGTTGAGGTTGGAAGGGACCTCTGGACCTCACCTTGTCTAACACCTCCTCCACCTAGAGCCAGTCTCCATACTCAGTAGTCTTTAATCAAACTAATTCGGATTTTAAAGAGGCCCTTTGGCATCAGGAATTAACAGTCAGCATCATCTGATCAGTCTCACTATCTACTGATACAAAACATGACCAAAATGTCATTTCAGATCAGAGGTGAGTCCACTGCCTTTTAAACATGGACTATGTTTCTTTATTTCTAGGTGCATGACTATAAGTGACAGCATCAAAACACAGTTTGTTTTGGAACAATTCACTTGCAGTTTCAGCTTTTTCATTTCATTTACTAAAACTCCAATCCCTGTGTCCACAGCATATTTATCAAATCCAAAAGGTTTATCATTAATGACTAACAAATACGTAAAATAGCAAAGAAAGACCAACCTACACTACATGTCAGTAGAAGTGAATCCACTTGATAATCCCCACTGACTAGCACATTTTATAATGCTACTTAATGGACAGTTTCTGTAAGAATTTTATCTTGCATAAATTTAAATTCACCTGCCTTAGATAACACGACCCAAACCGTATTATGTGGAAAAAAAAATCTTCTTATTCAAGCTTTCCATGTTACCAACCTGGTGTTTCTGTTGCTGTTGCTTGCTTACATTCCTCAGGTATGTATTGTATTTAACAATGTCTTGGCTCATCTCATCCACTCTGTCCATCAGCAGCTGTAGACTCTTCCCTAGGTGGTTACTGAAATACAAGGAACATTCATGGAAGACTGAATTTATTTTAAAAAAAAAGATTTCAAACTTAAACTTCATTTGAAGTCACTCAGCCAGCATTTCTGCACTAACGGCACAGTTTGCCGATTTTTAAGTTCCTGGTTATCCACATTCACGTATTTAGTTTATGATACTTGACATGGCGTCTTCTCATCAAGCATCTTAGCCACATTACAATTACCATATTTAAGTATTTTGGTCTTTGTGGGGAACTTCATAGTTAGGAAAAAAAACAATACCTTGTCTGAATTTACCGATATTACATAAGTTGAATGACTAAAAGAAAAAAATCTGATGCTTTTGTCACAAGGAACCTCAAACAATGTTCCAGGAGATGTGTTCGAAGTTTGGTTTCAAGTTACTACTTGCTTTTTCACAAATATTTAACTATCCTTCTGCAGCAACAGGTAAATATTCTTCAGAACTCCATTTCATTAACTAGTCTAATCAAACCACGCCTGGAAGTTCAGCAGACCTCGCTTGATTTTAGCTGTTGAGAGCAAGTGTGGCATCCAGTCCAGCCAGCTCGACATTCCATACCATAGGCAACATGGAAGCAGCTAGGCTGGGCGCATCCAGTTCCAGTTATGTGACCTACTGCTTTGGCCAGACAAATGCAGTCTGTTAAACAACTTTTATTGTAGCCATTTTTAGCAATGGATTCAGTATTTTGTAGGAACGTTCAACTTAAGGTACAGCTTCCAAGTTAAAGTTTTGGAAGTTTTTAGGCTGGTGCCCATGGAGACAGTATTCATCCCTAAATCATGTTTACAGGGTAGCGCAGTAAAAGAAAGATACTTACTGCTCTCTGTTGATGTCTTTGATCAGAAGCTAGGTTGTTGGCTCCAATCTAAGCCTTACCCCGTCCTATTTGGCTGAAGGACAATGACTTAAAAAGCTGAACTCCATCCTTTTCCTCCTCAAATGAAATTCACTACTATCCATGACACTTTCTTTCAAATAAAAAGTTTGATGTGCTTTTATGTCAGAATCATATCCTTCAGTCACTGCTTCTCCACATTTTCCAAGATTTTTTCCTGCTTTACAAAGCATTCCTACCACCCTACAGCCTGTGGACTGGGGGAAAGAAACAAGCACAAAGTGCAAAGGGAACCACATATGTAATAATATGCACATCCCTTTGAGAGAAAATTATTCCCCAAATCCACAGAACTCATTATCTGGAAACAGAAGCTGGTACTCTACTGAGGCACTAAATCAGGCATCAAACTCATGACCCATGGGCTGAATCCAGCCCTCCACCTTGTTTTATCCAGCCCAGCACCTTGTTTCTACCCAGCGGCAGGGCCAAGCTCCTACCCCTGCACTCCAGCCAACGCTGCTCATGCGTGCAGTGTGTGTGTGACGCGCGTTATGCTGCAGGAGCAGGACAACAACAGGAGGCTTGAGCTTGAGACCCCTGCACTAGAAGGTACCTGCTGAGAATGTAGCTAAAGACACCCTTATCTGCAAGCACTACAACAGGTATTTCACTAGCTGAGCTGCCTGCTCACTGAGCAGAACGCTGTATAAGTTACTTCAGACCACAATTTATTTACAAGACAGAGTTTTATACCTCAGTTGCATACAAGGGCAGATGGTGAGGAGGACTTCAGCTACACAGCAGCAAGAAAGGCGCCACTATAATAATTATTTTTAAACTTCTTAGGCTTTTTTGGTTGAATATTTCAAGTACATGGTATTTAGAACTGTGGAATATTGCCATGGCTAGGGGTGTGCATAATTTCAGGTTTTTATAGAGTTTACATTATATATAGTTACTGTTAGAACTGCATATTATCAGAAATGCCTGTGTGGGTACACAGGAACAGCCTTGTATGCCATGTGGAAATCAGGAATCTGTAATTATTTTACAGATAGTGTCCATATGAAATACAGCTGGTTACAAAGAATGATTTTATGTGATATGTGAATCTCTTTGGGACCAGTTTAGTACAGCAGAATACAGAAACAGGGAGATATTGTTAGAAGTTGCAGTAATATAGTGTTTGTTCTCATTGCCAAGGAAACAAAAAGCTAAAAAGAGATAATCTAAACAGATGTGAACTGAGACATGAAGTGATAAGTATACTGCAAATACGGGACCAACTTTTTCCTCAGTTCTCATACGGCTGATAAACCTTTTTTTCCCTCCATCTCTTAAAAAACACAGAAACACCAATAGGAAGTAATTTGTAAAATGTATATATACAATGTTTAAGCAAGTTTTATTTAGCTGGAGTTTATTCTGGTGAGATTTAGAAAGTTAAATTGCATTGCTCCAGCCCATAAGACTTGCCACACACTTACTTAGCCCAAAGGCGTTCAGGCACATCCTTACTTTGCACACTCCTAAAGCAGATCTGAAAGATCACACTGCTGTACACCTAAACATCCCCCACGTTTCAATGAAATTCAAAATATTAATTCATTTATATCAGCATTTACATTTGTTTTTGTTCTGAAAGCATCAGTAACAAAGAAAATGCATTTTCAGTGGATGAATTTCAGTCAGCTGATTCAGTGAAAGGGCCAATTACATTGAGTTTACATTTAAAGCAGCAAGTAGCACAGAGCAACAGGAACAGATCTATAAAGCAAAACAGCCGGTGCTGAGAAACCAATGTCTGTGCTACATGTCTCAGGGGGGCTTCTTATCACTAGTTCTGAACTAATCCAGTGATCTGTATGCCCATTTCTAGTATCCTCTTAAAGCCTGTTTTCAGTTTAGTTTCATCTGAAACAAGTCAGGTCTGAGATCAGTCAGTGGAGATGATCTGAGAAAATTCTTGAACTGAACTAATTGGTCCATCTGAAGATAGCACCAGACCACTACACCTCACATATAAGTGAATCTTTGTGGGAGAAAAAGACCAGCCGCAGAACTGCTGCCATACTAAGCATAAGAAAGTCCACACACAGGTACTATATTCTTTTTTGGGGGGAGAAATATAGATAATAAAAGGGAAAAAATACAATGGAATTTCTCCTGCAGTTAGCACAGTCAAAAAACATCTGCTGTCGTGGATTCTTACACATTTAATGACTTAATAATTTAATGTGAGAGCAAACATTCACCAAAATTGTTATGAGGATCATTCATCAGTGGTGAATGAACTGTGGAACTTTTAGAAACTTATCATTTGAGACTTATCTGTGTAGCTTGAATGACATAATCAAAACGCCAAAAAAGGACAAACACATACAAACTGTCAAAGGAAAACTGTCAAAGTCCGTTCAGGAAAAAAAACCCAACAGTACAGCTTGCAAAGTAGTTTCTTGTGCTGTGTATTTTTGCTCTAACAGCCTTATAATTGTTGGGTTATAATCCTTCACCCCAAAGGGCAGAGATGAAATCAAGTCCTTGACACACGGATTACTTCTCAAATAATTCTGAGGGTGAGAAGCAGAAACCCCATGAACAGATAACAGTCCTTTCTGTCTTGTTCTTCCTGCTAGCATACCTTGCATTTAGCAGTGTTATGGTTAGCACCCACAGGACAAAGTAACAACTATACATTAACTAAACTCATGGATCACTCACTACACAAGGGCATCCTGTTAGGATATGGATCTGGCTAAGAGTCCCAAATGCAAGCTTCCCTCTTTGTAAGGAATGCTCGCACCACCAGACCCTCCCTTTGCAGATGTATTTTAAGGAGAGCAAAGGTGCAGTTTGCTATTGCCAGTAAAGCCACTTGAAGAGGTTCCAGCATGAGCATCTTCCTGCCTCTCCCCCGGCCTTTGCCCAAGGATTACAGCACTTTCAGCTGCATAGATTCAGCTGTTTGCGTGGGCACATTTCAAACTCCTTCAGCCAAGTAGTCCAATGTAAATGCAAAACCACCCTCTGGTGGGTTTTTTTTTTAAGGAGGCAGAGGAAAGGCTGGAAGGGAAGAGTGGCAGCCTGACTTTTTCCATCAGACTATCCCACAAAGCTATTTGTACAGCCATATGAGGGAAAAGAAACCTTTGAGGGTAGGAGGGGTGTAGAGATGAAATGGGGGTAGTGGGGAGGAATGATGCAAGCAGCTGGGTCTGGAACCTCAAACTGGCTCCACTTCTGTAGGATTCATAATGGGGAACTACACATGAAGCCCACATTTACTTCAGCATATTTAATCAGGACAGGACTCCAGACTCACTCACTAAAGGTCTGAAACAGCCAAAACGGAGTCTCAAGTCAGACACCAAAACTTCAAAGAGAAGTAGCAGTTCACAACATTCTAAGCTTCCTCTGCCCTGCTCATTAGTTTTAACTGTCTCTACAGACAGCTCGTGGACCTCAGCTTGCAGTTTTGGACAAGGCTACCTACCTGTGCTGGCCCAGGAGGAAGCAGAGCTGCCCAGCCTCAAAGATCGGAATCACTGCACAGTATTCATTTTTTGGGTATAACGTTTCTCAAACCGGAGGCGTCCAAAAAAAAGATGGTCCCATAAACTTGCCTCCATTACCATAAATGGATCCTCTCCCTCACCTCATTTCATTTTGCTTGCACCTTGACTAAGGAACATGAGAAAAGGGAACAGCAAAACCAAGTGTAAAAAATCCCTGTATCTGCTGCCCAATTTTTCCTCTTTCCATCAGCTCTACTGCAGCCCCTCTCAGTGTTTTCTGGGAAAGGTGCCACCCTGAGCAGTGTTTCTCCTCCTGGTGGAAACAGCTTTGGGCAGATAATAGAGGCACTCCTGGGCAAGGCACAATTTTTTGATTAAACATTGCTAAAGAACTTTTCCACCAATTCATAGAACTTGTTTACATCTCAGCATTTCAGCCTGAGCTCAACGTGTGCTCTTTTTAAGAGGATTTTGTTTGAATGAGATATGTAAGTCAGGAGTCTTGAGCCCCTTCCTTTTTCTACTTTGACTTTGATGTGTACCTTTAGGCAACATATTTACCCTCTCTGTGTCAGCTTCCCTCATCTGCAAATTAGAGATTTTCATAATTATCTTAATAATGTGAATAAGCAGATTTCTGAATAAGCAGAAAAATGTATAAAGGTTAATACGGTTTTCAAAAGCCAAAGTAACCCTCCTTATGTCACTTTTGCAAAAATATTGCATCTGATGTTTGAAAAATATATCTGCCAAGTAGATGTTACAGCCATAAATGTTCAGCACATGTTTGCTTCTACTGACGCACACTATTAGAAAAATTGCTTGAGACAAATTGAGATATTATAGCACAGCCCTATTATGAAGCTAGACCACAAAAAAAGCTTTTTTTAATTTAAACTATATCATCAAGAGAATAGGGAAGAGATGGATGAGAATGGGAATGTTGGTTGTAATTATTTCTCTGAAGATCTGGAACATTATCTGACAGGATTTTAATTCTTGAGTCTCTATCAAAAGACTGGCAGTACTCCAGGGTCTTCAAGACATTTTGGTCCTTAAGGGCAGCAGGAGGAAAACAGTTTGAGCAAAAGGCCCTTACTTGCTATTACTTGCTAGCCTTGTGCTATTCTGCCTTCCACTTCTTTCCGTAGAATATTCCAGTCAATTCAAACTTCATAAGAAAAACACTAAATTTATACCCAAAAAAAGTAAACTACTTTATAAAATTATCACAAATGTACTTCAAAAGGCAAAAGATATTAAGGTGAAGACAAAGTACCTCAAATAGGTACAGCTTCAAACTCAGGCAAGGTGGGTGGCTGAACATGTGAGAATCTTGATGAAACAAACTCTCCAGCAGAGACAAAACACGGGTAAATAATTTCACTGCCAAAACTGTTGCTTCAAAAGATTAAAAAAGTTTCAGGGATGTTCACAGAGGGCAAAAAGAACAAAAACCAAAACAATTCCCTCTTCCCCCCCCCCCCCCCCCCCCCCCCGTTGTAAACTAATTCTACAATAGCAAAGTTAGGTGAGGAGGACGTGCACCAAAATTAAAATTAACAGTTGATAGCTGAGATGTTTTAGCCAGAACTATTCAAAGACAAAAATAAGGAAATAAAAAATGAAAATAGAACTCCAAAACAGTGGGCATTTGAACTCCCCTACTTCAGGCAATACGTTCTTTGACAGAGAAAACTAAGTTGTTGAATTCAAGTAAAAGCTAGTTAAATATTTCAGCAGGCAGTATAAACCACTCTACCTTGAATAAATGAGCATTAAAATGTTTGATATAACTCAGCTGGCAAATAACTGAAAGATATCACTGAATTTAGCCTCATAACTAAACACAGTTACCAAATATTAAAAAAGACATATACAGATACCTGCAAATAAACCCACAGGGGTAAATTCCAGGCTTTACTCTGATCCAAATAAAACTAAACATAAAGTTCCTCAAATAGACCAGGAGAGCCAGAAGAACACCACCAGGAAAATACAGTTCAGGAGATATAACTCAGAAATACCTCTGATAACTGTTGAATCTGTTCACTTAATTCCCTGTAACTGGAAATTTTAGACTTCAAAAAACTCAGGAAAATGCTGCCAGTATACAGGATAGTAACTGTGTAAATTCAAAAAACCACATTTGATTGCAAAGGTACTTTTAACCACATTTATCAAGAGCCTAGTTCCACCTGTGTCACCATCAAGAACAGCACTGCCTTGCTCCAGGAATACACTCCAAGAACCTTGGATTCATTAAGACAAAAGTTGTCTTTTTTTCTGACTGTGAAGTATCCCTAAACACAAATGATGTAGCTCCCTTTTTCTTTGGGGCTCACATTTTTCTTCCACTTCTCATCTCATTTACTGATGTGAGGACCAACACAAAGCCTGTCTTCCACCAGGCTATTAACACCATCATTCCAGAAAGAAAATTAATTTGTACAGTACTTTTATCTTGAGTCAGGGCAGTGGTACAGAACACCTACTACGCAAGATGTAACACTGACGAAAAACTTCATCTGTGTTTTGCGATCTGTTCGAAATAACTTCCATTTCCAGCATTGTACTGCACGACTAGCAGCAGCCCATGCTAGGAACCAGGATGCTGGGTAAGCCCAAACATTTTTACAGGAGCAAACCCATACAAACAATTGAGGGCAACACTGCCAGGTCACCTGGAAACCTGCCATATACTCAGTGCAGTCTTCCTTTTCACAGTGAAATGGTAAATCTATTGAGGAACCACTGCCATCTACATCCAGTGCCCACTCTCTTCTCAGACAGTAAAAGCTTTGTGATCTTTGACCAAGGAAAGAACCTGACAGAAAGCCTGCAACATCAAGGGAACTGGACATCTTGGCAAAAATTCTTCACTTCGTTAATTCCAAGGTGCAAAGTCCCAGCTTTACTGGACAAAACTATTGGCTCAGTTATCTCTTGCAACATTAGTAATTTCCCTGGCAGAATCCAACCTTATACTTGTTCTTTCTTGACCAATTTTTCTAAAAGCTATCAGATCCCTCAATACATACACTTAAACTCAAGTAAGAAAAATAAGAGTGGAAAATTTCTGTTAACTCAGTCACCATATGGACTACTAGCAATATGGATTCATTAACCATCTGCCTTACATGAGGGGAGGGTGGGGAGGGAAAGGAAAAAGAAGAGAGGGCACTAGTTTTCAGTTAACTTGGTTGTCAGAGTCAGAAGGGATCTGAATCTTGGCAGAAAATAACTTGACATAAAAAGAAAGTGTTACACCCCCCAAAAAGATAAGTGAATACATCTCAGTTTCTACATTCAACCAATAACTGCATCATTTTGTGTGCCTGGTTATTTTGGTCAGCCCAATAATAAACCAACTGATTGTATTAAGTTGTGTAAGATTTAAGCACAACCAGATTTCTGATCATACTGCTAGAGGTCATGCCTTCTTTGTTATCACAACTTTATTTTCAGGGCAAAGTGCTACAAGAAAAAAAACGTTATTAAAGTTATGAGAAGATCACTCTTTCTGACATTGTGAGTGCTGACTGTCATGACAATCGAGGAGAAATTTTGCCAATTTCTCAGGCAGAGGTTTTATTATTTTATTTTCAAACACATCCTGCTACCAAAGTAGAAGTCTAATTATTTTTTTATTAAAATAATTTAGAGTTACTTAAGGAATATGTAACAAAATCAAGTTTTATTTCCATATCTGTTTACTGGACTTTTCTGAATGTCAGTATATTCTTGAAGAAAAATACACTACTGAAAAGATTATACAGTTCCAGTAGTACAGGTATATGTAGTTACAGACTGAATTTAGTCCTTGAATCTAATGCTATAGTTTTACCATGCAGTTTTTCCTTCAGAAAAAGAACACGAAGGATAAAGCCTTAACCCCATTAAAAGTCAAGGAAAAGCTTCCACAGACTGTAATGAGACTGGGATTTCACCCAAGGTGTTAAACTGTGGTTTGGGAAAGCGAATAAAAATACATCCATTATTCTAACAAGTACTTACCTGCTAGCCAGACTGAGCAATTCATGTCTATCGGCTACTGCAGATTTCTTTTCCAGTTCCCACAACATCACATTGATCAGGTATGAATTCTTAATTACAATGGGCACTTCTTCAAACATGTTTTCATAAGCAATATTTGCTTTTTTCAAGCTGTGAAAAAAGTTAAAAATGATTTATTAATATAACCAGTAACTCTCATGTTCTTTTGGTTGAATTGCTCCTCCAATAATCGGCAATTTTGCAAAAGCTCTTGATTTTCATAGTTCTACAATACAGCAAGAATCAAGTTTTGATAAGAGAGCATTTGCATGGCAAAACTTCCTATTTACAAAGACTAGGAAAAGTTGCTGTAGGAAAAACTCAGAAGTCAACCAGCTGCTTTGCTTGCTAATACACTACTTATATGAAAAAGCCTTCAGCAAAAGACTGTACTGACATGTACTGACAGGATTAACTCTGCCCCTTCCAAAATATTTTACTGATTTCCCTGCCATTGGGGTTTCTTAAAAAGAGGTAAACAGTTAGTTGCAACATGACACTGACATACCTTTAAAATCATAACTACCACAATGAAAAACAATTTCCCCAAAGGATGAATATTTAAAATTTTAATTGACCAAAAAATTGACAAAATAGCGTGTGTGTGTTGGAATAATTAAATTCCACGGTGGCTATTAAAATACAATTTTCTAGTACATACTTTATTTACAATATACATATAAAAACTACTGTTATTGCATTATAATACAGTGCATAATGATAGCTTTGAGAATATCTGGAAATAAAGGCATGTTAGATAAGTTCCTAAGGAAATACATCTTTAACTTCTTTGAATGCATATTGAATTTTGGAATAAAAACTTCTGCTTTTTTGCCTTCCCCTTCTCCCTCCTTCTTTCTTTTTTTACTAAGCACAGATTTGTTTGTTCATCATGGAAATGTTATGTTTAGACACCAAGCAATGAAATGATTCCATTTTTCTCCTCAACGAAAAACGTTTAACAAGTGCTTGTGCTTTTGCCATTGAACACCAAGCTGTTTGAGGAACAAGATGACGCCTACATCAATTACAAGCAGCTAATCTTCTGAAACAGAGTAATTATCCATTTTACTCCAGAAGACTGTGTCCACATGGGGGAGTTAATTTGGAATAAATACAGTAGAACAGCTATTCCAGAATACCTGTTCAATTTTCCTTCTGGAAAAAAAGGAGCTTAAAGATAGACCAGATAGTTCCCCTTCTCCATTTCTTTTTTATATTATGTGACTCTGTTCCCAGATACCTGGGAACTCTGTTCTTCACCATTGCTCTTGCAGCCCGTCCATGACCATCTCCAAAATCAGTTCATGTTCCACCACTTCAGCACGTATTTAGATGCCCAGAGAGAGACTGTCATGCCTTCTCAGCCCACGGTACCAGTGCACGTGTATTGCTACCACTATATACTCAGTTTCCCCTGCACACACTGTTAACATGAGATTTTTTCATCCCTGTGTACCCTTCTGCCTCTCAAATAATCCAGCAAAACCCATGAGAAAATATTCTTTTAAGTTACTTACGCTTCTGGAGAGAAGTCTTTTTCTTTGCAAACTTCCATCAGTTTGGGAGTCAGCCTATATGCCTTTAGTGACAAAGACCCTTGGGCAGTCTTAATGGGATCTATAATTAAAAATGGAGGAAGTGTATTATTATTAACCCCAGATCGCCTGCGTTTCTTTTTTAAGTATCTGAATGACATAAGCAGGAGGAAAAAAACTAAGTAGTCTTATTAAAAAAACTGAGACAATCAACACAGAAAAGACATTACAGCGAAGCTATACCTATTGTACTGAAATGTAAAATACAACTAACTATTTATAGTGAAGCTAATTAATAAACTTAACTTTGAGAACATGGGAGGGATCTAAAGCCACTCCACTCATGACATTATTTCCCTATTAAAGGTCTAATTATAATTTTCTTTCATATGAACTATCCACAGAACTTATGTAAGAGCTACCTCATTTAAATAAAGATTTTTCCCTCCAGTCATTATGCAGTAAATTAAAGTATTCATCAAACTACCTTTTATTCAAGAAGATTGTAGCAATAAGTTAATTCGGATCAAGTTGTCCTGCTGCTTCATGCATAACAATGTAACTGGTATATAAAAAGATCAGTTTTGCCTTGACATACTCCACTGAATTTAGGGGGAAACTTTCTAAACAAACTGTTACATTCCTAGCACAAAGAAGCTTAACACTTGCAGCATGATAACGGCTGAAGCATGCCAACATGAGAATAAAAGTTGTGTTAACATTCATGTTGTCTGAAACTTAACACAGTAAAACTTTTAGCAATCGGTGATAAAATGAAAACCAAAATAGACTGAAACAAGTGGAAAATTCATCAAGGTCTGATGATGCAATGTTTCCAGCCAATATAAGTATACTTTTACAACTTGTTCTTTACTGTAATCCAATTGTTAACATACTGAAACAATTTTGGGGCAGCTCATAAGATTGATCGTATTCATTAGTATTTTTTCTGACAGATACTCAGGACGTTACATTTACTTCTCAGCTGGAAACTATACGCAAGTCTGCCAGATATGGCAAACTGTGAGTGTTTGGGGAGGGGGAGGCTATAAAGCTGTTAAATTGCCTACGGTTCTGATACAGCACAGAACATCTGGTCTGGAGAGCCTGAGGAAACACCATTAAATAGGCAGAAAAGAAAAAAATCTTTGTGCTAAGAAACAGTCCAGGTTTTGTATGCTTCTGTCAGAGGTATAAAAAAACTTGGCAATTTGTGTGATGATTGGTCAGTCACGTACAGAGCCAGACACGCTAGCAAGCGGGGTTTGTTAGACATCTGGTCGGGTTCCACCAGCCCCTTCAACGAGGGAGGGGAGATGAAGGAATAAAAATGAAGCAGCTACTCCAGCATTCCAAAATGTACACATCAGGGCTCTGATAGCAAGAAAAATAAACAGAAAGAAGGAAACCCTGTCTAGACTTAGCTGCTGCTGAGGCTGCCGTAGACACAGGGTTGGTATTTACTTGAAAAGGCCTGCCAGGCTACTCTTACAGGCAAAAGGCAGAATACAAAAATAGTAGTAATAATATTAAGAGGGGAAAAGAATAATAAAGGAAACCTCATACTAACCGTAAATGAGAACTACAGACTCCTCAATTGCGTGCTGGTAACTGAACTGGGAGTCCAGGAGGGCACGAGTGACAAAAGAGCCATAGTATGTGGACTGGTACCAGCCAACGTGAAGATGATCAATGTTTACATGGCGAAGGCTTCGCATCATTTCCATCTGGTATTGAACTAGATTAAATAAAAAGCATGTTTAAGAAGTAAACTTACACAAACTGTACTGTTGAGAGGGAGAGAGCACTTGATATTAAATAAGTAAATTTTATTTTATTTTATTTTCATTTTTGCAGATGTGTAGAAGTTTGTTTATTCACCATGGGGCTGTCTTCATTGAAATCCAGAGCTTCCACAGAGAATGAGAGTAAGATCAGCCTGAGTAAGCAGACTTTTTTCAGCTGCAGTTAATTGCTAAAGTGATCAACAAACTGTTACACGTCATTTACAGTTTGTATTACCTTGCTCATTCATAAAAAAAATTGATACTGGGTTTTATTAAGCATTTTACCATTTGGTAACAAAGAAATATTGTTTTAATACTGTCAGGAATTAGATAATAACTTTTGGAATCAAAACGAGAATTACTTAATAGGTATATGAAATAGAAGATAAATTATTATGTCTTTTCACAACATAAAACTATATCTTCAGTTTGAGAGTTCAAGATAGTTTTGATTTCATGTATCTTCAATATTTCAACACAGTTTCTTCTTTTTAGATACTTATACATGTGTAAGTATGCATGTGTATATATTACACATAATCACACAGATATTTTAACACAGTAAGTTACCTTAGACAGTGGAGAATATTGTTTGTCAGGCTTTTTACATCAACAGCTGTAATGTTTCATTGTGCCAACTCATAAATTCAGTTTCTATTAAATGCTTCATTCAAACAGATGGCCTTGATGGAATGTAATTCTATTCAGGAATGTTTAACATAATCCCATTGAGCAGATCGTATCACACCTTATCACTCATCAGACCTTTTCATCAGAAAGACACTGTACCCACTGGTTAAATTTAAGGAAACAGATTTCAGGGTGATTATCAGATGAACCAACACTCATAGTCAACTGACAGAGAATCACACGCAACAATACTACACAATCTTTAAGTTTTACCTGCAGCTGCAAAATTTACAATTAAAAAACCTGTCTCCTCCTATTCACTTTTGTTAATTTTTTTCAAAGCTTCTCCTTGCACAGATGAGAATATAATGCTCATTATAAAAGAAAGCAACATAAATGAATTAGAGGACAGAATATGCTACATTGTCAGATCCCATTGCATATCCTTTCAAGAGGAAAAAAAATTCCAACCTTATCCTTTTAAGATACAAGGCGACATTTTTCATGATTGGACAAGTACTTTTCCAACTTATCACCCTTACAGCTCAAACTACATTCTGAAGTCTGCTGGCCCTTTTCATTAAACTGCTATATCTTACCAACTGTATTTTTAAAGTAATTATGTACACTTATGTAAGCCCTTGCAGGCTTTCTCCATCAGCATGTTAGTGCTTGCATTTTCTTTCAGAATATCTGAATATAAATTACTTGCAATTTGTATTTCAGCTAGAATACCATGTTAATACAGCACCCCAAAACTAATACAGCAGAAACATCCAGGCTACAGCCTGAAATCCTGTAACACAAAGCAAAGAAAAGGCCTGCACCATTTGCCTGTCTCTAAACCAAGACAAATTTAAAGAAGCCACTACACACTCCAGGAGAGACAGCCTAGTAGAACTGATCAATTCGAAAATCCTTCCCCCTGCCAGATCAAAACAAATTTTAATCCCACTTTCACTGCACATCTTTCTGAAATACTGGCCAGTTTCAAGCACACTCCTTACACAGCAGCTTGGATGATTTAGCAGGTAGTTTCTCAATGTTTCTCACAAAAACAATGCCATGATCTAGCTTGTCAAAGGAGTTCAAGTCCTTAAATGTAAAAGTTTTGTTGTTTTTCTCTGGGGGTGAAGACATTAAGTTTCCAAATTTTATAATTAAATCATAAATCCACCTCCCCTGGAACAAACTATAAGATTCCTCCTGTGACCAGGATTTTTAATTGAAAAAGCATATGATCCATTTATTAAATGTAGCTAGCATGATTTTTTTTGTTTAAAAGAAGTTTTTCAAAGATATACTCGTATGGAAAACAAGTAGGACTCACTTTTGACATGATACACTACAACATGCTAAAATGTGAAATTATGGTTAGATTCTTTCTAACCAAATGAAGTCATGAAAAGAAATAACTAGAAAGGGATTTTCAAAAGCAGCCAAAAGAGAGAAAACTTTTTTGAGAATGAAGTTAAATGTGTATGTCTAGATCGCTGGACTATACTGTTCCTTGCAGTGGCAATTTTCTTTAGGACACTGCCAAAGTAGAGGTGGTCATGCAATGGGAAAAAGATATTTATAGACTTCTATGGAATTAACCCATTCAGATAATTTCTCCTTAAGAGGTGTAAGGAGAGGGAATATCCTAAGAAAACATCTACAGATCTGAATAAAGGTATATCATGCTCTTAAAAGCATTTATCTGAGAGGTAAGTGGCAACCAGGTTCCAGGACAACTTCTTTTCTTAAACACAGTATTAAGCAGCAATTTGTAACTGAACATAAGTGTAAGTGAAGTGATACTGTCCAGAAGCAAAAGGACTCACTGAAAACCATGCAGATTTTAAGCCAGCAGTTCATCCTCTCATGACTGTTAGCAGTTAGAGGATAATGAAGGCAATAGCGGAAAAATCTCAAAGAACTAATAAAGCATCAACAGCTAACATCTCTGCCTTGGGAAAAAAATGTAGAAATTAAAACATGATGCAGTCCCCACCAGGGAGAAATGGAAACTCTTTTAACCAAACATACATATTTTATAACATGTATTAGCAGCTAGATAGATCCAACAAGCTGGCAACTTGCACAAACGGATAACAACCCCCCAAGTTGCTATGGTTTATATTGTTACCACAGTTTCTTTACATCTTGTGCCCAATCTACAAATGTCATCTTTTTACCTAGAAGTTTAGCACAGACTAGGCAAGAGCTCTCTCCTTCTACCCAGTCCTCAGCCTACTAGAAGTTGGGATGGTCAGGCACTTCTTCTAACAAGGAGTTCACCTCTTCAAGTAAGAGTCCTTCCCAAGCCATGCTACAAAGGAGCCACTAGAAGTGCCACTAAGTCTGCGAGTGCTCAGAACCAAGGTGAGAGAGGAAAAGCACAGGAGAACAGCCAGACTAGGAGGCGAGGCTTCCCTCCTGTCCCCCATATTTAAAAAGTGTACCTATATTTTAAGCAAATTATTTGTTCAGAAGTGTCTTCATGATGAGTAAAGCCAACAATCAAGCCTCTACTCCTCCAGTCAGGCCAACACCTCTTCCCTTTCTAAAAGGTATTGGCGACATTAGAAACTTCATCAGGGCTTTAACATATAGGAGTTACACTCCCTACCTTACCAATAAGAAAATAACATACCCAAAATTAAGTAATAAACCAGAGACAAGGCCAAGAACTGAACACAAATGTGATGACCCGTTCAACACTCAGACAAAGCCACATTCTCTGAATACCTTAAAATATCCTCAGTCAATAACTTCACTATTTGAAAATCTAATTTAAGAAAAGGTTAAATCAACTAAGGCACTGAAAAAAGGAAAAAAGGTCCACATGATTATTTTAAAACACAAACAAATCTAAGACACCAGTGTTTACAAACAACTCGCAAATTCACAGCCTTGAAATAACAGCTTATTTCTAAAATGCTTCCAAAACAAGTGTTCTTGTAGCAACCCGATGCATGCTGCAAGTTTATTTATCACTAAAGCTGTATTATTTTTGTTTCTTTATAAATAACTCATTAAAATCCAGCTCTTGGGAGGTCACATATCAATGAACGTGTTGCTGAAATTCAGTCTTTAAATAGTTATCGTTACCATCAGATGAGATGCTTTTCAGCCTGGTCACATTCAGACTGCTGGTAAATATTATGACATGCAAAATCTTGATCAAAGATGGCCTGAAGGCAATGCATTTGATGGCACCTCAGATGCTCAAGGCCTTAATTTCCAGAACATGCTTTAAGTTGATACGCCTTAAGAAATCTGGTTTGAAGAGCAGCAACCAACAGGTGACTTTAAAAAGGCAAGCCTAACTTCATACCCAGCACCTTATGCTGGTTTTATGTTGTTGCTCACCCAGTTTCCCAGAGTTTGCACTGGCACAGTAAGACCAAAGGTAGTGACAACCAACTCTGTGCTATGAACATCTAAGACCTGCACAGCCTTCAGTCTGGATTTCACAGCTGTTTGTCTTGACTCATGTTTCACAAATTTGTCCTTAAACTATGAACTCAACCAGCAGAAGTTACACACATGAACACAAGGGCAGGTCACTGATTCAAGAACAAGGTAGACCTTGACTGCTCCCTCATACCCACAACACCCTCCTCAAAAGGACTATCTAGAGTATCTGAGGATGGGTACCGTTTCCTCACAGAATCTTGGCCATCCAGAAGACAGATGAATTAAAACGCTGAGCTGTCACTAACTGAAATTTACTCAAGACTGAATATCCTTTCCAAGGGACAAAAAAGTCCATCAAAATACACAGCATCCAGTCCCAGCACTAACGCTTCTCTGAATTTAACTGGCAACATGAACATGGCAAATTCTGGTTATTCTGGTCAAACTATACTGAAAAACAGCTAACAAAGCCCTTTCATAGTACCACTATTAATGTGGAGAGTACTTTTAAGGCAATAATTTGTCTCTTTTGAAGTGCTACCATGTGGTAGCATGTGTACTGAGCAAGTGCTATATACTACATGGTACTTTTTAGCAGCACAAAATATTCTGTTTTTTTCTATACATATTAAGCTTTGCCAAACCACATATATGCTTCAGACAGTATCTTCAATGACTAAAACAAGTTAGCAGATGCTAGTTCAAGGAACCAGTGTATGCATTTGAAAGGAAGGAAAATTGATTTATTTAATTTAATTAAGCACAGAGAATTATGGAGACAACAGATTAATTTCTTTCCCTACACACAGACAATATCAATTAATTGTCTAAAAACCTGTGAATCACAATGACTCCATCTATTGATAACAATTCCAATTGTGAAGACACAAATATCACTAGTAACATGGTCATTTTATTCTGGTTAAAAAATACAAATAAAAAGGAAGGCAAAGAGAAACAGAAATGCACAGTTAACTCAGGCATAAGTAATGTTTTACCTGCAAAAGCCTTTAGATACTGCTGAAACATATTTCTTAAGTTGAAGTGTGCAACACACATGAATGCATGTACTTGCAGATTTTTATCTATATCCCTCCCCTCACTTCTCCCAAGACAAATGCACAAGCTCAGTAACCTAACAATTCTTCCATTCAGAGAGAAAAAAAAATTAAAAGTAAATATTGCCTTCCTCAATAATATTCATTTCTTCCTCTGAAATATCAAGTCAGGGTTACAAAACAGTACCCTATTTTATGCACTTTTGCTATAATGGGCTGAAAGTACCTGATCTCCTCCAAACTTGGAAGCTAAGCAGACCAGGACCCATGAGTAGCTATATCTAGATGAGAAATTAAAAAATCACCTGGATATAGGCAAAAGCCCAAGAGTCAATCATAAGACCACAAAACCAAAAGTGAGTGAAAAGACTTAATTCAACTCCATTCTAATCGCTAAACTCACAGATGAAAAAAGAAAGGCAGAACATATTTTTCCAAAGTCGATTAATTTTTTCTTAAGGAATTGTTATGTTTTAATAAGCTACAAACTGGTGGGAAAAATGCACACCATTTGAAAAGCAGGACTCTGCATATCTGCATGTTCTTTACAGACTATGGGATAAACCAAACCTGTATCAATCACCTCCATCTATGCTGCTGCTGTTACTGCTCAAGTAGAAGCAAGCCCAACTGTCTTCCATGACTACATGCTCATTACAGCAACCCAGTCTTTGCTAGTGTCTTCATACTTTCTAAAGCAAAAAACCTTCATTTTATGAGAAAGGAGGGGAGAAGCAGACAGGGGGAAACTCTTAAATTAACTGTTCACTGTGTATGCTCAGTGAACTCTATTTTTAACCTTGATCAAAATTCAGTGTTAGTTTTACTACAGCACTGTATCATATTGAGAACTTCTTCTATACAAAAAGTATGGGACACCCAGAGGAGGTATTGCATTCAGTAGGTGAACAGTGAGAAGTGTAACAAAAATAAAACAACATGCTTGGAGTGTTTCTCTCTGGAGACGCTTACCCAAGATGTAAGCACACATGTCCAGACTACTATTTATTACCAGTTTAGACAGCAGTGGCGCAGGCATAGTCTCCACCTGAACTGATGACTAGAGGTTTGGCAGTAACTGCGCAGGCAGAGATAACTGTCCTGGAGTCTGGGACACCCCATTAAAGCAAGCAGTAACTGCCTGTTACTACCTTGTTGCCTTACAGAGGTCGCTCCAACACGTGGGTCAGCACAAGGACAAAGCAGGGCAAGGCAGAAAAGGGTATAGCTCTGTCACTGGTAGGAATAAAGGATGAGGACAGGTTTTCAGAGAAAAGGAGTAAAACAAGGGGATGGAAGCACGGGGATGTGCGTGACGGGGCAACAGGAAAGCAGCAAATGGAAGCACACCACTTCCTGCACATGTGTTGGCACTCACCCAGTATTTTCTGACAGCAAGCTTGGGGCTCTGGACTAAGCACATAACCACTGAGTTAGCAGGCAGTCAAACCAATCATGCTATCATTTAATTTTATTAACACATGAGCAAATACCTGGATAAACCTTTGGGGGAAAAAAAAAATTCCTGCATAACTCAAGACTGGAAACTTGTACTGTTTTTAAATAAACATACCCGAGCCTCAATAATAGTATAAAGAAGATGGGCAAGACTGTCAAGATGACTTACAAAACTTAAGGTATGCAACGTTATTGCAAAGTCTAAAAGCATTATAATACTACCTTCTAGAAATATTAAAACACTTGAGTCTTCTAAAAGCATTTTTTTAATTCATTTTAAACCAGCATACTGAAATTAAAGTTCAAATCAAGCAACATAATGTCACTATTTTTTTGATGATGTTCTTTAAGAAGCAAGTGCCAGAAGATATTTCAAAGGTCTTCTGCCAAATATTTTGAGATGCTTTCTTGGCATCTATAAGAGAAAGCTCCACCTTTCCAGTATTTTACAACACTCACTACCACTTAATCCTCAATCTCCTCCTATATGGCAGGTAAACATTATCCATATCTAAGCATCCATTTGGCTTACTACACTACTGGTTTTAAACTGACTGAAGACAGATTTCATAGAAGATTAAAATCTTTATCAAGAAGAAAAGTTTCAGTCAGCCTACATTGTCATGACAGCAATAAATTATGCTACGAAAAATGCCATCTAGACAATTTAATTCTTGCTTTTCTTGTAAAAGAGCAAGAAGATGTTTTCTTATTTCCTAATAAACATCAAATGCCAAATGAAAGCATCAAATGTTTTCTATTAGGAATGGATTCCCATGAACTTCAGTATTTGAAGCCTTTATTTATACAATTTTTGTCCAATGAATATAATTCTGGCTGCTAAAATGCAAAGTAAGATTAAAGGAATGAAAAGGAACCTGCATGGTCAAAAAACATCTGCATGTTAGAGTAAACTCATATTTGATTCACCATCTCATTTAAAAAAAAATTAAAATCTTAGTAAGAAGACAAATCCCTAAAGAATTTCCTTAAGTTTCTTTGTTGGCATTGATTTTCGCTTGTTTGCTCTAGTGAGGCTACATTCACCGGTAAAAGCTCTTTCTTCACAAAATATTGTTAATATATCTACGTTAGTGCTACAAGTTACAAAGGAATTAAGCACACAATAAAACAAATATGTGGTGAAAATCTAATTCCTTTCCTGCACAGATGTAAATCAGCTTAATGTATTTCTATGAAATTTTGTATAACATGAAAGCTCAGAAAGATTATCTAAAAAAATCAGAAATGTTTAAAGATTAACAAATTACACCACCATTTTTACTTTTAATTTAATACAGGTTTGCATATTCAGCAATTTGAAGGCAGAATGGGGACAGACAATAAAATGGAAACAACCTAGCAACTGCTGCACTCTGAAAATCAAGAATGTCATACATTACCCATCACAAGAAAGTCGCACTTTGTTAATAACTTTTCAATACATGAAAAAAACCCATAATGCCTTCACATAAGGGATTTTGGGGCTTTTAAATCCCCCACCTCCTCTTGAAAACAAAAGGATTTTTCTTTTTAATAAAGCTTCATAGTTTGGGTGACTTGTATAACACAGCATTTGCACTGCAAAAGTTCAAAGGGCACAGAGAAGAGGAGGGACATCTTCAATAGCTTGCTTAAGGTCAGAACACACATCTCCATTTCACCTTACCAGATACAAAGAAGCAAGTGACTTTCTGATGCCTTGGTATTAGTATCTACAGCCTGTTTTGAAGAATCTCTCATGTTTCAGGCTCACAAAATGTGGTCTGAACACTGAAGATGACACAATTTTCGGGGATTGTCCTTACAGCAAATCAGGATTCACTGAAAGAAAAGTTATTTCTACAGATTCTGTCTTCAGTTGACAGGCACACAAGCTACTGTTTTCTGTGACCTCCATCAGCCCATCATGTACATATACCACTGTTAAAATTTTGGCAAGGAGAATTAGTCAAAAAAAGTTCTAATTTCTGGCAAAACAGAAGAGCATGGTAGCTCTCTCCTTAAAAACGTCTTCTGAATTAAAATTACACAAGCATCTAGCTTTCAAATGTTTTAAGTGCACTTGGAAGAAAAGATGAGCACGTATTCAATGTCAGCCTTACAGTTTCTTCCACTAAGGAGCTATCGGTGCAGAATAAGAACTCCCAAAATGCCAAGAAGGCTCAAAGCATCATCTACTAACATCTAACATCTACTGCTCCTTTAAGGAAGAAATGAGGACCTCACACAATCCCCAAAATTCACATTAGTTTTACAAAGTCTACTAGTTCTGTCTAGCCCAGTCACTGTTACTCACTGACCAAAGAGCAGTAAAACGCCGTATTAACTTCTTTCTTTTCAGTATGGATAGCATTTAACTCTAACCCCTCACGTAAAGCAATAACTAGGACCTTTGTGTAACATGTAGTTGAATAGTGTCACAGGGACATTTCAGTGTGCCTCTTGCAATAGTCTTAGAACACCACCTGACACCTCTCTGTAAGACATCCCACACAGCAGGTACCCATTTAAACGTCCATGACACAAAGCAAGACTGAGACATCCCATCCTGTTATCTTAGAGAGCAGTGATTAAACCGCATCAAAGTGCCAGCCAAGGCCAGCTTTGTTTGGTTTTCCACTATACAACCATCTATGTGCACTCCTCATCACTGTCAGCCAAGTCCTCAAGTCATGAGCAAGATACCCATACCTTGCGTTAAGTGAGAATCCAGGCACAGTCCTACCAGTAGATAGATAAGAAAACATCTCTCCACTATGAGATCCAGGTCAGTCATTATCTTTGCCAAGCACTGACTTCACACAAAATGAATCAATCTCTCTTGCTTGCAATCCTTACTACAATAAAAATCTTCACCCTTCTCTTAACTTGCACATAGAAATGTCTGAGAGTGAAGGGTTTCCTGTTGGTTCAGTTCTTGAGCTACACATCCAAGACAAATGCATCACAACCGTGTTGATACATTAACGTTCTCCAAATCCCCAAACAATTTTTATATCAGACTGTCAACCTTGTCTTGGACAACCTGAATACTTAGCTATAGTCCCATTTTCTTCTCAACAAAATCAGATTTCTCACAATTACCTACCGCTTCCTTGTTTTCACTTGTGTGTGTATGCATATGTACAAATGCACACACATACACAACAATGGAGGAAGAAGATAGAGAGAGAATATACACAGCCTCCTCTGTATTTAAATATGCATTTAACCAAGAATCAAGGTGGATACCATGGTATATGTTAACACACATAGCCATATTCTTAGATACCTGGAAAAAGAGTGTTGTGAAGAAAGTTCAGCAATAAGTAATCGAAAGGCAACCTCTCAGCAACAAACACAACATGGAAACCTGACAGCATGTGTGTGTGTTCACAGTATTACAAGGTTCACCTTTACAACCCAAAAAAAAAAGCACAAATCCAGCATATGATTTCACACCGCTGCCCAGATAATAAGAGAAGAGTTAGGAAATTCAGACCAAGGTAACTCAAAATAGAAATCCCCATTTCATTGTGCATTAGTGCTGCACTTGGGAGCTATAACACCACAAGGTATCTACTGAATGGCATTACCATTGGTATTACTTAGTATGAGTTTCTAAAGCCCAGGCTAACACTATCAATGCCTGTCATTAGGGTAACTTCTTCAATATGTCCTCAAAGAAACAATGAAATCAGGCCAGCTTCAAAAAGCCTTTTAAAAAACCAGGAGTGGTTAGATATTTGAGGTGAATGACAGACACTGCCTTCTTACAAACAGCCTCTGGCATCTAAGAAGTTGAGATCATGCACTACAGCCAAATGCAAAAGATATCAAATAATTTAAAGAGAACGAAACCCCTCAATAGTTTAAGACCATTAAGTTTAGAAAATAAAGCTCATGGGTTTTAGATCACAGAGTTAGGGTGAATTTCTCCCCTTTCTAGGGACTGTAACATCATATGGCAGGATTCAGCAAGCCAAAGGAATATTTGAGCAACATAGCACTTGCAACTTTTGTATTTAAGTGTGCCTTGTTCTTCTAAAGTAGCCAAGAACTAAACTCACACCCTGTTTAAATAGGCAAAAAAAGTGTTCTGTGCCAAGGAGGAAGTTATAAACTTAAAGTAGGTTTTGTATATGGGATATAACTTGGGAAGCAGAGGGACAGATTCACTGCAATCAATTCTTTAACAAGTAAGAGAAAAAGCAAAGGCACAGTGTAACGTGCAGTACATCAGAGCTGGAGGCAGAAGGCTGCGGTTCCACTGCTCACTCAGCTGAAGGACCCCCTGATGGGGCTGGACGAGTCAATTCTTTCCATTCCTGCTTCTTCTCCGAAGATTATAAACCCCTGGGATAGCATTCACCATTTATTCCAAATACAGCCCAAAAGCAAAACAGCCCCGTTTGAGGAAGAGATGAATCATGGAATCACTTGGTGATACCTGTATTTCACTGACTTCCAAAATGCCTTCACAACTAAATTACACTTACAAAAACTGCATTATAGTTGGAGATAAAAAAAAAAAGGTTCATAAAGATTAATACTACCCAAATAGAGTCTGGATAAAAGACACGGTGATAACGAGG
The DNA here is from genome assembly GCA_033558185.1 of Dromococcyx pavoninus. Lineage (NCBI taxonomy): Eukaryota > Metazoa > Chordata > Aves > Cuculiformes > Neomorphidae > Dromococcyx > Dromococcyx pavoninus. Next base: position 6,004,896 of record JAUMJL010000401.1, read on the forward strand.
CATGTAGGGTCGTGATTAGCAGCAGCACAAAGACCATCCACTAATGGTGTGCTGCAGCGGTCAATACTGGATCCAATACTCTTCTATCATCTTCACCAATGACATGGATGATGGGGACAAAGTGCTCCCCAGCACAAGAGACAACTCTGACTGGAGAGAGTTCACGGACAGGCCATGAAGATGAATGGGGGACATCTGTAATACAAGGAAAGGACAAGAGAGCTGGGGCTGTCCAGTCTGGAGAAGAGAAAGCTGGGGGCAATCTTATCTACATACATAAATACTTAGAAAATTCAACTTAAACATATGACAAATTACCTTTGAAGTTGTTTTTTTTTTTCCCCACTGTGAAGATGGGTAAACTCTGCAACAGGCTGCTTAGAGAAGCTGTAGAGCATACATTCTTGGAGATCATCAAAACCCAATGGTACAACCTGTTCTAGTTGACCTTGCTTTGAGCAGGGAGACTAGATCAGAGCCCTCTAACTATCTCTTCCAGTCTCAGCTATTCAATGATTCACTGACTGGAAAAGATGGTTTAGTAAACTAGAACATGGTAAAGAAAAGAAAATATCAAAAACACAAACCTTAATTCAAGTCACATAAAACACTGCTGGTTGATTTCTTCATTTTTTAAAAATTTTTGAAATGAGGCCAAGATCAAAAAAGTTCTGCTACACACTAAAGAAAAAATATGGTGACCTAAGTAATCCAAGTTTGGTTTGAGTTTTACAGGCATTTAGAAACAAACCACTATAGCATGGAATTTCATCAAAGGAGACTATTTGTGTTTCAAAAGCAGTTATCTTCATGCTGCATTCATCTTTTTTTTTTTTTAGTTATTGGAAATGTTAAAAGCTATTACGCAAAGCACTATAAAATTCTCAAAGGATTCAGGCTAAATACTTCTTCAAATGCAAACAAGGCATTAGTCACAAGAGGTACAAAATCACTGATTAACAGCCACAGACTATATTTATTTCAGCCACTCTCATTCAATGTCAAAAATGCAACAGAAATGGTTTCAAAAAATTAACATGGGTAAGCCAGTGTAAAAATATTTTGTTTACAAATTGTGCTTAGAATTGTGACTGCAGTTCAATATGGTAAGCGAGCATGAAAATACAGAATTGTCAAAGGACAGGAAGGAAACAAAGCCAAGGACTGAACAGCGCTGAACTGCAATGTCAAGAGGACTTGAAAAGAGAGGCCTAGAGAATTCATTTTGCTTCACAGACAGGGAAACGTGGCAGAAAGAAATACTAATTAAAAAGCATCTTACCACACTGGCCATGATCTCTTCTGTTTAAAATTGGAGTTAAATCAAGAAAGTTGAGAAATACTGTTGCAGCCATCAACAGCAAAGTCAGTAAATTTTCTTGAATAATAATATAACTTGAAAAAAATCTAGATGAATTGCTGAAAATCCTTGCTCTGCAAGATATTACAAAGAATGCTATTTTCTTAAGTAATTCACTCAAAACCAAAAATGTACACATGCCACAGATATACATACACATCAGAAAACTGTTCAGAGTAATAAAAGTTTTATAAGCTGAACAGTGGGAACACTAAGGAATCTGCAAAGGTGATAATTCAGAAAGAATAAGCTCAATTTCAGTTTATTTCAAACAATTACTTTCAACTTTCCAATTTATTTTATTTTTATGTATCATAATCATAGTATCAGGTGCCTGCAGGAAACACTGCAAACTTTGTCAAAAAGTTTTCTCTGCCTCAAATGATGTTTATATCGTTCCCAGAGTCTCCAAATACCTACTTAAAAACTGCACTTTGTGGTTCCAACACCTTCTCTATATTTTATCATAAGAACGTAGTCAAGCAGACTGGGGAAAAAAAAAACAACTCCTTTCTGTAGGAAGAGTGTGAACGACAGCACTGCTTATTACAGTGCATGAATATATCCACATAAGACAGAGCTTGTGCCGTATGTGCACAGAGTCTTTAGCCATGAAACACCAACAAGACCATGGTGCTTGATAGCATGATAAAGACTTTTTTTCTGCACAGCAAATCATTTCAGTTACTGTTTAGTTTAAGAGTCTAATCTACTTTTCCTACAAATAAACTTACTTGAGTTCTTTCACTTAAAACTGAAGGGTCTTGGAAACTACATTTGGTGAGTGGAAGAGAAGACTCCATGTGAAAAATTGCCTCAATACAGGCCTATGAGTTCGGAACTCTTGACAAACTCACAGCTGCACTAACAAAATTTCAGCATGGGATAGCTAAATCCACCACGATTTCACAAATCCAGACTTCCACTAGAGACTCAGCATAACAGTAAACAATACCATTTCTGAAACAGACAGCCCTTCAGTCAGATTTTTAAGCAACTGGCTAAATAAGCTACATGATCACTCCAACACAACTGAAGCTTTGCCCACCCCACTCTTATCTTTTAAAGGAAAATTGTAGCCCAGGTTGTTCTCTTTTCTCTACTACTCTTACCCGCACACAATGCCATGTGGTAATGAAAGTCTTATCCTCAAGGTCTCCTTTCTTAAGCATCATTTTGGAAGCATGAGGAGGAACAGGAATACTACCATGGACTGAAAGATATTCCAATTACATTTTTAAAATAGACATTCAAATTCTGTTTTGGAAAGCAATTGTTGATGACATCACGCTGGCTCTGGTAGCCAGCTGCTGTTTTAAAAAATAACTATAAGTACATGAAATATTCTCCCCATATTACTTTTCTATGTAAGCAGTTGTAGCTGTTAAGAAGCAGTCTAGGAGGCTATGTCTAAGTTCCAAAGAGAAGAGATGTTTGCACAGCCACAAATGAGAGATCAACAAACAGAAGAGTATGTACAGAGAACAATCTTTTTTAAGACCTATTCCATGTTACACAAGAGTTCACAAGCTCTTGATCCAAAGTGGGTCTAAAATGACTCTCTCTTTTCCTTCTTTCAAGGACAAGAGCAGTAAAAAACTTGTTTGCCAATGTTGCATTTCAAGTGCAAGAGTTGTACTCCATCTTTGCTGGATTTTGCAAAGTTTGAAAATTTTTCTCCAGAACTCAAGTGTAATATTGAGATCTACAGAGCAGACCCAAATTTAAGTGTTTACCTGCTTCCTAGTTGCTTTGTAGTTGAGGGTGAATAACAAACTCTGGGGTTTTTTTTGTTAAGTTTGCAAACAGGGCATTTCTTTTTTGTGGCATCAATACAGTGATAAAGAAAAAACAGAAGGCAAAGACAGTGCCTGATGAACAACACCATTACATGTTCTTCATGAACAGAACCACTAAAACGGCTTTATAGACATTTCACTTTGTCCTCTACAATTTTCACTGGTAAAACTTTCCAAAATGTGGTTCTGTTATACTCCTGAACCACGAGTCAGATATACCAAAATTTCTGATAACAGATACCAAACACACACCAGCTTTAGGACAATCTTGTAACTCAAACATAAGATAGCAACGTGGTTTTAAGCATGTGATCAGGTGCAGGAAACACTGAAGTTGAATTTGACCTCCTACTCTGCACAGAGACAATAGCTGTTTTGCAAAGACAGTGAGCCATAGAAGTGTTTCAAAGATCAACTTCTTCCACAACTACCAACTTAATCACCCAAAGGGATCTCTTCTTGAGATTCACAATTACTACTGAAAATGCTGAAGTTTCTTCAACTAAAAGATTCATTTAAGCTGTAAACAAATTTTAACAGCAAATATGTAAGATAGACTCATGAACTATTAATAAATATAAAAGCAGACGAAAAGCTTATATAAACAAACAAAACCAGCCCAGTTTAGAGTTATCTTTACAAGCAAGCTTACTATAAAATTTGATCAAAACATGAAATTAAAAAGTATCTCGTTGAAATACACTTTAAAAGAAAAATATATTTAAACAGACATTAAAATGCTTCTTCAGATTATAAAAGGTTTCCTTTATCTCCAAATACACATAATATGTTTAAAATACATTCTAAATTTTGATTTCTCACAGTGTTTGATATAAAAAGCAAACAAGAAGGTTGCCCTAAAGATAAATGAAACATCTGGTGAAACATGTAATAAGCTTCAGGCTCACATCTGCTACTGAAGTTAGTATTCCCACACCACAGCTACAAGCTCGATGCAAAGCTCTATAAGAATAACTGAGAACAGGGAGGATTATAGGGAACACATTCCTCAATCTAAATTGATATTTCCTCTTCCATCTGAATCAACAATGTGCTTCCATATGTATGCATTAACGTCCAGCGCTAACCCTCAGTGGAAAACAACTTCTAGAAGTAAAGGTATCTCATTTAAAACCTATCCTAGTATTTTATATCATGGGGGTTTTAGGCAGTTTTATGCATATGCAACCATTTATCTAGGCATATTTATACACACACACATATAGGTAAAACTAGATACACATATACTTTTCTTTAGTCTTAGACTACAAGCAAACTTACAGCAATCAATTCTTCCATACGTCATGACATTTGACAAAAACTACTTGTAAAAAACAAGAGTAGACAGGAAGAGGCATAGTACTGCAATTATATAAAAGCCAAGCATAAAGTATTTTTAAGTAGCAACTGATAAAATTGAGTGTAAGATATTTCCTAAGGAATGAACAATGTGTAACTCGCATTCCTGTTTCTATAAGAAGGTTGCTCAATATTTTATCTTTTTTTACCCATTCACTCCTGAACTTTCAATTTCTTCTATAAACAATGACAACAAAAGGTTTACACAAGGTCAGCATAAATTGCTTTCTATTTGCGACATTTTAAAAAGGCCCTTTTGTGTCACAGTTTAGAGAAAGGCAGATATGTGTACAGCAGGGAAAAAAAAAAACTTATATTTTGCAACAGCTGTGAAAGATCAGTCCTCCAGAGTAACTGAAATCAACGGCAAACTGAGAAGTGTTTAGGAAATAAAATGTTTCCATCACCTCATACTATCATTCACTTCCATTAGTACTGATGAAAGAGAGACTAGATTTTATACAGTGTTAAAAATGGTAGGAACATTACTGACAGTGGAAACAGAGCTTGGTCACTAAACAATTCTAACATCAAACCTGGGACAAAAATCAGAAGAATAAACACCCTAGTGGGCATTTGGTTAGTCAAACTTAGAAGAGGAAGGAGTGATATACAGATCCAAACTTCTTTTTCCTGGATAAAGATTTCATAGTAGAACTGAAAGTGATTAAAATGTTTAATGTCATCACAGGAACACTGAAACTTTTCCAGTGAAAGAGACCACACGCTAACACAAACCCTTGCAGAGAACTCTGTTCCACTTACCTGTGCATAATAGCCTTTATTATAATCATCAAAAAAGTTTTACGTGTACCTTATGCAAGACGTGAGACAAAAGCAGGGAACAGATGAATGTAATACAGTCAACTAGGGAAAACTCAGATGAAGAATTGGCCATGGAAAATGTGGTTAAGCAAGCAGCTTTATGATATAAATCATGCACAGTACCAAGAATCTATCATGGAAAAACAGAACTGTGATACCACGCATACCAAATTATTAGGTGTTGATATTAGGCTTGTGTCATGCTCCTTGACACCCTGCAGAAAAGTGATGAAAGGTTCCAGGAGAAGAATGGATAAAGTAAGGGACCACCTCTGACACGATCAAAACTAAGCGTTGGAAGGGGCACTTGAATTTGTTCGGTGTTAAGAAAAAGCAAGCAAGCTTCAACTTCTGTTCCAAATAACTGTAGTAAATAGCCTACCTTGCAATGTAACTTTGAAATACTTTGAAGACAAACGTGATGCAAAAGCTTTTCATAACTCAAATCAGCTGGGGGGGGGGGGGGGGGGGGGCACACCAACAACACAAAAACACCACAAAATCCAAAGAAGTACAAATGACCACAACATTATCCTGACATGGGTAGCCCTATGAAATTTGTATGCTAGGGTCTATAAATCATTGTCTGTTTATACTACCTCATCCCTGTACAACAGCTTGGAGGAGTCTCAAGCAAAGTATCATTTCAAGGAAAAATTCTCAGCTAACCTTGTTTTTGTGAGGTCGAATTTAGTTCTTTCCTTAAACACAACAGTTGCTCAGCTTTCTTACACAATCTGACAAATAAATTCTATAGCCATGACAGAGCTAATGTTTTGCTCAGCCTTATTTCAGAATTACTTGTAGGTGACGTTATCTAGATATTTAGTTGAGTAAAACAAGTCACTTCAATAATATTTAAAGCTCTTGATCATTTTATGATAAAAAAACCTCTCTCTTAACAGACAAAGTAATTAAGATGGGAACAAAAATGATACTGTTTCATGATATACTCAATCCTCTCTACCACAATTTGCTGCTGCAATGGGGTGGTCCCTACTCAATCCTCTTCCTCCAGCTAAGTGAGCTGCATCAACTTGCTGTATTCACTCTCCAGCAGATCAACAAACTAATCCAACTCACTTTGTGGTCATGCAATTGCTAGAACCTGCACAAGGGAGGAGGCAGGAACGTGGAGCAGCCAAGTGCACAGAGTAACAGTTGGGACCCCTCTCATCCCTCGGCTGTTAGATTAGATTACGTGTATTATGAAAGTTCACCTGCAGACAACAAATCACTCCTTCTAGAATGAACAGTATCATAACTAGAAACACCCAATCAATTTCCTTTTTGTTACACATGATTCAAAAAACTGTCCTACTAAAATAACAAAAGAAGGGGTAAAATTACATGTTACGGTTAATTTACCATTTTTTAAACCATCCAACTTAATCAATACACTGCTGTTTCCAGGCCACAATATAAATGCCTCTGTTACCTAAGATTTGCTTTGCCAGGAAGTGAGCTCTGACTGACAGATGCTTGAATTATAAAGTTTAACAGCCAAGAGACTGCTGTAAGAACATATTTAAATTAAACACTACCTACAAAGGTTTCCCTGTAACAACAATCATTTGCTTCAGAAATCACAGTGTAAAGAAACTGTCTGTTCCTAGTAATGCACACCCTAGCAAGAGCTATAACTAATTAGGAGAACCACAAAAAAGAAACTTAAATAATATTAAAATGACTTAAAATCATCCAGAAATTAGAGTATTTATCAAATAACACATGTGTACAGCCTTACTTTGTTTTTCCCATACAAGAAACTGGGAAAAGGGCTGTAAAACTCAAAACAAGAGCCGTGACATTAACTGGAAACTTTAATTCACAAAAGTTTAGAATGCAAAGGAAGACAAATCCACACCCAGTGCCCTATGTAAAGATATAGGATTTAAGCAGAGAATAATTAGGAGCAGAAGAATTGGAAAAGAATACATCTTTACTTAAAAAAAGTCTTCTGCATGAAAAGCTCTGTAGAAGGTAAGCATTTGCTTAGCAAGTAAAACCTATTTTGAGGGTATCCTGTTTTAATACAGAAAGTAACAATGAAGGAAAGCTCTTTTGAGCTTTCAGCTTGAAAACAGTTTGGAATAGAACAACAGACAATAGAAAACTGTCAATACTCAAGGTCTACTGGTTGCTTGGAGGTAGAATTACTAATTTGAGTATTGTTACATAGAATTAAATTATTAGGAAATAGTTCCTCAGAAAAGTTATATAGCCAAAAAGAGTTACGGGGCTTGGGAATACCGACATCTCTTGTTTTAAGTCGTTCTGCATTCTTCTCCCCATCCCACAGTGCTTGTAAACCATTCCCCCCCCATACATATAACTGTATGGTGCTGTCAGCAGGTTGAGTAGGATCAAATTAAGCAGAGGAAATAATGGTACACATTGTATTTCACTCTATGACCAATTAACAACTACATGAAATAAGTCAAGACAGGAACCATCAAAGAAAATGTCTTCCTCTCTGCAGAACTCAATACGGACAAGATGACTCACAAAGAATATTATTCAAAATCCAACTGTGAATTGCATTTCTTGTAAGAGAATAGAGATTTCTATTCTTGGGAGACTGGTAAAATAGCAGAAAAATGAAAAGGACTGAAGCATACGTTACTTTTGCAGCAAATGCAGGATGAAGTCCCCAAACTCAGTTTGACCCTTCAGAATATTATCACACCAGCAATGAGTCTTCCCACAGCACCAACTAACACCTCCATGCCCCTTCTAGATCTTTAAGCATCTACCTACTAAATGACCACTACTTCACCAGCTCAGGCTTTACACCAACAGTATGAATCACCTTTTTGCCATTTCTTAAAACATCTCAATCTCCTCTCCAAACACGACAGCTGATAAAAACCTGGCCAGTATATTTTCTTCTTCCCAGCTGGCCTTCCTTCCTAGGTTGGCATTTCCTACTGCTCATTTTCTTGTCAATCCAAGCAAGCACTACTTTACATAAAAAAGCCCACCTTGGAATACACCTGCTTTTATTGATACATAAAACTCAATAAACACACTGCTTAAAATCAGCACATGAGGATCCACTCAAGTTGTGTCCTAGACCCAACCTCAACAGAAGTCAATCACAATTTAAGACATATCCATTCCTAGGTATAGGAAAAACAAATGGACAATTAAATGATCCAGTTTCTTGACATTTTCTTGACTATTAATTTGACATTTGCTTTCCTTTGGCTTTCACAAGTATGCTAGTAATTTCTTCATGTCAATTCACAAAGCTGATACAGATATTTCTCCTATACAACCGCTTTGATACACTCTAACACAATATTAAGAGTGAAAGGGCAGAGGTGTTATAGCTACAATAAAGGTAAGTTGATCCCTACAGTTGCAAGGCTTTTGTCCTCCCTTCCATTTTTTTGCACGTAAATTCTCCCTGAAAGGAAGGCTCATTTCTTTATTGCTGTTCCCCTACTCCATATACTCATCCCCATTACTTTGTAAAAATATTTCAATTAAATTTATGAAGAAAAGCGTAAGCAAAAAGAAGAAGAGTTCTGAAGAGTTGTACAAAACCAGCTGCAAATGTTTCTCTTTATTCTTTGAGAAACCACTCCTCTGTTAGGATGCTTAAGAAAGCCTGATAAAAGTCTATTAATGTATCAGGTCAAGATGCTAACACTTCCAAGCAAGCAAACACAGCAGTTGGAGAATTGCACAATCGCAGCATACTGTTTCAGTATATAATTGAAGAAAACGCTCACAGATACAGTCCCCCCCATCTCACCAGAAACATTAAGTGCCATTATGGATGAAATGTGCTTAAAAAAAGAACTCATGAGGAGTTTTGCAAAAAAAAATCTGGTAAAGCAGAGGAAAAAATTAAGAGCTAGTACCATATTTCAAAACAAATGGTGTTACACTGAAAGTTTGTTATACCTTGAAAAATAATTCCTGTCCATAGTAAAATACAAGATACTTTAGCCACTCTACACTTGCATGTTTCTCTGAGGGTGTAACATAGTACTGCCTTACAAACTTGGAATGAAAAATTGTCATCTCTTTCACTAAATAGTTTCAACATCTAACAGGTTAGTTATGCACTGCTGTAAATATTTATTTCTACCATTTGTAGTCCAGTCTGATTCAGTGCTGTGCCTTGATCAATGCCAGATCACAGACACTCATCTCCTCATTCTGGGATGAAACGTCAGTAGAGATCTTCCCTGCCACTAGATGAACTACTCTCTTTGAGCTTCTCCCTCTCATAAATGAAAAGCAAACCTAGGGAGATCTGTCTCAATAGAATAAATTCGGCCTCTTTGACGCTGTCAAGGAACATGCACAAGCTACTACCCCTCCTTTCTTCTGCCTTTGAAAACTGTTCCCTTGGTCTGCAATTGCCCATCGCTTCCACGGCAGCTATTGCTACCAAAACACCCAGAAGAACAGAAGTACCAGAAAAACCTACGTATTACTTTAATGTAATTTGAGAACGTCAAAAAGGGAGTCCAAAAAATACCAGGATTCCTTTTGTCTACAGCGTTAAGTTTTGAGAGTGTCTAAACCACAGCCAACTCAATTTGTCAGTGTCCTTTCCCTGAATTATTTGAGGCTAGGAAAATTGTCAGAACTAAGTAGGTAGCTGTCTTAATTCTAATGAAATGCTTAAAAATCCTGTTTCAATCCATCCACTACAAGGAACAGTTCATCAACTTTTGTGGAATTTTATACAAAATAATTGAAAATGTGTTGGGTTTTTTCCCCATTAATCATAATTGACCTATACAAATAACACGGGAAAAACCTTAGGAGTCATTAATTAATTACGTTTAGAAAAACAAGACGTTAAAATTTCTAAAGATTTTACTGCCCCCATCTCTTTCAGTATCACAGTAAGAACCACAAGCTGTATTTATTTTGGAATGACTTACAACCCATTTTCCTCTAGCCGATTATAATATTGTTCACTGTCTTCTACGAGCTGTGAAGTGTCCTTTCTTCAGTAATAAAATGATACAATCTCATAGCAGGTCAGCTGTTTTTCTTTCTTTTTCAAGCTCCATGAAGGCCATCCAACTACATATGTAATTTACTCCAAATTAATTTCTTCTTACTTGTAAAGGAAAACTATTCCTACCAAAACCAGCAGAAAGCAAACTGCAAATACTGACTCTTATCTGTTCATGTCTTATTCTCCAGTTGGTTTTACGATAGAGATTAACATATCAGACAAAATCTTTAAAAAGCATGTTTCTTTGGAGGAGGGAGGGGAAAGGAGAATACTATTTAAATGCCCACTTTTCAGATAAATTATGTTTAAAATAAAATCTGGCCTGAAATATCAGAATACTAGCAAGCTTGGTGTGCCAACACATACCACCATCTGATGGCATCTCAAACAGATTCATCGTCATTAACTTCATATGTATCCTAAAATGACAATTCATATAAATAGCTCTTTTGCTTAAGAAAATAATCTGATTTTGTTGAGTAGAAGTAAACAACTTTTCTAGTATGAAAATAGAACACCTTCCTTACCACCTATTCAGCATACGAAGTGTCTGTAATCTGTACCTTGTGTATTTATCATGAGATACAGTTTACCACAATGCAGGACACAAGAAGAAAGTATTTTTAGCCATTTCTAAAAAGCATACAAAGCACACATCTCTGTAAAAAAGGGAGGTGACTGGTATGCTTTAGCTCTACACATGGGAAGCTACTTCATGCTCAAGAAATTAGACATTTCACAGCTATTTCTTTCATTTTTAAAAAAGGTAAGCCATGGTTTCATGTGAAGAGAGAAGATTAGTCCATGAAAGCTTGAGGAAGGAAAATTAAAAATTTAAAAATATCTTTTTTAAACAGAAAACACAAACTGCAAATAGAAATTACTATTAAAAATAGAAATCAGCAAATGTTCTTAGAAGACATGCTCACATTTTGATTTTGCAGAGTTTACGTATCTGAAAAATTGAAAATCAGAATAAGTGATAAAAGGCAAAAGATTCTTATTCTCTTCTCATCCAAAGCATAGATTATTACCAGTTTTTGTTGAAATACATTCACTTCTATCAGATGTTCAGCAATTCTGTTACTGGGATCCACAGAAAAGCCTACATGAAATACCAAATCTGCATTTCTGGCATGGCTAAGGGAACACATATATTAGGTTTTCATACGAAAGTTCTCTCTTTACTTAAGTTAGCAGCAGGAGTTATTTTAAAGTATTACACGTTTCCCTAAGTGTCAAAAACTTGCAGGTCCTTAGGGTCTCTCACAGAGGTAAAATAATCATTTAGCACACAGTTCATCAAACTTCTTAAATGCTTTGATTAAACTTACCCATTTTAGTCTTATCTTCGTGTAAAGAAAGACTGCGCTCAGGAAGACTAGTACTTTGTTTTGTAACTTCTACTTCCTATCACCATTTCACTCCCAGTAACAACAAATCACAACTCACAGCACAGTACAGACACTATTTCTTCATATAAAAATTTTCCTCTCTATCTACTTCTGTTGTTGTGATCCCTCTCTTAGCCAATTTAATGCCCATATTTCTTTCCATTGTCCCTGCTGCTTAAGCTTTGCCTGTTTACTTATGCAACTCTTACTGATTAAATACAAAAGTAGTAAAAAATTGCTTTCTAAAAAAAGTAGTATGCTAACATCTTCTGCGTTTCTCTCTAGCAATACTCTTTGATATTTTTGCCAATTCTTCTTTGCCTTTCTGTTCTGGAGGCCACAGCTAATCAATCTAAGATTTTCTCCAGAAGGCTATTAAAGACATTCTTTCTCCCAGTATAAATTGTAGGTAAACACTACCTAGTATCCCATTTACAACTTAAAATTAATAACCCACTTGGTCTGATCAAGTCCCAATATGTAACTGTTTGACACAGCTCTATTCCTCAGCACAATGGACCTGCAATACTATTTGACTGCTATGATATCAATCAATTACCACATAAAGACTTTATGATATAGAATCATAACGTAATGCAAGTTATATAAAAATTACTTATCATCAATAAAAACACTTACTTCTAACAGCAATGCTTCTTAAATAATGAAAATTTATTTATTTTTAAAGTATAATTTAATAAAATGTAATTTTCAAACCAATACTAAGCTGCAGTGAGACTACTACTGTCTTACTCTTCCTGGTAGTAAAATCTAATTAACTTGCACTAAAAGTAGGCAGTTCAGTTAAAAAAAAAAATCTCCTCCAGGGTTGAATCATTAAGTACTAAAAACTTCATTTCCAGCCCACTGTGAAGGGAGAAGGCTAATACGTGTTTCAAATAGGTCAGCTGGAGTATTTTCTGTAAAAACAATAAAACTACCTGCTAAAAGGTATATTTTCTTGGGCATTATTATTTTGTGGACTCTTTTGTACAAGAGGCAGTGTCATCCAAGTTTTTAAAAGAAGTATTTTCATATTTCTGGTGCTTTCTGCGTCTCTTAAAAATAATTGTGTACAGCATTTGAGAGGCCCTACTAACTTAGCATGATACCAATTTAAAAGAAGGAAGCAACATGTTCTTTTGCCAGATTCCAAATCAACTCAATGTTCAGGCCAGGAACAAAGAAACACCATGCCCTCGGACAAAAATTTAACAAAATTTGCGGCATCTGAAGTAGCAATCTTTACCTGAGCATGACACTCACAGGCATCAAATTTAATAAAACGACCCCAATAAAAGTTAATGAGAAGTTTTTAAATGTATTGGCAATAAAACAAATTTTATGGCAAGTAGAGTCAGTTATTTCCGCGTGTGACAAATTAACTGAGCACTGAAAATGGGTGACGCATCAGTACTATTCTGACAGTGAAAAACGCATGCAAGTCAGTCGGTAGAGAAACCCTATGCAGAAGGAGCACATAAATGAATAAAAGCCCTACAACCCCATGTATTTTGTACTACATAGAAGGGAAAAACAACCAAAGGTATTTATTTTTCTTCAAGATGACCAAAACTTTATGGAGGCTACAGCAACAGGTAGTCTGATAACAGCTGTTCTTTAATTACATCCCAAATGCAGAACAAGTACCATTAAACACTCGAAGAAAACAGCCATGATTACAAGCTTTGCAGGTACATTTACAAGAGAAAGGATTAATTCTGCTCACCTATCTATCATGCAAGATTGAAAGCCTACTGGTCTGAATTTCCAAAATTTGTAACATGCTAATGTGACCCTAATTAATTTTCTTGAAGTTGGGATGATAAGCTAGAGTGAGCTGGTTAATATTACATGTATGCAATACATTACAGGAGTAAAAGCATAATTTAAAAAAAAAAATGCAGATGCATCTAGCTCAAAACCACTTCACTTGTTTTTCTGAACTTAGACCTGGTAAGTTTTCTCCTTGGAAACAATCCATTACCTTTCCCACCACACCAGTCATCCCTTTGCCATCTAAAAAGTTTTTAAATGGTATCCTCTAACAAAGACAAGCTTTGTACAACTGTTACAAAAGATCTCTCTTTAAGAAACTACTTAAATTCTGTTTAGCTCTAGTTGTTCTTGTTCGAAGGAGACAGTACTGCATAGCTTTGCTAACTGAGATGCAAATCAGTAAAGCAGAACAGCTAAACAGTAGGTCTGGAGTAAAAAATTAGGTAAATAGACAATTTTGTCTATCTTGAATACTTGGTCTCATGATTTTGCCTTGTAGCATGAGATGCATTATTGCCTATTAAGAAACAGAAGGAAAAATACTTTCTCTTGTGAGACAACAGCAGCTGAAATGAAAGATTAGAACCAATTACCAATCTTCTCAAGTGTCTTGCCGTATCTTAAGGGAAAGTCCTGTTTACTTTTTTCTTTTCCAAAGCTGAGGTCAAAAAATGTGTTTTGCTTATTGAGCACACAGCTAATACCAGCTTTCTTTCACAACCTCTCACTGTACAGTGTCTTCAAACCAGAAGAAAGTGACTACTAACAAGAACTGCTACATGTAACAAGGAAATCACATTTTATGAAGTCGGGGATGGCATGGGGTATATGTGCAGTGTCCATTTTTATCCATGTATATTTCAAACCAAAATATAAATTGTCATAGTTCCCAAAACACTTGAAGTAGTTTTCTATCTTAAGAATTACTACTCCCAATTGCCTTTCTAAAGATAGCTTTTTACATATACTGCTATGAAGGATGCAGCCTGTTGCACCGTTTCGCTAGAAGATAAATTTAATTTTCATATTTCAAAACATCTTCAACTAAATACCCCATGTATCCTTCCAGAGCACATGTTAAATTCTACTTACTTCTGTAAGTAGGAATTTTCTTTTATACAGACATGGTTAAAACAATTAGAAAGATAACTCAGAATATTTTATTCCTAGTGTGAAAAAAAGTCTAATCAGGAATAAACTAACTGTGGAAGTTTTCTTTGGGCCACAAAGAGGTGTGTTCACACACTGAAACAAAAATGCAAGTTTGTGTAACGTTTCTAACTTCTACTAAGCCCTGCCTTAACAAGAGCACTACTATTAGTAATGTCTAGCTCACCTAGCATTGCTAGACCATCACCAGCAATACACCCATTTAACAAACTTACATAGCAACTCTAGCACTAACAGAATTACTGGTTTGATTTCTTTAAGCGAAAAGAACAATTGGGAAGACAGGGAGAAGCTTTAGGATATCTGTATGTAGAGGAGAATGAGAAGAAAGTCAAAAGACTTCAACTCTTCATCTACAAAAGCAAGACAAGTTGCAGTGCTTATAAAGCATAGTTAAATGAGCACATCGTTTCCCTTTCCAACAATTCCCTACAGCTGCCACCTATAAGACCACATTTCAAAGGTCCAAAGGAAAAAAAAACAAAACACAGGAAACAAACCCAAAAAACTGAAGAGCTGGAGGAGTAAGAAAGAGTAAGAATCAGTTATTCCCTTTTGTTTAGGGTAATTAGGTGTTGTGATGTTAGACGTTCCAAAATGAGCAAGAGACAAACTTCACACATTTCTCCCACAATTACCCAGGCACCCCAAAGAAGTTACTTAAATTCTTCTGTGCATCAGTTTCTTTGACTCTAAACTAGTGATAGTTTACCTCACAGAGAGGCTATGAGGCAATTAACTGATCATAAAGCCTGCCAAGATCCTCAAATGAAAGGTGCTATGCAAGTGCAGGGTATTAATCTCACACTTCAGGTACAAATCATTCTCTTATCCCACCTTCTACCTAGTGTTGGCAGCTTTACAACCATTTAAACTCTCTACTACACAGGTTGGCTACGTTCCCTACAGCAGATATCTTAGACACAGTGCACTTCTGTGGTTTGGCTACCTACAGTTTCCTGCATAAAACAAGGTATTTGGTTCAAGACATCTGCAGCTTCAGGTAGACTACCCAAATACACAGTCTGCGAGCTGCATCCAGATTTTGGCTGCAGTACTAGGAGATCCATGAAACTTCTGTTAGCTGCATGTAACGACATGTTGCCAGACACCATCCAGCTTGCATAAAAGCTGTAGCGTACGAGGACCAAAAGGATCACTGACTATCTTTGTACATTTAACTTTTCATTGCATACTCTTCAAAACGCGCATTGGGTCTGTAACCAGTTTTAACATTCACACTTCATTCATCATAATGTTATTTAATTATTAGATGAAGAAGATTTCTCTCTAAATTAATAAAACAATATCAAATTTAGACCAGGCAGTAACGCAAATGCTGGAAAATTCACAGTCATGATTCACCAGTGTGATGGATCCAGCAGAAGCAGGAAAAAGGACATTGCAGCAAAGGGATGGTGCTTTTATCAGCCTGGTCTGCGGGTCAGAGGATCAGGTAGAGAAAAGGTTTCAAAGGAGGAAGTGCAGGAGATAGAAAAGTAGTGCCAGCAAGGGCAGATCTGCTCTATGTTAACACGACAAGCTGTAAGAAGGAAAGGGAAAGATCAAGGAGAGAGACAAAAATAGCTGTAAATCAACTGTTACCCTAATGCCATAATCTGGAATTGAGACTGGAGAGACTTTAGAGAAGACAATAAAAATTAATTTACCATAAAGTGGTATTCCATACAAAGGACAGAAGAAAAAGCAAAATACTTTGGAAAGCTAAAGAAAATACAGCATTTGCAAGGTTCCAGATAGGACTGAAGAACAGCAGTTTTGAAGTGTGCACGTGTGGATGACATAATGACAACAAAGCTGATTCAAACACAGCCTGGTGGGACATCATGAAGAAAATGCAAAACAAACCATAATGATGATGAAAGTTACACAACACTGCCTAAAGCCACTGTAGTTCTGCATTCACTATAGCTTCTAGTTATGATTTACCACTATAAACAAAGCCGCCTTTTTTTTTCATCTCCTAACAGCTCAGAAGTGCTTTGCAGTTACCCAGGCCTAAAACCAAGGTCCTTTTCCATTCTTTTCTTCCAAGTCTCTCTTGAACATTTTTCCCTTTTCACAGAGCCAACAGCAATAGTATTTTATAGACGTTCAGTGCGCTATACACCTTTCTGCTATATAGAGAAAGAAAGAAGCATGCATATAAATTTACAGAAGTCCTGACTGAAGGAAAGTATTCTGGGAAGAAAAATACCAACTGTGCTTCTAAATATTTCATATTTTTTTAAATTAAAAGACTGCTGAAGTGTTTTAAAACACCTGATCAATTATGTTGTTCATGTTGTGATACATTAATTCTATTTCTATGAAACAAAAATGTCTTTTTTTGTTAAATACAAGATATTGAATGGTTTTATAGAGAAAACATATTTAGTACTAGTACATAGATTTAGTCAAAGTTTTAGTTATCAAACCATATCTATAATTCTTTTCACACTTTAAGCCATTTCCTGATAAAACCAGAACAGTGATCTCGCTTTTATTGAGACATGCTAGCAATCTCTCATGAGAGTGGAAGTTGTATTCCTTTATTCCTGTAAACGTTTCCTGTAATTTTCAAAAAAGAAAAATGGGAATAAGCCTTTATCTGAGCCAAAGATCTGCAAGACCTTACTAGAAAATGAAAACAAAAAGTCTACCTGAGCTGAAGACCCAGAATTTAGCAGCACATATTGTAGTACTGGCTTATACAAAAGTCTGCTGTTAAAAGTAACTACTGCTATTGTTTATCTAAGTTCACAATAAACAAATCATTTGATCAAGTTTCCATACTTAAACACACACATTTGTTAGAAGGACTTAAGAGTACTGTAGAAGTTTTATAATTTCTTTAGCTAAATTTAAAAAAAAAGAGTTAATGGGGATTGCGAGTGTACATTAACATCCTGCTTTGACACTCAAATACAAAAATAGACCACTACATTTTGCTTTATTTGGTCAATAACTTTTCAGCATTAAGCCTATTAGCATGTTTGAGAATCGATCCAGATAGAAATAGACTCAAGTGTAAGACATCTGGAAGTTTCTTAAATATATGGGTAGGTCCAGATAACCACAGGCAGACAGACACCTCTCCTCATTTATACAGCACGTTCTAGTTCACAAGTGAGGGCTCGGCTACAGATCTTGCTGGAATAACTGCTCAAGTCAACCGTGCAAGACCGCTGCCCGCTGAGGACCACAGAGCAGCACTAACTACAAACCAGCCAGAGCCCTTGCTAGTAACTGAAGCACAACTGGCAGAAGTTACAGGACTCACAAGTCAGTCCAGGATCTCCAGCGGACACACTTTGAAGGGGTGTGCTTACACTTGGAAGTGAGTTGAAGGGCAGTGACACAACAATGAGAACTTCTGAAGAAAGGAGATGTGAAATAAGCAAGAAGAGGATATACACACTGCAGGCATATAACCTGAAAACACAGACCTGCTGCTATCGTAGCACTTCTTTGAATGCAAAAAATGTCAATATTAAAACTAATTAAATATTTAGCTTAATAACTAAATTTTATTTGCTCTGAAAGAGAAAACGTGGATTAATGAAACATATATTTGCATATATTTAAAGAACTTTAAGTTTTACACTCAAAAAAATAGATTTTACAGTAAAAAAATACAGAAGGTGACTTTAACTTTTGTATGCAACCTGGAAACAGAAAAATAAAGAAACAAACCCAAACATTTAAAAGTGGGGAGGATTTGCCCTATTCACTCCAATAACCCTCCCCAAATGACTTGTTCTCATTTTATAATGTAGTGGAACTCAAAGTCATTTGGACATTACACTGCTCTTACCATGTTCACACCAACTACCTTCCCCTTTGTCAAGGGAGAAAAACTGCTACACATACAATTGAGTAAAACATAAATTATTCTTTACACTATACTGAGATACTTGAACTACGATATTTGAGATGTTTTGATGCAAAGTTCAGTTTTCCATTTAATAACTAAATTATTTTCAGTGAAATCAAACCACCATCACATCAACCTCCGTACAAATGAAATCTTCCACATATGGGAGGCTGTGTATGGAAAATACTACCACACAAGTTGATCTGTTTACAGATGCTGAAATTTTGGTAATTTAAGTCTCTTTCAAATTCAGGATAAATAGGATATCAAAATCATAGGGACAGAGCTAAAAGTCATTTGATAGCTGTTTCCTTCCATTAGATATTGTTTGTAGCAAGCGGTTAACATATGCTTTGAGACCTCCCTAGATTTCCCTTCAACCTGCCACTGCCTTAAGACTACCCTTACAGCATTTCTCCTCATGATCAACCCACTGCTGCTGTTCTTTTGCAGAAACCTTTTTCTTAAAGAACACTTAATCCTATGTCTTTTCAACTTCTGCTCTGAAGAACCCCAAAACACAAAAGAAAAAAGAAAGGATGACTAGTTCTCAATTGTGATTTATTATTAAACATTAGCTGTTATCCTGTTATATGCTTAAAAATAAGGGGAAAAGAGAGTTTTTTTAACAGCAGTGCTGAGTATCTGATAAACTCAGCAAGAAAAGTAGTATTGTTAGAGGCTAAATAAGTTGCTTAAGTATCCATGACCAAACCAAACACACAGATGCTATCAAACAAGCAGTTCTCACAGCCCTGCCAATCAGCAAAGCCTCAAAAAGTTACAACCTAGACATTTTGTATATAGTGATGGTTCTGTTTCATCTCTGTAAAACTGCATCAAAATTTTATTAAGAATAAAGACAGATACTTCCCATATTCTAGTCACTAAGATGGATCAGATTTTATTTATTAGAAAGAAGAAGCAGGATCAGAGGACAGTCTTAAGTGTTTCTTCTTTCAAGTTAAAGTGACACTTAAATGCATGAAGGGAAATCAAAGGAAAATCATGAGGCACGTCTGCATTGTACAGAGCACAGTGTCAGGAACCTAAAGCTGGACCAGAACCGAGCTGTTTCACAATGCGATGCAGAGCTGTGCACATGGCGCTGCAGCCATGCTTATGCCTGACATTACCAGCTAAGGGACACGGCTGCAGCATGTCAGCACCCACATGACACCCACTGCGTCACCCGATATGGCAGCGGACTGCTCCATGTGAACTCCTCTGGCTGCTCCCAGCAAGCCCAAGTTGTTACTGCTGCTCTCCATGGCATGGTGCTGATGTGTCCCACACTCATTGAAAATCATCTTCTGCTCTGCTTCCAGATTACAGGTCCTGCTTAACAGGTGCTTTTATTCCAAGGCTGACAAATGAAACTAGTGTCTCTCCCATACCAACTTCTGATTCAAGTACTCTCTTGGTTTTTGCAATCTCTCTTTATATTTTGTCAGATTAAAAACTAAATCACAGTGATGACAAGGAACACTGATACTAGAAACAGACAACTCTGAAGTTGCAATCAAAGCATCAAGCAGACTAACAAAACCCAGGTGGCTCTAGCATATCATATGCTGTACTAATTATTTCAAGTGGCCCATTTCATAGATTTTCAGGTTTCAACAAAAGGAGGTCTGTTCCCAGCTCTTTCAATTCTGGCTCTGCTTATGTATTTGGTGCCTTTTGATAAGAAGGTCTAACACAAAAGGAAAAAAAATTAGAAATACTTATTTTAAGAGTCAGGCTTTTTGCCACAGTTGGCAAAACCACAGAAACCAATGTGGCTTTGTACTACTCACTATCTACATAAAGCTTAGCTAATTACAAAGGATATATCAAATGACTCATGTTTGCCATAGTTTCTGTGTGACAATGTGTTTGTCCTGGAAAGTCCAAAGAATACAATGACAACTTTAAAAGACTTAATCTGCAAGTTTTAATTAAAACCACACTCCAACATTTTTAACTATTTTTTAAAGTCTTTATCTTTAAAAGGAGTATAAGTTCTGACAGCAAGCAGACTAAAAAACATAGGTGATTTGACATTTATTCTTCATTTTAGCTGTGTGCTTTATGCATCTAAATACATCAATTAATTTTTCATTTGAAACATCAGTATTAGGTAAGTGTCTTGAAAGATTCAGTCAAATGGCACAGAATAGAGCACGGAGTAAAAGGAACCCTTTTTCAAATGCCATTCTATAAAGTAAAACCAAGAGCTCAAATTTCTACATTTGAGGATGGAGGGCCTTTTTGTTTTTAATTCTACACTACTGCATCAAAGTAGAATTTTACAGGGAACTCTGTCATCCTTCTCACCCTGCCATTCATTATTTCAAGTAGTGTCTTGCTTGCCCCGCAACCAAGCACTTTTTAATTTCTGACCCACTATTTCAATTCCTTTTCAAACAAAAGAGTGGATAAAATTTTTCCATGGAAATCAGATCTAGAAGTCTAACATTTTTTAAAATCCTATGGCATTCAGCCTTCCAAATCCCCATTTGCCTTTCAGTTATAACTGAAATTTCAGTTTCCAAATTAGCCAGGTACAAATGCCAATATTCCACTGAAAGCCATTAAGACCTGGACACCTAAACTCCTGTGCTGTTTCTAAAATGTTTGAGCAAGTATGTGTTTGTACAATGTTTAGGACGCACAGAGCCAGCTGACGCCTTCAGGCACGAGCACAGTAAAACATAAATCATGTTGTGCTTCCGAGTTCACGAGCTACACAGCTTTCAGGATGAGAGCACCAACCTTGTTCCAATTTACATATAAACAATTCTCATCCCCACTCCTCACTCAGTCTCCTTGGCCAGCTTTTGGTGGTTATTGGAAACCATCACTATACGCCACCAGTTCTAGTTTCTTTAAGTCGATCAATCCCAAATCGATCCTCAACTGTATTTTCATCTAGTCTTCTATCAGTAATACCTCATTCAATGATTTTTGACACTGTACTGTCCTAACAAGCACACAACAAAAACATCCTCCCCCAAAGAAATATTTCCAAGGAGATATTTCACTACTTTTTCTGTTTGGAAATTAGTTTTCCTGTTCCTGAGGAGAATTGCCATGTTTGGTCTAGCTCCTGAATACTTGGTGCTGCGACCTTGTCTTTCTTGTACACAATGAGAGCAACATATCAAGTTTAGAAAATCATCCTCCATAGAATTAAAATAACAAAAAGAAATCCTGCCCTTGTAGCTCTAGTTACTCCTTGTAGGACTCAGCAATGTTTTTCAACTAGAAGAACCACTTTGTTCAGGGAATGAAGACCTTCAAAATTTCCTGCGTAACAAAGACCTCCATTTTTAAGAGTACTTGTTGTTCCACTGCGTGAGAAAGGCTTTTGAGGCTCAGTATGTACCAGGAGTGGCACCCAGTGTCCAAACTGCATCCTTACAGCAGCATCTTCAATTCCCTTCTCAAACGGTCTTCCCTCATTCCTTTCTACCAGGCTGCAGGCACAGAAAATCAGTTCTATGCTCAAACTGTATATTACATAAAGAGTACTTTAAATAAAGCATTTTACATAAAGCTTTTGGGTTTTTGTTGTTTTAATCAGCGGTGCACAGATTAATCACATTTTCAATTATTTCATGTGGAGAACAACTATCAAGTCCAATAAATTCTTCAAGTAAGCCATACAGCTACAGATTTAAACTCTGAATGAAATCAACATTTGCATAGACTATGGTCTTTCAACTGTACTCAACAACTGACTTAACAGCCACAAGCTGATTTATTTCCAATCACTGGTATTGCTTTAATAGTCCAAACCAATTTTTGTAAGCACGCTTTGTAAGAGTGGAACTAAAAATCACTTAAAGAACTAGAAGAAAAACACCCCTACCCTATTTTCATGTTTTGCAGTTACGCAGGACTTCAAAAACCATCTATTGCGCTTGGCTGAGACAACTGAGTAAAAACAAGAGTAACAAATCTAGCAAATAATGTCCTTTTGTTTTCTCCCAAAATTGATCAGAGGGATTACACTTTGGTTTCAACAAGATTCAACACTTGGAGTAAGCTATAAAGAAAGCCTCTCCCAGTCTGCTACAAATGTTCCAATTTCTGCTTTTTTTTTTCTTTCACTATCACAAACAGTTCAGAGTTGGACATACTGCATTAAGATAAAACAGTTAACGATCAGAACAATTACCTGAAAGCATTAAAGAGCAATTGCTCTATAGGTAAGAAAGAATACAGTACGGAGCAACACAGACTGCTAAAAAATAGAAAACCCACCAAAAATACTCCCCAAAACCCAAACATGCTGGGGGGGAGGAAGGAAGAAAAAAAAATCTATTTCCATCTACACGTGGAAGTCAAATTGCAAATACCCCTTTCAGTAATTTTGCCAGACTTCAGCTGGTTAGTTTTTCTGTTTCACCAACACCAAAACCTAAAACTCATCATAGCCTCTCCCCCGTCAAACAAAGAAGCCTGCTATTGCCCTCTTACTGTCTGCCTCTCATGCGCTTGTTCAAGGAGCATTACATGCACCTCTTCAGGAGTCAAATGCCTTACAGCTAAGGGAAATTCTGAGCTGGAGAGAACACAAAGA
Source organism: Dromococcyx pavoninus (assembly GCA_033558185.1). Lineage (NCBI taxonomy): Eukaryota > Metazoa > Chordata > Aves > Cuculiformes > Neomorphidae > Dromococcyx > Dromococcyx pavoninus. Next base: position 6,028,019 of record JAUMJL010000401.1, read on the forward strand.
CCAGATCTCAGTTACACTGCAACTATATCTCAACCAGTTTCTCTTTCTAAACCAAAAGCACAAAACTGGCACAATATAACAGTTTATTGAGAACTGTAAAATCCAGACATTCCGTTTGTGCAGTGCCTCCCTAACTTACCCCCTCACTTCTTTCCTGCATAAATGCACGCTATAAAAGCTCCAAGATATATCACATGGACTAGATGTTTTTATGTATAAATATATATACACGTATAAATATATATTTTAATATATATATTCACACACAAATTGAATAGCATGTTCAAATCGTCCTGAATTATTTCCCCGTTAAGATTTATTCTGTTTGAACGAGACTTCCACTTGCAAAAAACATATACATATTGCACAGCAAATATATCTCTGTTAGGTGCCTAATATGGCCAGGGAAACCATTTTGATTATTCTGTGCCCACTTATGCATTGTCCTACAACACAATAAGATAGAACAGCAAGAAACTCACAATTAAGAGAGTCTGAATGCACATCAGGAATCACTAAAACCCACACTAGCCAAGTCAGGAACAATATGACTGATGAATAGGCCATATTATATTAAAATTGTTAGCAAGTGTTAAAATATTATCTTTAACAGATGTCCCTTATGACCTAAATATATTGCACAAAGAACATGCCTGCCTTGTTTTCTAAAAGTTTTAAGAACTCTTTCCATTTCTATTATTGACTAAAACTCCGCAACGCTGCATACTGGCCATAAATATGCACATGGAGGATTTATCACACTAAACTTACAAAAACATACTCGTATGTTACCGAAGAGTAAACAATCTATCTTAACGTGTATTTTTCTACTGCATGAATTTACACTGAACTGAAGCATGCAATCCCATAAAAGAAATGAAACTGTGTATTCAGCAAACAGTGAAACAAAAGACAAGCTGCGTACTACAACTTCTGACAAACACACCACAAACCAAAATATTGTAAATTTCTTGAAGTTAGATGGGTAAGAACAACCTTGTCTTCAACAAATACATTTTGCAGATACAGTTGAGAAGAAATTATATAAATTTAAACTACTATACACTATTACATGTACAGCTCATTTTCAGTAGAGCTTTAAAGGCCTTTTCATTTCCTTAGACGTTGCTGTTATTAAGATTCTATACTGGCTCACCTCACTACAGCAAAATGCAAGATTGGCTCAGCTTGAGTTTCTTCAGTTTTTCCACGTATTTTTGACTGCACCAATGGATTTAACATACATTAATTATAAATAATGCTAAAATATAGATCTAAACTTTACTAAGGAATTTTCTCTTTTCCAAAGACTAGCATTTCCCTAGAAAATCTGTAAATTTCAGTAATCTTTGTGAATCAATTTCTTATCAACTCCATTGCTGCACTAGGTTTCCTGTTACCAAAATGGATTTCAAGTCTGTTCCTCAAGTATTCAATTCAATATTCATAACGGAATCTTGGGCTAGTAATGCTTATCTGTCTTTCTAACAATAAAACAAATGGCATAAACAAAAAAGGTGCAACTTTGGTTTTAGTGTGTTCTACGCCTTGAGTAGGCATTATTTTCTTACAGAAGCAAATCATGCTACATAACTTTCCCAGCTTATGCAGTTGAGAAATCAATAAAACATTACAGAGCGAGAAACAAGGACCAAAAAGATTTTTTCTTAATTTACTACTATTATTATTTCAATCAGTTTCTATTATTGTTTTTATCCGGATGTACTGATATGAATTGTTGTTCAATAGAACTGTAGGCATTTCCTTCATTTTGGCTCTCAGAATAAAATATTAGCACATGGGATTTCTTCATTTTGCCATGCTTTTCTTCAGCTCCCTCGAGTTTATTGCAGCATTATTCAGAGAAGGAAATGGCTAAATACTTGCATTAGCAAAAAAAGGAAAGGATGGGGAATAGAAAGAGGTAATAAGATGGTGTTAAATGAACACTCTCTTCCTCTTGATCCAATCATACTGGGAGAAGCATTACCAAAAGAACAATTGAGTGTGGAGTCAAAATAACTGGCCAAAGCTAAGGGGAAACACAGGGACCACAAGCACTGATCTCTTAAGATAAAAGGACATGCTACAGACCAAAACCAAATACACGAAGAGCATAGAGAGAGAATGATCCAGGCAGTCCAATGGAAATGTCCACTCCTGTAGCAGGAAAAGTCATCATCGAGGAAAACGAAGCAGAAAGTTTCTACTAGAATTGACATCACAATCTTTACACAGTCTGGGTTTCCTTCTGGCTGAAGCTTTACTTCCTCCAAACACAGAGGTAGCCTAAAGGTACTACTTTTCTAACTTCTAGAAACCCAAGAATTATCTCAGTTGGGTAAGATGACTACAGGATCCACCAAGATGTCTACTGCACATTCCAGTGATTGCCTGAAAAACACTTTGTTTCCCTAAAATACAAGGGGTTATATTTAGATTTTTTTCCTTAATTGCAGTACAGCAAAATTCCAGTGCTCAGTAAATGAGAGTACATGGAGGGAAAGCCAGCAAATTTCACCTTTGCCATATGTTCACAGCAATATCGTTTTATAAACTAACCAGCAGTAGAAGAGCCAAGAGAATTACTCAGGAGTCTCTGCTTTTAAAACAAACTAGCACATTAGATACTGTTTACCATAATATTGCCACAAGTGAATGATGTAAAATATAACCATGAGTTTATTTGCATCTGCATGATTTAAAGTGAGGAGGAATATAAAATAATTCCATATTTCAGAATTTTTGCATATTTCCAAAACAAAGCCAATAACACATTAAATGAATACATAAAACTCAGTTACTATATTTTTTTGCAACTCAAAAATTACTTTGAAAACTTTTAAGTACCAAGGGTAAATAACCTATACATTTTCTCTCCCCTAGCAAACAGCAAGCATTAGACCAAATATTTTCAAATCACTATCACAAACTATAATATACGCATAAGATTCAGAGATAAATACCTGAAATTAAAACAACAGATATTAGACATCTGAGTATCCTTTCATTATTTAGTTATCCTCTTCTGTGCACTTTAATGTCTTTAGTCAGAGCTGAGTTGATTATATTAGCAAGAAAAATCAAATTCAGAATAGCTAATTTGTAATTTTTTTATTTTACCTAATTTGCAGAAAATAAAAAAAGAAATTGGACTTTCATATTGTTGATTACTTAAAAATTAATGAGTTTCTGCAAATGTTACAAAATATCCATACAGCAAACTAAATGATTACATATCGTGATTTTAAGTAAAGAATATATTTAAGAAGCAACACAAACTATGAAGTAAAAACCTTCTAGCTTCTCATTCAAAACCTCCATATAGTGAAATGGTTGTATGCAAAACTGAGCAGGATACATTCTTTCAACATGTTCGAAGGCTTCTAAACTATCCATTACTTAGAATAGAGGCTTCTCTAACTTCATATTTTAGGATTAGGAAATTATTACTCTTTAACATAATTTTCAGTAAAGTTGAGCATGAACGTTTATTAGATATGTTAATATCCATTGCAATAATGGATTTAAAAAAAAGTTAAAAAACCCCTATGACTTAATTTTCAGAATTTACGCAACCACAAGATTTTTATGTTTAAAATACTCAAGGAAAAATGCCAGAAAACAGTTTTTCTTTAAAAAAAAAATTAGTAACTCATTTCTGTGTTTAAAAGCAAATTACACTAACTTTTTTTGCAGAAAAACCTTAATGGAACGCTGGATTTAAAAAAAGCTTCAATATGTCTGGTGCTTTAAAGAGCAAAATGATTTCTGTTTTTTGATTCAAAATTAGACGCACAAGAGATTTTACCTACCACTTTAAAGCATTGTCTCTACAGCAAAAATCAACATGAAAATCCAGAAATGCAATAAACAAAGGGTTTCAGGCCTTTCATGCAGTACTATCAGAAAAGGACTAGTTTATATGCAAGTTTTAAGTCTAACAGTAGAAACCTACTGAAATAAGCTAAGAAGATTCGCCACAAATGCTATCTCCTCTTCCCGAGTTACACGTTAGAACTGGGAAAGGAAGAAGAGAACCTGTAAAACAAGAGCACTCCTGCGCTGCTTTAAGGACACACACACACAGGCAGGGGTCTCTGAATCAAATTCTGCCGATCAATACGGTTCCTCAGCACAGTCTGGCTGAGTTAGGAAAGGAATTACATGGAGTCAGCAGAGCTACATTTAATCCAGCGCACTTCGCAGCCCACTTTCGACTGGTACCGAGAATGCGATGGACGCTGTGAGCTCAGGATCCAGCCCGTCCTCCCCCCCCTACCTCGCCCCGCTTCGCGAAGGCAGCAGCGCGGGTCGCGTCTGCGGGGCGTGAGCGCCCTCTGCCGGCATCGCCGCCCGGCCGGGCCCCAGCGCCCCGGAGCGGGGTGGGAGGCGCTCGCTCTTCGCCCACCTCTGCTCAAAGAAGCAGAAGCATTTTTTCTTCGGACTTTATATTACAAAAATATATTCAGAATACGGTGCTTTGACACACGCTTCAGACTGCCCTGAAAAGCAGCCTTTTATCTACTTTTCTTCTTCTTTGCCCGACAAAGACAAAGCCGCCAGAAGACACCAGTATGCACAGCATGAAAACTAACACAGAACGTTCAATATCCTGCATGGCTGCTACTCCACTGAACCATTACAATTACGCAAACAGTGTCAATATTAGTTTCCTTTTAGGAAACAAATCAAGAACTTGCAGTAGTGACAGGTGAAGTACAAAATAACTCAGGTGTGATTAGCAGCTTTAATAAAGAACCTTGATTACGTGATACATCTTATTACATGACAACTAAGCACCTATCATAACCAACCTCTCCGTCAATCAGTACATTCCAATATCAGTTCTGGCAACCCAGACAAAAAATATGGAAGACTTATATGAGAATGTTTCCTGTGTGTAACAACTGATCGTGCACTCTCTGTCATGATCATCTGAATTCTTTATATAAATCAATCCTTACCAAGTCTACAGACTATTTCATTAATTATTTATGATGAAGGAAAAAACCCCAACTTACAATTCAATATAATTTTTACATAAAGGAGAAGTAAAACTTCAAAAATGCATGCACAAACCTGATGGGCTTTTGCCAGCACTTAGTAATTGAAAAGTCAACATTTACATAGTATAGCTTTCTTCCTAAATTACTATAGAAACTTATGAAAAAACACAGTTGAGGAATTCAGATAAACGGACTACAACTGCAGCTGTGATTTAGGAGCTTTTGGTCATCTGTTCCTGTCTTTAGTGAAATAAAACTTAAATGTCATATAACTGGATTTCAGCATTTCATAAACATTCCATTTTCTTACAATAAAAGACAACATATAGGATCTTCTCTATTTTTGCCAACTGTTACACCTAAAGAGAATAAACCCAAATAATTAAAAAAAAAAACCCAGAAAAAAATGTCAGCTAAAATCGGTTGTGCCCATGCAGAGCACAATTACAGCATGCTCAAGTTCTGTCCAGCAACAATACAAGAGAAATAAAAGATATGCCTAGCATGAGTTACAATACTAAAAGATTTATAACAGGAATAACTGGAAGTTGTTTTCACAAGAAAAACTGAGAAAACTTAGCCTTGACAGAAACCTTCACATTAAGGAGATGAATCAGCACAGCTAGGAGCTGTAATTTAATAACATTAGGACTCCTACAGCAATACTGGCAAAAGAAATCAACCTCTACATAGTACATAGTCCATTTGGTCCCTACAGGTATATATGTACTGTCTGGGACATTCTGGTTTGACCACAAAGGGGTTTCAAGCACCTTAGGGGTCCATCCCACCTCTCCAGTTATACTCACGAGGCTCTTTGTGGAGCTACACTATTAACTTAAGAAAAAAAATAGAACTCTAGAAGACAGTACCTTTTTTATTAAGACGCTTTTAGCCAAAACAGTCCCCTAAACACGACCACACCTTTGCCCCGAGACACAGTCTGATGGAAAGTGTAAGAACTCACATAACTTTGGTCTTGAACCCCTATAACGTCAAACTCATGTAGCAGAGCACAGGCTTCACCTCAAGAAATGCAACCTCAAGAACAAGCCCTCCAATAAAACACAAACGGCCTTAACACAGGCAACACACACTTCATTCTCACTGCAGTAAGCAATAGTTTGAAAGCACACATGCAGTTCATTGCCTTACCTTAAACTAACTTTTCTAAGCACTTTCCTTCTAGTTACCTGAAGCCTGTACTTCTTCAAGGATCACATATTAGAGGTCACTGTACTGGCAACACTGTAGGTGAAGGCTCAGCAGCATGAACCATTGTTAATGCTGGCCAATTAAAACCCTGAAAAAGTACTATATAGAGGCTACAACATGTTTCTCCATATGCAACTGGATTAATTTGAGACTAAGTAGAAGCCACAAATAAAGAAAATGGTGAGCGATCATACAGCTGAATAACCACCTACAGTACAGACAAATACAGGTATTAGAATCTTTAAACATCTAGATACTTCTAACTTCAAAACTAAAAAACAAACCCAACTTTCTCAATTAAGAAAGTACAAATCATGTCGAGGGTGGCAGGGGAGGAAGGACAAGGTGTCATCACCTTTTCAGCCGAAGCATTTCAGAGAGATTAATGAAATCTCTGCATAGTTACACAAGAAAAAGTTACAGCCTTCTAGAACTTATTTTGATGTACAATTATGTAACTGTCTCAAAGTTTCTATTGGCATAGTTACCACAGCACTTAATTTATTATCTCAGCTTTGTAAGTTAGGTACTAAAATATATGAAGTTGAAATAAAATCTGTCTCAAAATACTTCTCAAAATAATGTCTCACAAGTTCTATAATAAATTACAAAATGTATACCATGTTTTTAACCGTTGCTTTCTATGCAAGGAATTTAACTGTCCTTTAAACAAGGAGAAGAGTCAGTCAATCAAGAGCACTGACAATAAAAACGATGACATGCAAAGGACTGCACTTAACATATCTCTTAGAGACACACTTACAGTCAAGAATAATACATTCATTTCTTAGGTAGAAAATACATCTCAGGCATTACACTATTTTGTAAATCTTAACTGAAAGAAAGCAAACCTATGCTTGGCCAAAGCTTGGAAGTGCCCTAAAGTGAAATTAATTCTCAGAAAACTACACTCACAAAGACAAGGTGGGGTACTGCATCATTTCACAGAAGTGCCTAATACAAAAATGTTCACAGCAGAAATCTGATTTTCGCTAAGCAGTAGTTAATACATGTTAATAACTTATCTTCTACTAATGACCTGCGAGAAACAAATTCAATATTTATGAGGATTTGAGTGCACTAGCAGCAAGGAAACCTCTACCTGAAATATAAACACCAGGCCCAAAATATCATTCATGTTGAAGCATCTTTTACCGAAGACTGAACAACACACCCCTGTTCTGCAGTTCTCCTCCATTAGCTCACACATCATCTACTAAACATCACCTACCGATTTCTAACACTGGGCTGGATTGAACCTTCCTGGCCCCTCCAAAATCTTGTGCTGCAGCAGGCCAGCCTAGGTGTTTAAGACTTCCCTGACAGGAAAATCTTACCAAAAAATTACACTTCATAAAGAGAATCATAGGAAGACGACACTGCGGGAGAAACTTCTAAGATGAATACCACCTGTGGATTCATAAATGGTAGACAATCCTCCCATTATAAGAGTCACCTAAAGCTAGAAAAACCTCTAATGTTTTCTGCGGTTTCTAGAAACAGTCCATTTCAAACTGCACTAAAAAAAACGTTCTTGCACTAAAAGAGCTAGTTTGAGCATGCCCATTTTTTGAAGCAATTCTGTTAAGGCAAATAGCCAAAACTACTTATCTCAGGCATTAGCAGCAAGAGACAAAATGGCACCGTAATAAAAGCACACCTAAGCATACCTGAACAAATAGTTGTTGATAATGAGTAAGAAATATATCTTTATCAAACTTAAATGTCATGCATACCTATTTTAAGTTCAAATTAAGGATATTTTCTTAGCACCCTCAAAAACGTGTTTTATATTAAATTTACTCAGTTTAAAAAAGGAAAACATTAGCTTAGATGTCTCTTGCCAATTATTCAACAGTTTGTTCAAACATCACCCTCCTGTAAGTAAGCTCAATTCTCTTGATAGTGATCATCTCAAGACCACAAGGCTCCTGCAAAATGATAGAGAAAAAATTATTTCTTGGGTGTATTAATTTAATTGTCAGCATAGCAGGTTAGGAGTCTGCAAACAGATAACATCACCACAGTTGCTCTGTGTTTCCTCCCCTCTGGAGAGGGGCACAGCTGGGGTAGTTCGGCCCTTAGGCCAGTGCAACAGTGCCTGCATTAACACAAGATCAACTATGACAAAAGTTTGCTAGGAAATGCTTTTTGCAGGCCCAGAAACTTGGAAGTCTCAATAGGATTGTTCCTATTCCAGAATTTTAGACAAGTGGGAATATACACACTAAGCGAGAAGACAAGACAATATAACAAACATTATTCTGACCAAAGAGAACAACATTAAGTCATTTTGGGCGATAGAGGCACGGAAGTGCCAAGACCCTTCTTCTTTCCTTCCATGTCTCTGTGCCTGAATTTGAGCAATATATAAAGACAGTTGTGATACTGATGTAAGACAAAAGTCTTAAGGGAAGAGAGGTGTCTTGTCTGGTTTGGGTTTTAGCATCCCAAATTTTAAGTTTCTGGCATGTAAGAAGATTTCGCTGCTGGAATATCTATACCTAGAAGAAAAAAAGAACATTTTGAAAATCTGGCAGGATGCTTGCATAGGGAAACATAGCCCCGGGAAAAACAAACAAGGAGTATTTATAAAACATTATTGTTTTTCACATTGGCAAGACAGAAGACAACTCTATATAGAGTCTAAAATGATACCAAACACAATGCTGGCAACCTGAAGAGTGATTTTGTTTGGGTTTTCATCTTTCCCAGCTTCTACTGCATAGGTCAAAAGGCTCAAAAGGTCCTAAATAAAGGGAGCGCAGAATAAACACGAGCACTGTGCATTTCCTGAACAGTTCAGTCTATTTATCTGTATTTCACTGAGAATAAGAATCTCTCTGTGACCTATATGGTAGAGGATAGGGAAGACGAAAACCAATACAAAATGGCTCTTGAGTTACAGGGTTTCAACTACTTTAAAGGAAGCTGTAGCAAGGTGGCCATCGCTCTCTCCTCCAAAGTAACAAGCAATAGGACAAGAGGAAACAGGCTCAAGTTGCACCAGGGTAAGTTTTGACTTGATGCTAGGAAAAAATTGTTCACCAAAAGGGTTGTCAAACATTGGAACAGGCTGCCTAGGAGAGTGGTGGTATCACCATCCCTGGAGGTACTTAAAAGATGTGTAGATGTGGTGCTTAGGGTCATGGTTTACTGGTGGACTTGGCAGTGTTAGGTTTACAGTTGGACTTGATCTTCAAGGTCTTTTCGAACCTAAATGACTCTAGGATTCAGCAAAGCAATTTCCCCTGACCTGGCTGCAAATTCCCTGTCAGTGCTAGAGGCACGCACCAGTATCACTGTGACAGCTTCGCTTTCCACTCTGGCTAGAGTTTGGCTCTTCTTTCTTTGCCTGCACCATGGGAATGGAAGGTTGACAAGTTAAGACATCCAGGTGAAGGAAGTTCAACAAGCATTGCCTTTTACACCTTACTTAATGCTAGGATTATTGCCTACTTGCTAAAAAGCAAAAAATAAAGACAGGTAACAAGAGTCGCTTTCCTGAAATAAATCTTCTCCCAAGCAGGTGCAACTGAAACTTGCATACAATATCACAGGCTGACAGCTTCAGCATGATAGCAAATAATATACTGAGATGAATTCATCTTGAAAACTAAGATTAGCAAGGAGTGAAATAAATTTCTGTCAGCTACATGGAAACAATTCAGCCATTTTCAACAAGAAAAACTGAAGCATGGGCTTCAATTAAAAATTTAGATTATTCCAGTCCTTTGAAGAGATCCATAAATCTTTGAAATATCTTTCAGGCTTTAATAAAATATAGTTCTGACTCAAGGACCATATTAAGTAAGATCCCCTTGTGTGTTTTTTTTTCTTATAGCAAATTGTATAATCGCACAACAGAAGCAATAAATAGCTAAGACCTTACCAATTTGCAAAGAACTCTTAGAATTATCTGTGTTAAAAGCAGAGTACAAGATTCTTTTATAATAAGATAAAATATTAATTTAATAACTAACCTCATTATAAGTACGAAAAAACAACTTATGGTTTAAGTAATCTATACTTTATACTGAATTATCAAAATTACATAGAATCAAGCTTCCCAACCACAACTGTTTTTACTATATTGCCTCTTTAGTTTCTCTTGAAATTAAGGTCTCTGTAAGACCTAACAAAGAAGTGTTTTTACTAGCATCTTTAAACAAACACACATATATTTCCAAGCCTTGGATTCTAAACCTTTTATCTTTACTTTATAAATCATAAACCATTCGGCATCAAGCCAATTATACAAACTTACAGTGGCAATAACAAGACATTAGTAGGACCAGCAAGGAAACACCAAGACAGACAGAAACCACCAATGCTACTTCTAGCTCACTTAGAAAAGCAAAAATATCACCCAGATTTCAAGTTAACCAGTGCCTCTTATACTTAGAAAGCTCTGCTCTCCAGGATTTCAGTAACTACTTAAGACATCATCAGCAAGTTTGCAGACGATACCAAGCTGGGAGGAAGGGTTGATCTGTTAGAGGGTAGGATGGCCCTACAGAGGGACCTGGACAGACTGGAGAGATGGGCCAATTCTAATAGGATGATGTTTAATAAGTCCAAATGTCGGGTACTTCATTTTGGACACAACAATCCCATGCATAGCTATAGACTGGGAACAGAGTGGCTGGAGAGTAGTCAGGCAGAAAGGGACCTGGGAGTGCTGGTTGACAGGAAGCTCAACATGAGCCAGCTGTGTGCCCAGGTGGCCAAGAAGGCCAATGGCATTCTGGCCTGCATCAGGAATACTGTGGCGAGCAGGACCAGAGAAGTTATCGTCCTCCTGTACACAGCACTGGTCAGGCCTCACCTTGAACACTGTGTGCAGTTCTGGGCCCCTCAGTTTGGGAAAGATGTCAGGATGCTGGAGTGTGTCCAGAGGAGGGCAACAAAGATGGTGAAGGGGCTGGAGCACAAGCCCTATGAAGAGCGACTGAGGGAGTTGGGGCTGTTTCGTCTGAAGAAGAGGAGGCTCAGGGGAGACCTCATTGCTCTCTACAACTACCTAAAAGGAGGTTGTAGTCAGGCAGGGGTTGGTCTCTTCTCTCAGGTGACCAGTGACAGAACTAGAGGGCATGGACTCAAGCTTCGTCAGGGAAAGTTTAGACGATGTTAGGAAAAAGTTCTTCACTGACAGGGTGATTGGCCATTCGAATGCGCTGCCCAGGGAGATGGTGGAGTCGCCGACCCTGGAGGTGTTTAAGGGAAGACTGGATGAGGCACTGATTACCATGGTTTAGATGATGGGTTGGTGTTGTGTTGGGTTATAGGTTGGACTTGATGATCTCAGAGGTCCTTTCCAACTTTGTGATACTGTGATACATATGAATAAAACTACAGAGAGGCGATCTATATGCCTGACTGCATACTTATGCACATATTTATATACATACATATACACAGCCATTTTCATAAAGAGCTTTGAAGTCTGTGTGAATTACAGACTGGAAACAGGTAACTTCCTGTGTGAACAGTCTTACTCAAAATAAGTGATTCCATATAATACAGCTTTTAACCCTATAACTTTCCTTGCCCAGACAAGATTTCAGTTGAATATGCAGGATGGCATTGCAAATAACCCATTCATACCTCAAGTCAAATAGAAACACTGTCTGACGCCATGTAAGATTCTGGTTGCTCTGGGGAAAAAAAAATCCCTTTTTGCACTGGTGGAGGTTTATTTGTTTTTTTTTTTTTTACCTAAAGCTTTGCAAAACTGTAACCATTACCTTCATCGAAGTCTGCATCATCTTCTGTATGCTGAGGGAAAGGGAAGCAATTTGTGATTTCAAGTCTGTCATCTACCACAAGACCCAGCAGTACTCCCTGGACCACTTCATTCCCCTGTCCTTCTTCTTGGTAATGTTTAATGATCTTTAACACAACCTAGAACACAAAGGAAAGAAAACTGTATTATATAGTGGGTTTTTTGGTCTTCAAACTATACATTGTTGAAGTGTTGCACAAATCAGAGCTACAAACCAAGTGATCTACTGGTTTAAGCACCAGCAATTTTAACACAGGTTGAAGAACAGGCAGCCAACATAATATTCCAGGAGAATAAAGACTACTAAATGAACGGTCAAAATGCAGTTCTAAACCAATTTTCCGAAACACCCTTCTGAAATGAAATATTGATCTTTTTTACTTTACCTTGTTGCTGTAACTGTTAAAAGCTATTTTGTAGGGGCAATAAGCTCCCTCCTGCAGGAAACACTGCACATGAAACTATCAAAACACCTTGAAAGTAACTATGTAGAAACCAGTAGGAAATTTTTAAAAAGCACAGAATACATCAAGTTTCAGTTGCATTTTAACCTGCCAAACTAAATCACATTGCACTTTTACTTCAGATGATAACATACTTTATATTTTGTAACCTATGTGTCTCATAGGATATTAAGAATAACGAATGATAAAAGAAAAAAAAAAGGAGCACAAAATTTATCATATCTTTAATACAATTCTCACTTCCTTCCCTAAATCTGAACTCACAATGAATAATTCTCAGGAGATGATACTGTAAATTCGAACAGTATGAACAAAGACACTCAAAAACAGTCAATCATTTCCTAGAAACACTTTATACTTCAGTAAAATTTTATGCTTAACAGCAAGAACCAGAGCAAGATAAGATGCTAACCACAAACACAGACTTGAAAGAACTTACGCTTTGTCCACCATAAGTGGGTGTTATTTCACTATACCCTAATCCATACAAGCAAAATGCACTAGAAAATGCCTGATGACTATGTTGTCATTAAAACAATATTACTTTAATTTTTGTTTGCCATCAGACTAGTCTAATGGCTTTCAGCTCAATCAGGTCAAGAACAGGTTTTATACAAATACTATACATAGGGGTAGAGTTAAGCTCATATATGTTCTCCTCAGGAACATACTTTTCTCTAACTTTCTCTTTGGTTGTTTAAGCAGAACTTTATGTCACGAACTTAAAATCACTATTAATGAATTGAAGTGCCACAATAAAGGTTAAAAGAAAGAAAAATATGATTGGAAAAGAAATTCTTTACAAACACCTTGCCTTCTTGGGGTAAAATGGGTAAACAGGAGCTTTATATACAGCCTGCCTTGTGGAGTGGAGGGAAAATGGAAAATAAATACATTCTTCCAAATAAGTTTGCTTTAAGTACCAAACAGGACTAACATCCACTCATTCTTTTAGTTTATAAACACTACCATTTCACTTTTGCTTTCTCTGGCATCTATATACACTCACACTGAAGCCTCTCAGTCATGGGCAGATAACACTATTTCACCCCAATACACATTCACATCTGTCCCTCGGGTCCTTTGAAGCCACACCTTTTTACTCAATTTGTTAAAAGAGGTCTATAGAGCACAGAGACAAAGAGATACTTCAGTTACATAAATCACATTTCATGGAAAAACAGTAAGGAAATTAATATCAGTAGGCAGTGAAGTACAGTTTAACAGTGCTGAAAGCAATACAGCAAATACCAGTTTCAGGTCACCTAGATGTAGAAGACAGATGCCTTCTACCAGAGAGTCAGCATATAAATAATATTCAACTTGCATTTAGTGCAAAGTTAAGGTTTATCATAGATCTGACACAAACCATCTTCTCCAGTCAAGGAATCCATAAGTAACTGAACAGATTACAGCATAGAATGCTCTCTGCCTACTGCAGAACTCTCTGCATCTTTACCAGCCTTATAAGTTTCACCTCTTCCAGTATTATTCTCCTCATTGGCTCTTGCTGTGCATACTGACTATCTCAGTTACTGTGAATCCTGTTTGCCTGTTGATTTGTTTCCAGGAGCACTTGTGATACAATGCCAATTTTATCACAGCATTTCTGATAATTGTTTACAGAAAGCAGCCAAGAATGAAAGGAGCATGGGCTGTCATCAAGTATCAATGATTTTTCCGGGAGATAAAACTAGGACTCAAACTCTTACATGCTAACCAAATACCCCAATACACAATGAAGTATATTACTTCACATACACAAGTTTGCAGTTTTCAAGCTCCAGTCTGAAGACTACAGCAGGTATTATCCAGGGAGATGCAGAGCCCAATTTAGGCCTAACCTGCAGGTTGGTTTTCTAATGGAGTCTGAGAAAAGTAGCAGAGAAGGTCATGAACTCACTACTCTAAATTTCACACCCATTCGCAAGCTGCAGAAGTTCTGGTTTATGACTGCCCTGGAAAACATATTAGCTACCAAAATAATTTATAAAGAGATAAATGAACCAGACCTTCATGTGTGAAGAAGAACTATTTCTCTAGTGATATCAAGACCAGTTGCAAACACTAAAAATGGCAGTTCCATTTATTTGTTAGTCTAGATTCAGCAGGAAGAGCTGACTACTACACAAAGAATGACACGCCATTTCCTGATTTGACTGCACAAACCAATACTTCATATTGAGTAAACCATATCCCCTCCAAAAAAAAATTAACACTAACTTGTATCTAGACATCTCCCCAAAAAGATGTTATGTTTATGAAGCATCAGAATACTTTTATTGGTCTAAAACCAGTGATAATAAGCAGTGATAATATAAATAATGCAAATAACAGAACACACTGAGAACTACAACCATACACAACCAGATTTCTAAACTGATACCTCTGATTACACAAGCCAATAATCATATGCCACTTGATTTAGTAAGCACCATTAGTATGTAAGAAATATTTTGTTATAAAAAGACTCTTTAGAAAAGGATACCAAATAAAACTTGAGTCACCCATAGTGTTCAAAATACCAAAGCAATTTAATCACTTGGAGTAGCCACTTGTCACATTTTAATGACCATTAATGCTCAACTAGCAACAACAAAATAAAAAGTTTGCAGTTCAGCAGTGCTTCTAATCTTCAAAGCACTGCTCAAACATTAAGAATGAAATCACACCACAAAAAAAGAATCATTCTGAAACTATTAACAACTTCAAAAGATATATATTTTAGTTGTAGGAGTATAACGCTGAATTTTAACTTTGGCTACATCCTGGCATCACAGTTGTTCATTTCAAAAGTTTGCATCTCATTACAGAAATACATAAAACATGAACTGTCGGCTGAAGTACCTTTCGGGGTCCTGGAAGATTCTGCTGTAAGGACATGAGTACGCCAAGATACACATTTCTGCATTTCTCTAAAGAGAGGCAATAGCAAATCAAAGCACTGAAGATTATGGTTGTGTTCCAGAGAACTGACAGTCACCACATTGAAACCAGATTTCCAGTACCTGTGCTGTCTTACAGATGCAACACCAAACAGGAGAGAGATTCTATTAGCCCACTAGATACATGATGTAACAAGCTGATTTACAGTCTTAAATCAAGCATTTAAATCTTTTGGAATGCTTAACACTTTTTCCCCCTCAAGAAAGCTTTGCCAGCACAACCACTAACACTAATTGCCAGCATCTGGGGAGATGATGGGGAGAGAGTCTAAATAACACTGCTGTTATGTAGCTATTTTCAAACTGATATGGGCATCAAATGTGCAAGGTACCATGCCACCACATCCTCTACACTATTTAACACTAGTGGAACTGTGATCAACGTTTAGCTTGGCAAGAGAGTTTTCAAAGCTACTACAGCTAACAGAGTCCAATATACTTTAAATACATCTGTATCAGATATGGAACCTTCCCCACACAACTTCTTAAAACTCAAACGATGAACTTTTACATTTAAATATTACAACATGAGTGATTTTCCTTAAACTCTTAACAGACAAAGTTCAAGACAGAACAATGTAGTTTTGTAAATGGACAGATCTCAACTATCATTGCTAAAGACTCATGCAATTGTGCTAAACTCCAGGATGCCTAAAATCAAGACATCTACCCAATACGGATAAAATACATACATGACACCTCTGGAAAAAGAGAACTAATTAATCTGTTCAATAATATCCAAATAGACATACCAAATTTTCACATCAAATTTTATACTGATTTAGTGGCCCTGACTGCTTCCCCAGCTGACGCTACACTAAAAGCAAATCTACAAGCTGTGTAGTGCTGAAACTTAACAAGATAGCTATGTAAAAATTAAATTTAATTAAGCAATTCTGAAATCCTCAGGTAATCACAGAATGGCTTGTTTTTAAATAGACTTAAAAAACATAAGAGAAAACTACAGCAAGATATAGTGAAAGATGGGCAATGTTAATATTTTAGTGTTTCTTTCATTTGGGGGTTTGTGGGAGTCTGTGTGCGTGCAATTTATTTGGGGGGGGTTGGTTTTGTGGGTTTTTTTTATTTTTAAATACACTACAGATAAATGGTAATCCTACAGTCACAAAAGACAAGTTCTGGAAGGTGACCAAGCAAAATGTTGCCTTGAGCTGATTTGTTTTCTGGCTATATCACTACTTGATAAGACAGTAAGAAAGTCTCACAACTTTCCTGCCAGGGAAAATGGAACTCTGAAGTAAATTAAAGATACCACTGCAACAGTTAAGAACAAGAAAACATATGTCTAATACACATAACCCTCTCCTCCAGATGATTAAGGAGACAGACATTTAAAGACATACACAGAAAATTCCAACTTAATCACTGCAGTCCACAGAAACATGATCTAGAAAGCACTGCCTGACAGATACTGCATCGAAAGCACAAAATCAACAGGTTGATACTCTGGTCTGCTAGATGTAGGACATGAAGCTTCATGATGCAAGACTGCCACCATGAAGCCATGCCATGAGGTGAACTGCAGATTAGAGGTAAACTGAATTTTCCAGGTTATACTAATACCAAGAAATATGACAGTCTCTATGGTCAATCAAACCCTGAAGCCACTTAAATGCATATTCTAGATCATCTGCAGAGATTTTTGAATTTTTGTAGGTTCTCCTATTTAGCAGTGATTGTTGACCATTCCTGACACGATCAATGTTTAAACATGTATACTTTTATTCCTCATGCTTAACTTTGGAATAAAAGCTTTTGGAACTGTTAAGCAAATTTTATCCCAGAAGAAGTAAAAAAAGTATTGTTCTCCATTAAGACTTTCAACATCTTAAAATAATTGTTTCGACGGATATCTTCAAACCTAACTATGATTGGCGGCCAAAAAACTCATTTTAATTCCCTGACAAGTGATTAGAAAGCTACTTAATCTGAACATGCTGTACAAAAACTGAGGCAAAAAGGACAACACTGACTAGACCTGAAAACCAAGGTAACTTTCACAAATGTTGTTTCTGAACAGCAAGTTCAGAACTAACAAGTCTTAGCCCTCACTGTTCTGTCTAGCAAGTATAGTAGATATTCTTTGGACAGGCGGCCTCAAACTCCCCACAAAGTTTTACCTTTATCTTGACTGGCTAAAGCCCTAACACTGACATTTACAAAGCCTTTGAAAATACAGTTTTGGAACAGTAAGCTTACATTTTATGTCACTCAACAGCTAACAAACACCAGATGTTCAAATCTTATTTCTAAACTTGACAGAAATTTGGAGCTTAAAAATATTAATTATATAGGAGGCATAACAGAATGATGCACGCCATTTCTACCATCTCAATCAGATGCCAATACCAAACTCTCTTTTTGACATGAGAGTCGAAGTTTTCTGGAGCTGAGCCTGCATTCAAGTACTATGAACAATGCATGTTGATCTGAGGTGGTCCTCAATCAGTGAATACTATATATATATTTTCAGACACAAATTATAAATCATAAGGTTCTGTTGGTTTTGTCTCGTGTAGGTCTTCAGTACCAAATCATTTTGGAAATCCCTGTTAAATTGAACAGAAAATATTCCATCTTGAACTGCAGGGCTTTGTGCGGGGGGCAAGTATATGTTCCTGTACTATTTGAATACTTTTGAGTATTAGGAAGCATATGAAAAGTATTCAAAGGTTTTTGTTCCCTGGGTGACTTATTACATCAGTTGGTACCATATGACCTGCTTAGTCTGCAAACCTCAAAATTTCAGAGGACTGAAGTACAAAAGGGAACACCAGTAACCTTCAAAAAGGAGTGCAGCTCCACAATATGTATGTTAGGCTGAAGAAAACTACCCAAATTACAACATATTATTGATTTAACATCAATATTTTCAGGCACTTCTAATTGGGTTAGGTAATGATAGAAATCTCTGTTGTATTACCCCGGGCCTCATGAAGTGCTTATAGACAACTAATTCCACACTTTCCTGTTTTTTTCTTTCCCAACAGTATAAAGAAGGCAACAATACCCGTATGTGACATTAACCTAGATAGAAAATACCTTGCCATTTTATCTCAGTAAGTCACTGACCCTAAACAGAACTCAAATTCAGTGAGAGGCCGAGAAGCACTTTATCACTCCTTCCTGAACATTAACTGGTTATAGGTATTCTTTAGGACGTGGTCGGAAAACTTGCACCTTGCTTATTCTGAAGCTCAGTCAAAGCAGACATTCAGTTCCTTTTTCACTTTCTGTAACTGTTACATAGATGATGTGGATCTCAGCAATACCTTCAGTGCAAACAGAATGCAAAGCTTAAATCACTGCCAGGTAATGCCCCATATAAAATGCTTCACAAGTATCCTCTCATTCAGTTGTTTTGTTATTTCTCTTCTTAAAAAGAACTACTTCCAACCTGCTGTGATTCAAAAGCTCTAGAATTTCCCTTCAAGCAAGAGGCAAACTCAGTCTAACAAGAACAAGCCTTCCTCTATGGTGATACAGGCTGCCTGCAGCTTCCAACAGTCCCAGTCTCCCAGCAAAGTGGTCATCCACACAGTTTAAGTCCCTGCTCACTACGGACACTGCCAAGTGATGGACACATACACTGCCTTTACTGGAAGCACACCCAACTGCTCTCACATGGATAAGCTTCTCATTCATTCTATTACTAGGACACTTCAAAAGTTGTAGGGATTTTAAAAAACATAAAGCCTATTAAAACAAGCTACTCCAAATTATATTAAAAAAAACCTGAGCCCATTTTTTGTACAAATACAACATTAGAAGGGGAGATTACTGGGTTAGAGGCTGTGGTTTTCCTTGACTCTTTCAGGAACTTGCGTTAATCAGCTAACCATGAAACAACTGTTTAAGTCATTTATTTAAGCATGTCCAAGTGAGCTGCTTGTTCTTGCAAAACAAAGAGGTTAAACACAAACTGCAGTGCACCAAAGGAAAAAGTCATTAAACAGTGAAGAAACCCAAAGTTTATTAATGCATAGACACATAGAAAAATAATGAATGTTAATCAAAGTGTGTTTTTATCAAACAGACCAATCTCTTCCCAATTTTTGTCCTGCTACCTTTTTTTTTTCCAGACTGCACAACAGTTCAGGTTAATAAGCACCTCCATGGCTGTTCACAAGCCACTGGTAAATTTTAAATATTGCCTCAATGTAAGTAAAAATGCACCATTACATTTGTGTATTTAACTTCTCCATTGCCCTGTTCACATACTGCTGTAATGTATTGCTCTGCAATACGAAGTTTCATAACACATTTCAAAGTACATGGATTCATGCTCATTCCCATGGAAACCATCAGGGCCACAGACACTGTAGAGTCACTTCCTTGTGGAAACATTTCTGTAAGGTAGCCCTAGGATTTCAATTGTGCAAGCAGCAGGGCATTAGATGTTACTAGCACACTGTTAGGAGGCAGTGATAGGGCTGTAGTAAGATTACCGTCCAAAATTCTGCTAGTTACAACAGGGATGGAGCATTTCCCCAGGACTACTTAGCGTATTATTTCTCCTATTTTGCAAGTCTCACTAAAGTAAAATCTTTTGAAAACACTCAGTACTTCAGGCAATTTTTGTAAATTGTCAATACAATTTATATTTACTTTTTTAACTAATTCAATGCCTAATCTTCATTTCAAGAATGAAAGCTGCTTAATATACCCCTTTAGAGCATGACATATGGAAATTATATAAAAGCATTAAAGGCAGGCAGTTTCAGCATTTTCCACTTGACACACCAGATCCTCACACTTACACCTCAACATACAGCCAATTCGTATGTTCTGTGTATTAGTGAATCACCATCATTCAAATACTCACAGTGCTCACGGAGCTAGTAGATTATTTGCAAGTAAAAGGTTTTCTCTTCAGCATGAACTTCTAGCAGCTTCCTATAAAAAGATTTAAAGATGACAGCCAAAAGCAGCAGTAGCAAGATTTTTAACAGCCTATTTTTTAATCAGATTGTGTCAAACTTATCATTTTGAAGCTGCAGAAAAACTGCAAGACAGTTACTCTTATCTATGTGACCTTGAAAAATTAGTAAACAAGGGTAGAGCTAGATGCACAGGAGGGAGCGGGTGCTAATCTGAGATTATTGATCTTTTTCAAAGACCGTATCTTGCACAACAGAACTGGAATACATATCCTGTTTAAGGGTGTGTCTTAAAATCATGACTTCCATATGCATTCAACAGATGCTTCCAAGTAACCAGTAAAACACCTACGGGACAGGACTTCCATGTCATTTTAATAATTTATAATGTTTCATGCAACAATTTTTTCCACATTCAAACACATATCCTTTCTGGGAAAAGCTTCATTATGTGCTGTGGAGCTGCAACAGAGACAGATCCTCTTAGTAACAGGTACCACAATCCAGAGACCAGACTTGGACTAAGACTCAGTTTTCCTGCTGACTTAAGGCATAAAATTGAGAAAAAAAAAAAAAAACAGGAAAGTCAGTTATTGCTGGTAAGCTTCAGCTTCCCCATCTTTTAAACAGAGACAAGACTTGCCTTTGTATCACCATCTATTTGAACATGGCCATGTGAAAACCACGTCCAGAAGACCTCCATTTCTAACAATAGCTACTGTTACGGTGAGATTAAAAATAACCATTCTAATTTTATCACTAAGAGGGCCAGTGGATAAAGCAGCATGGTTTTCAGATTGTTCCTAAAAAGTGATATGACAGCTACAGTAAATACCCAGCTAAAGTTTAAAAAGCTTTAAAAGTTGATTTTTTGCATTGATAAAAATGTAACAGTAGAAGTCTTAAGTGCTCAAAACTCAGCCCTATGTTAATGAAAAGTTTTGTCAAAGAGATTGCCTGTTTTCCTCAGATAATCATAAAACAAATACTGACAAGAAGTGACTTACATCTCCAAGATCCTAAACACCATATGGGCACAACACTTGCTTAACACACATAGGTATGTATATTGCATATTGCGCAGCTATAGGGCTCCACAGAACAAGGATGCATAGCAAATGAATGCAAAGCAGGATACAATGTGTAAGCAGAACAAAGGCAGAGACTCACAAGCCTTAGCTGTTCACAGCAACATCCTATCTGTCCTTTTCTAGTAAAAGACCAAATATTTATAAAAGATAATTAGCTGGTTACTGCATGCATACAGCAAAATTCAGGTGCATTTTCACACTCCAGTGAGTAAATAAGCCTCTCATTTAACTATAAAGTTAATTAAGAAAAAACTGTGAATAAAATGCTTATCTTAAATAAGAATCCACATACAAGTCATTCAAGAATATTTCCACTCCTCTTCCTGAATAACCTTGAGTATGCATGTTATAAAAGACATTATTAACATTATTAAAGTTAAACCAGTTATATTGTCTTTGTTGTGCATTCCTGATTTTAGCCTATTGGATAATCTTACAAAAACTGGAAGAAATTGGAGAGCGTGCTTTGAGTAGTCCCTGTCCTAATATTGCAGTGTGGGCACCACAGGGCCTGGAAGGATTTTCGGAGGCAGAGAGATTAGCACATTGTGGCCATGAAGGAAAAACAATTATACTAGCATGAATTCTTACTATAAGACATGACATTTTGCAATGTACTACATCAACAATGTACTTACTTTCCTTTAATATGATACTGTTTAACACACAATAACAAAACATAACTGCTAAGCATTTTTAAAGTATCACACCTCTGCAACCTTAACACTGCTCTACAATTTAAAAAAAATATATGAAAGAACAGCATGCTCAAGACTGTACCGTCATTGAGAACGTATTTGGACCATGTATGCAAACATGGAAAAATAACACAAAGTAACCCTATCGAAAAAAATGTCTCTGGCAAAGAAAGATTAATAAAAAAAGACTACAGAAACAGCAAGTTGAAAATACATCATCTTGTTTCAAAGACTACAAAGAACAACAGACATGTACCTCTTCTTACAAGATCTCTCATTAGGCCTTTAAGATTTATTTGAAAAATAGAAAAAAAAGTCCTAAGACATAATAGGGCATGAGAGACACTGATTTTATAGATACCACAAAGGGCTTTTCAGAATGTGTACCTGACGTTTTTCTGCCCAAGGCCTGCTGTATCTTATAGGCTTCCCTCAACTGTATCATGCTGCTGTCAGCTGCAAATGTCTAATTTTGTTATAATAAACCACAAACCAAAGGAGAATATTTAACAATGTTTCAATATGCAAGAGGACATAATGCATCCTCTCAGGAATAAAGCCAGCAGTTGTCACCTTCCCACTCACAGATACCAGATTCAAATTTAGCATCCAAATAAGACACAAAGGTAATGCTTCTTATCTCATATATTTCTGAAGTCAGTATTTTATTCACTGAAATGTAGTAATTTATTTGAAAGTTATTTGGTGGAAGTATTCTTTTTCTTAGTATTAACAGCTACACAGGTATCACAATAGCACCATTTATTGTTTTTAACAGCTATGCATACACAATTACAAGGCAAGAGACCAACCTGATATGCATATAATGAGAATTTTAACTGTTAATGATAGTGGTGTAGGGGGCAACACATTATTTCTTTGCATACAGAAAAAAAAAAGGCTGTTGTGAAGTAATATTTCCCCCTTCAAGCCTTGAAATGTAACACTGTTCAACACATTTAAACTACCTCCACTTTTATATTAACTCCTTTTGCCAGCACACTAGTGATACCAGATGGTCTAGTTTCAAATGCCTCACTAGAGTACACTTACTGTGACACTTAGTAGATGCTGAGTGCACTAACGCACTCTTACAAGTCATTTAAAGTTTGTGCTCTGTTAGCAAATATATCTGCTACCCTTTTACAAGACACAGTGCATTTTTAACCCTCAGACCACCATGATGTGTATTTTACCTGTTTCAGGTTAAAAAATCTCAAAAAGAATAGTGTCTATATTTAAGAAGTAAATCAGTAGCAGGAACAAGAGTTTAAAATTTTAAAAGTCTCTTCCTTACTAGAATAAACCACTCGGACCCAGAACTGAAGGAACTCCAGGTTAGTAAAACAACAAAAAAAAAGAAACAACAACAAATGGATCTTTTTTATTTCACTTTAAATAGAAATGAGGCATAAAGAACATAGAAAACAGCATTCTTGGCACACTTCATTCAACTCTTTACCATGTTGATTTGTACCACTGTTACTCTGGTAACAGACAAAGCCAACTCATAAAATTAAGCAGGTCAGTCCCAGCACTCTGGGACATTTTCCAGAGTGATATAAGTGTCCTGCTGAAGTGTTACGAAGAGAGGCAGCCAGACGGGAAGAAAGAGAGACAAAACCAACACAGTGTGATGCCTCAGAACTTCACTAAGCTTGAAAAATGGGAAGTGTTATGTCCCAAGTAGGTTCTTCCACTTTCAACTTGCTAATACATACCAATGCTTTCTCTTCTGAATATAAGCATAGACTTTATGTCTAAAGTTCCCTTCTGGGTTATATTCATGCAACTGATTGTACCTGAAGATTAACAGAAAGTATATACATATCACCTAACCAACACAAAACACTTCTGTCTTCTAAATGGTTCAAGGTATCCATGAGCATACCACGCTAGTATTCAATTCACACATTAACTCTCAATGTCAGCTAAATCTGATCTAATTTTTTTAGGGAAACAAGTCATTGAAAAGTGAAAGAGATTAAACTTTGATTTAAAATTCCTTTAAAATTCCTTTGGAGGACACCTAAAACATGGCACAGCCTGAAGGATGTTATATACTAAAAACCTATTCTACCTGTCAAGAAACCATTTCAAGAACAGCAGGCAGGACACAGAGGCTGGGCATTTTTGCCAAGTCTTCAAAAAGGGTGAAGGAGATGGTAAGAAGCCACAAGAAAAGCTAGGGGAAGCACAATTTTCACAACTTGAGAAAATGTCAATGATTTTTACCCAGTTCAATATAGGCTTCATTATTATTACCAACTTTAAGTGAGAGGTACTCAAATGCTACAGAAACTGATAGCTTTTCTCCCAAAAGGGTCAAGATCTATCATTTAAAAAAAAAAGTGCTTAAAAGAATATTTACAAGATGAGCCTCAAAAACTGATTTTCAGTGAACACAGTATCGTTTTGTTTTATTTACTGTGAGCAGACCAGTCATTCTGAAGAGCTTCCCAACCAAGCTGACTAGGCCTTCCCTATCAACAGCTACAGATATGCTATTACACACCTTTAAGACAAAAAAGACTGGTAGTAAGAAAACAAGGCATTAGCAACTGAAATATCACGTATGTGACCACAGTAACTATTGAAAAATGGTTCAATAATGATAGGTTCGGGGGGGAGGATTATGGAGTTTGCTTTTTCAGGTTTCGTTTTTCAATAAGGTAGACTCAAAAGCTTTTATCTATGTTAAAAAAAAATAATTTAAAAAACCCTACATATCAAACATGAACATACAAACCATTACGCACACATCATCGACAACTCAGCGATGACATAATGAAGCTTATAGTAACAACCTTTGAGTGAATCAGTCACATCTGACACAAGAGAAACATCTACACTATAGCCACACTGGTGCAAACACAAACTCAAACAAGGTCTTCGACTTCTAACAATTTTCTTGCTATATTTACATTTTGGCCAATGTATGTTTACATTTAAATTAAATAAGTTGACAAGGATATCCTGAGGTTTAGCATAAGTTCTATACAAACTTTAAAATATGCACTTAAATATATATTAAAAAACCCATAGAATTAAGTAGCTGGAACCAATACTACCTGGCATTAGAAGATCATCTTGAGTATTAACATGGCCTCTAAAACTTATCTCGGACATTGATGGTCTAAAGATTCACGTATGCCTCAACCATGCCTCACCCGTTGTTTCAACAGGCTTCTGTTGAAAGTTCTACCAATATTCATTAACTACATAATGGCAATTTGTTACTAGTTTTAAGACTTTCCACGTTAACAGCTATAAAAAAAAAGGAATGGAAATCTATATAGTCGTTTTGAGAACCCGACTTCACTTTTTCTACTTTCTACAATACGTAAAATCTGTAAGCAATGAGCTTAAGTGTAAAAAGAATTCATATACAGTTGTTTAATAAAAAAGGAAACTCCATTCCCATTAATGAAATAAGAATAAAGTACATATTCACGCTTTAGCATGTTAAAGGTTCCAGTTATATTGTTATGCAAGAATAATGTATAAGAAAACCTTATTCAGCCTGTCAACACTGTTCTCCAAATTCATTACTGGATTTATTTTTCTGAATGCATCCATAAATTAAAGAGGTTAGGAGTTTAAAAAGAAAAACAAAAGAAAATTCATACATTGGTGCTTAAGGATTTAGTTAGATGAAGAACTATTTCCCTTTGCTTTTACTCTCCTCCCTAGAACATCCTAATGCAGAGAATCTGCAAAGAATGAAGCAGCTTCCCAGTAACAAAGTACTTTCTTGCAACTACTCAGAGGCACACTTCAGTAAAAAGACACATTTTTTTTGCCTAGAAGCCAGCACACTTGCCTTAATAAAAGATCCCCATCTCCTCACCCACAGTTGTTATTTTCCCAAAAGAAAGTTCCCATATTCCCACTACCTACATACTAGTGGTCAGACATAACTCACCACCTGGAATAACTCTGGTTTTGAATATCCGTTGAATTTCTATAATATATAAGCTTTAATGATCATCTGATGATCCTACTGGATCTTATGTCTCCGAGTGATACACAAGTTTACCTCTACTTTTACAGTTTTATATCTCAGAATCATGACTAAAATTGTGAGAACTGCAGAAATATGCAGAGGCAGCATTTGGCAAATGCAATTTTAGCCAGCTGAGTAGGGTTAGACATTTCACTATAAAAGCGTTCTACAAAAGTATCCAAGCTTTGACAGAAATTCCAAATCTCATTTCCCAATATTCCAACAGCAGACAGTTTACAGACTGGAGAAACTATATGCTGCTTCCTTATACAATACTGAACTGTTGTGTATCCCAGGAATAGCTTACCCAAGTGTACAAGTTTGCAAGATGAGGTTACATAGCAGTGGGAAACCAGTAAATGAAGAAAAACAACCAAAGTCTCAGAACAACCTACAACCATCAACCAGCAACTTACAGTAATGTAACACTGAGTCTAAACAATGTTATCATACACACAATTCCTTTGTCCAAGAGAGCAATAATATTGCAAAGCAAATGCTGAAGAGTTATACAAACATGAAACAAGGTTACCCTGCAAACCTCCACTGCTATAATGCAGCAAACTTGAAGACAACACTTTTTAATGACAACAAACTAACTCCTCCAGCTGTTCTCATGGTCACAGCAGTTACTTCAGTACCAGTTTCTCTCTCTTCTTTGCCTCATTTAATCACTTTGCTGTGTGAGAGGAAGAATGCAAGGGTACTATAGAGCAAATAGTTGGCACACACAGAGTTAATGGCTACAGCCCAGTAAATATATAAAACAGGCCAAATAAAAAATGCAACAGCATAACAGTAATTTTGAAAAAAAAACCCCACCCTAACCATTTAAGAGATAATAAATATCAGGAAATGCAACTAATCTCATTTGTTCATTACACTCTGTTATTGTTACAACAGCTCTTCTTTAAAATTGCAGATGCAAGAAATCCAATCATCTACTATTAATCTAATAAGCACAAAACTAACAGTATTTCTCATTTCAAATTTTTCACTAGAAGATAATAAGAGCATTCTGAAGGAAACAGCAATATTCCACATGTGGGTGTATATCCAAAACCCTGCACAGCAGAGTACTGCATCATGACACAGCCATAATACTGAACCAAACTAAAATTTTATGTTGTTATATGATCTCTCTGTTGTGATGCAGATCCCAAATGACTACAGGACAATGAAGGAAAACTGGTGTTTGTTAGCTTTAAGTAAACAAACACCAAGACGAGAAAAAACCTGAAGCAGCTGGACTCCACTATCTACACAAAAAGCCAGGAGGTCCTCCAGCAAGCATAGTAAAAGCTATACATTACAACACTTGTAGCTTGTTGCTGCTTCTCCACTGAGTAGGAAAAAGGAATCAGACAATGTTGCACACAAGTCAATGGGAATAAAGTCTATACTCTTTCCTTCTGTTCCTCTCTCACAAGCACACCAGAAATGTATTATCCTTTCTCATCTATATTTCACATATTTTCAGGCGTCAGAAAAGCCCGTTATATATCCTTTCCTTCAACAAAGAGGTAAACAGATGCAAATTTTTATTATCTACAAGGGACAAGACATTTGGACAACCAAATCTCTTCCAATCTCTAAGCAATACCCCTGCAATTAAATATAGTTACAATCAACTGTGAATGCAGCTGGTACATCTGTAACCAACTGCCCTGATCTACCACCAGGCAGGTGACAGTATGCAGAGGTCTCAGAAATAATAACAAAACAAAGTATTTGTATGAGCTCTGTCATGTTCTTAAATGGTAAAAGATGATCATAGGTGATCTTAATGCCGTACTTTTTTCAAAACACAACAAACATGTTATATGTAATTCTTATATATAGACTACACACCCCTACTCACAAGCAATGAGCTAAACAAAGTGACCTGTAGAACAAGCATAGGCTGCCACTACTAATCTTTATTACTAAATAAACCAAAGCAAATTACATTATCTTAAAAGAACAAGAGAAATCACGTATTCATCACACACTCTAAACTGCAAAACCCCACTCAATTCAGAAGATAACCAGTTCCAAAAAGAGCCTTATTTGGAAGGTGCTTTATTTAACAAACCTCAACATCAACAGCTTGGAATCTACATGCAACCAGAGTCTTTTTCTGTGCTGTAAAAGCAACTGCATAGAGACGATGTTCTTTCATATTGCAATCATTCCTTCTATTCCTGAGCTGGATGAAGGATATCACCTATTTTTGCTTATCTCATTTTACAAAAGATATTCCTAATTTGAAACTGCCAATATATCTGTATGCACAGATAATCTGTCTGCTACACATTCCTCAAAAATTAATTGGAAAACTAAACCATGTTCAAGCTATCAAATATAGAATAAAATACTTGGAATCTCATTAACATGCTGATACAGCCATATGCGTCACATAATAAAATAAGGAATTAATCAGATTTAAATAAGAAAGAAGTTAACTACAGGATGTTCTACTTGTACAAAATATACAAGGCCAGAAAAGTAGGTACTGCTGCATCATTATGTGTTAACGTTTCAAGGTAACATACTGACATTTAGAACTTCTCTTCATTACTAATATTAGTTTCTTTTACTTTACTAATCCTCTGATATAATAAGTTTTCTAAAAGTACATTCTCACATATATAGAAAACTGATGCATCTTCTATTTTGCATATACAGACCCAAAAGCCACCTATATAGCACGTCTTCACTTTCAAAGCAATCCCATTTGAAAGGATTATTATTCCACTGCCAAGATGAGACACCAGTGGAAATAAAGAATCGCTAACTTCCCCAACGCCCACCAAAATCTGTCCCAGTTTTGATGTATAATCATTCTGGTCATCTTCAAGATGACTGATGAAGTCTCATTACTTTGTTAGACCACAGATAGAACATTTTAATCCGTAAGATATTAGAAGTGTTTTAGTAGAATTTCAGTAAGACACTCTAAGTATTTGCAATGAGAGTCACTTTTTTTACGGAGCGAGCAAATTTATGCCAACACTTCTCTTCCCCACAGGAGTCATGAAAGTTTGTGAACCACAGCATTAATGGTCCCGAGAATGCTCTGTGTAAGATCCATCGAGAGACATCTTCTACAAGCGGAAAGGGGAAAGTTTTCGACTGCTTTCAGTAAGCCTCCTTCCTCTGTACAGACTCCATGCAAGATACACCTTCATGCTATATCCGAAAAACGTACAAGGACAAAAAAAAAAAAAAAGCATAAAGCAAAAAGTAAGCACAGGCATTTGACAGACTGTGAAAAGCAGGGCTACTCACAGCTGACTTGAATGAACAGTAGTTCACATAGCAGATTATACATCTTGTAGAGGACCGTTCTGAAACATCTATTCTCTTTATTTCATTCAAGCAGGAACAAAAGACATAAAAATTACCTGTTGTTATTAAGTCCAAAACTGAGAGAAGAGCTTTTGCACCCAGAGAAATGGAATTAAAGGTGCCAGTGTGCATCCTGCTCTTACCTACTTCCTTTTTCATTGTTCCCTCAAACTTGCTAATAAAAGCCACACACACAAATGTCCATCTGGCTGAACCCTGCTCTCAACAGCAGAAGTCTGCTGTCAGCTACTGTATATTTAGAGCTACATCTCCTAACTGGTCAGTTTTCAATACTTCTTGAAAACGCCATGTGTACCAAAGCCACAGGTACACAGAAAGTTGAACAGAATACTGCAGAAATACTCTAAATAATTAATATTTTCTCTTCTATAAGAATGACTATACACAAATCAGTTATTATTCTTCTTCCCAAACATTTAATACACTTTATGATGCCAGGATAATGACTAGAGACTAAAAAATGTCAAGCAGGCTTCAGAGCTTGGCCCAATATTGCGATCTTCCTTCTCACTACTAGTATACTGATTCTGCTTCATACCCAAAGTGTACTGTGTTCCAGTGACACTTGGGAACGATAATGAAAAAGCAATAAGCAATGTTTCTGTCCTTAAGAAGCTTAAGTAACCATTCTTCTCCCACTCTGTGTCATTATGACTAATATCAATTGTATTACATGTGAACCAGCACTAAAATTCCCAGCAGCAAAGCCAGAAACCAACTTCAGCAGACATTTTTCTGTTCAGTGTCTGCATGAGTGGCCTCTTTTAGGATAGCTTCATCCTCTGCTAAACTCCTTCAATCCGTCATCTCATTTTATTTTTCAT
This sequence comes from Dromococcyx pavoninus, assembly GCA_033558185.1. Classification (NCBI taxonomy): domain Eukaryota; kingdom Metazoa; phylum Chordata; class Aves; order Cuculiformes; family Neomorphidae; genus Dromococcyx; species Dromococcyx pavoninus. Next base: position 6,058,308 of record JAUMJL010000401.1, read on the forward strand.
TAGTAAAACGCAGAAGGTGTTAGCAATTCTGACACAGAAAGCGAAAGCACAATTCTCACAACTCAGTAGTTTTCAACAGCCTCAGCTATGAAATGTGGAAATAGAAAACTCAGGCACCAGAGTGGAAGGAAGGGATTATTTACAAGTATTTAATTCCTGCCCTATCCCGGCCTTTACTTCCAAAAGGGAAGTTGCTTCCATCCCCAGGGATGAGCATGTGGGGAGCCTGGCCGCGGGTCACGAAGGTCCGGAGCAGGATGACACCGGACCAGTGACCCCGGGCGCGGACACCACCAGTCCCTGGTCCTGGTCCCCGGGGGCGGGCACCACCAGCCCTCGCTCCTGGTCCCCGGGGGCGGGCACCACCAGCCCTCGCTCCTGGTCCCCGGGGGCGGGCACCACCAGCCCTCGCTCCTGGTCCCCGGGGGCGGGCACCACCAGCCCTCGCTCCTGGTCCCCGGGGGCGGGCACCACCAGCCCTCGCTCCTGGTCCCCGGGGGCGGGCACCACCAGCCCTCGCTCCTGGTCCCCGGGGGCGGGCACCACCAGCCCTCCGTCTTGGTCCCCGGGGGCGGGCACCACCAGCCCTCCGTCCTGGTCCCCGGGGGCGGGCACCACCAGCCCTACAGACGGGACGGGATGGGCCCGGCCCGGCCAGCGGCTCCACGCGGCCGCAGCGGCCCTGTCCGCCCCGGCCCCGCCGCTCACCAGCCCATCGATCTGCACTTGCTTGACGGCTGAGTCGCCCGTGGCGGCGGCCTTGCCTTTGCCTTTCGAGGCGCCGAAGCCGCTGCTAGCAGCACTGGAGCCTTCCTTGCGCGACGCCATCTTTCCCCTCGCGCCGGCCGGAAAGAGGAAAGCAAAACACCGGAAGCAGCGGCGGGGGCGCGCGGGGAGGGAGACGCGCGCGGTGCCGCCCTTGCAGTGTGACACTGGGTCCCGGGCGCTCCGAGCCCTCGCTCGGGCTCGGCCGCATCCGGAGTAGGAGAAACCTTATGTCCTCTGCAAAGCATCCCCGGCCTGGGGCGGGAGGGGCCGAGGGGCTTCCCTGGGCTGCATCAACAGAAGCGTGGGCAGCAGGGCAGGGAGGGGATTCTGCCTCTCTGCTCTGCTCTGATGAGAGCACACCTAGAGTTTCGTGTCCAGCCGTGGAGCCCTCAGCACAGGGAAGACATGGACATGTTGGAATGGGTCCAGAGGAGGGCCACAAAAAGGATCAGAGGGATGGAACACCTACCCTGTAAAGAAAGGCTGAGATGGTTGGGGTTGTTCAGCTTGGAGAAAAGACTCTGAGGAGACCTCATAGTGGCCTTCCAGTACCTAAAGGGGGCATAGAAGAAAGATGGGGAAAAACTTTTAATCAGGTCCTGTAGTAATAGGTCAAGGGGTGATGGTTTTAACCTAAAAGAGGAGGGAGTTGGACTAGATTTTGGGAAGAAACTTTTTACGCTGAGGGTGGTGAAGCACTGGAGCAGGTTGCCCAGAGAGGTGGTAGGTGCCTCAACCCTGAAAACCTTCAAGATCAGGTTGGATGGCGCTCTGAGAAACCTGATTGTGTTGATGTCCCTGCTTATTGCAGGGAGGTTTGATAGATGACCTTCATGATCCCTTTGTAAGAGTTTGATTCTGTTTGGCTGCCTTAAATCACTGTTGAGGCCTTATCTTGCTCTCACAAGCAGCCCAGTCCTGCTCTTGCCAGTAGGGAGAGCAGGGGCAAAACAGTACCTTGGACCCCAGAGCCCCCTTAAGCTCCCCCAAACTCAGTTCCAGAACTGCCCTAGAAGAAGCACTGCACAGTCCCAGAAAAAAAAAACCCAAACTGTAAGTAATACTCTGGAAGAGGGGTCATTTGCAGCAGCACATCTGTCCAAACACTATGGTAAATATGTGACCTCATAAAACTTCACCAAGAACCTTTACAATAAGGTAGCTGATATTAATTCCAACTGGGGGAGGGGAACGTGTTTGCCAACATCAATACAAAGAGGTATCTGCATTTTCTAGCAGTCACAAACCCAGCATTTGCCCGTTGCTATAAAACGGCCTTAACATCACAAGAATATTCCTCACCAGCTGCCTGAATCGGGGCTGGAAGAAACTCAAGCAAATAATCTAGGATAATAATCATTCTCACCAGGCAAACCTACATGCCACTGGTATCACTGACAAGATCTGCGTTGACTTTACCAAGAAACCTGGATATCTAGCTTAGCTAAGAACACCTTGCAATACATGTCTGAAGCTGGGTGGGATGAATCCCACTTTAGATTTCCCTTTGGCAAAAATCTGTTAAGTGGAAATTGAGGGTGAAGTTTAGAATGACAGCGTCGCTGAGGTCAGTATGACTTGTAACCCCAAAGAGATTAGAATATGCATGTGCAGCGGGATAAGGGTGTTGTTCTAAAAACAGGTTTGTAGAGAGGCTGATGCAATAACGGCCCAGAGTTTCAAGGCAGTGTGCTGTGGCCAATGAGCTCAACCACCATGTAGATATTGCAAATTTGAGTCCTACCCTTAGCACATTTCCATGACTGAATGTTGCACTCCCACTGGCATTGCCTGTTGAAGTTTTTCTAGAGAACAAAGCTGTTTGATTCAATGTTGATACTGCACTTTGCTGTTATATACCCATGCATATCCAGTCTTAATTTACAAATATGATCAAATAGCTTTAATTAAAGAAAACTAAGATTAGAAAACAGTAGTATGGTTATATAGTGGTTTTCAGCTCCAGTCCATGGACTGCTGGAGATCTGTGCCTACTTCAAAGATGTTGGTGAAAGATATTTAAATAATAAAAAGTGCCTTCTCAGTAAATGCACAGTGCTTTACCACTGGCAAATTCGTAAGGATCTGAAAAGCAAAAAAAACCACCCTGGGATAAGACAAATGTGATACATTATTCCTGCCTATCAGATTTTGAACAGAAACTCAAAGCATTTAAAAAAAAAAAAGAGAAAGGAAAAACCCCATACCAACAAGTATCTACAGCACAGAACATCAGCATGTTCAAAGAGGTTGCTGTGGGCACCCAGAATAGCCCTATTTGCGGGACTGGCATACAGCTCACATTACTTCATGCATTGCCAGAATAATTCAGTCAATTTGATTAGTTATGATTAACATGAAAAATGAAACAAATATCAACTTTCTACTTTACAGAACTCACCAGATCATTGGAGGCAAGAGGCCATAGAACATTTCATCATTAAAAATAGTGAATTCTCGGAAAGGTAGACATAAAAAGGATGTCAGACTGAAAAATTTTAGTACCATTGCCCAAGGTACTTAGGAAAACCACAAAACAGATGACTTCCATCACAAAATAGTTTAGAAAACTCAAGTAGTGCACAAATTCCATTAATCATTTTTAAATGGTACTCCAAGTCAAAACACAGCTGGAACCAAACAAACCCCTTTTATTCCCCAGTCCTTTTTAAGTAAAAACCTTAGTATAATTCAGATGTGTCATTTATCTCTACAGTACTGCAGCACCATATCAGTGCTAAGAGCAGAACTAGTGCTGCTAGAAATTATCTGATTAAGGGTTCAAAGATGTAATCCTTTCCAAATTGCCAGACTGACTTTATCTTAAGGGCTAAACCAACTTGAATTACATTTGTGTATGCTGCAGGCTAAGACCATGCACATGAATATTTACCGGGGATGGCCTAACCTGCAATGACTTGTTACCACTTGGTAAATGGGTCATGTCTGAATTCTGTGCTTTTTCTTCTTACCCTCTCAGCAATTCCAAATATTTCTAAGCATAGTAAACATATTAATTTCATTATCACAAAGTACAGAAGAATAGGGAAAAATCACTTAAGATACACGTATAACAGTCTGTACTTGCACTGAGACACACCACCACCCCAAATGCAAAGCTTCACTAATAATTACAGTTGCCTAAACCAACATTAATTAACTACAAAAAGAAATTGTTTCCAGTAAAATAATCTCCAGAACTCGATGGCAACAGATTCTCCTTACACAGGCTGAAAATTGTCTTTAAATGTCTTGCACTCTTACAGAAGTATTAAGTTCAGAAAAGCTTAGTGTTTGAGAAGAGATGAGGTATTTAGGCTTAAACTTTCAAACATCAAGAAACACGGGCACATCTCCATATCAATATATCATTGACTTCTTTCAGTGTGCCATTATATGTGAAGTACCTACTTTGCTTTAGTGGACAGGTGCATTGCTTAAAAATGAAGTATCTAAATCCTTTTCTTTGTAAAGTACTGCTTGGTTTTGGGAGAAGTGTAATGAATATAAGGCTGGAATTTATGCCTATGTTGAAGTAAAAATCTTGTCCTCTATAATTCTACACATGGCATGGTCTCTTTGCTCCTTTTGTAATCCTTTTCTTATTCATAGGGTACCTTTTGGTAGTAGTCTCACACTTACCTGTCACTCTGAGTGAAAATCCTTGTGATGAGAAGGTCCCTGTGTGTCAATGGTATCCGTGGTGGGTTGACCCCAGCCAACAGCCAAACATTCACCCAACCTGTTGATCATCCCCTTCTCCCACAGGATGAGGAGAAAACAGGAAGAAGGCAAGAAGACTCATGAATCAAGTTCCAGAAGCCATGGGACAGACAAAACTTCTTAAATGGTCATTGTTTTCTTTCATTTATTTACAAAAAAAGTATTTGGGAGAAGATGTATCAGGGACCTTCAGGTCCCTCCAGTAGATGCAGTTTTGCCAAGTGCATTCATTACTCCTCCATTAACTGGTTATATTCTGTAGTGCTGTAGGCATTTCCAAATACCAATTACAGCCTCACTAAGCAGCACTGTGTATAAATCCTGCGTAATTCAGGCTTTTAATCCATTTGTGTTCTGCTGACCACAGCATTTTAAGGCTAAAGGAAATGAAATATCCCCTGGTGTATCAAGCTATGTTAACACAGGTTCCCCGTGATAAATAAGGAAGCACTCTACACCCACTTTGTTCAGATGTCACTGATCACCAGATGCAAGTCACTGAAGTCAGGCCCTTTGTATACTTAGGTCTACAGCATCTATGGGATTCTGTTTTGCCAATAAATAATCTTCAGTGACAGATACTCCAATGCTTACTACTTTACATAGAGGAGCTCAATAAGAAAATTTAACATCAGGCTACATAACTGCATGTATACGTTCTGCCAAAGAATTTTTAAGTACTAATATTTGTCATGAGGTGAATTTTGATTTTAGAAGTTATTAGTGCTGATACTGAAGTCCATTCCAAATTTTTTTCTGATTTTCTTTAAGAGTGTCAAAGTTAAAAAATTTGGTTTATTGGATTTGTTTTTATTTGAAATAGGAAATACAAAGTAATAAGGTGCAGGAGTGATAGAAAAAGGGTAAAGGTCGGAGCTGCAACAGCATAGAAACCCCTAGGGACAAACATCAAATGCAATAAAGGAACTACAGGACCAGAATGTGAGCTTTGAAAATTCAATTTCTTTTCTGTAAGAATGGAGGTTTCAGAGGCCATGCGTGATTTCAGCCATGCTCTTATATAGGCAACCTTTTAGCATTTGCTTGTCTAAATGTAAAAAAAAAGCATTGTATTAAAAAATGGAGTAGTTATCCTGGACAGTAGCATGATAACGTATTTCTACACATGAAAGAAATGTTTAACAATATAAGTACTCCTCTTGGGAAAGTGTTCTGTTTGTTTGGGGTTTTTTTCACTGCTGAAGTTCTTCTCTGCTTTTTCCAATCTCCTTTTCAATAAATGTTTTTTAGTTACCTTCTATTTTTATCCACTCTTTTTACGTTCCAGGTGTTTGTAGCTATTTATTATTAATGGATCATTTAGTATAGCACCTCAAAATCCTGACATAGGAATTAACAATTAAATTACCTAATTGAAACATAGTTAATGAAAAAGGCTGACACATTTTAAGTGTTAATTTTGGCCTGTAAATCAAAGAAAAATTATTTGCACAGTTATTATTGTTTCTAAGCACAGCCAGACTTTTGCTATAGTATCAAGTTAGAAAATTACATAAGCATAGAGTGTATATTGTTTATCACCACAATGTAAAGATTCCAATTTTCCATTCCCAGTTAAATGATTTCTCCCTTAAAGGGTGAAAAGACATGTATGGTATCTCAGGCAACTGCACTGAATTCTCTTGCACAAATGAGAATTTTGGCCATAAAGTTAATTTCTTGTCTGAGATAGGCTTTCCCAAGTAATTTCTCTTTCAATATCAATTTATTCTGCCTCATCTTCATAATCAACTAATGTGCTTTCTGATTCTTGGTGACACACAGGCTATCACATGTTGAAGGTAAGAACCTTCTCTAAGGAGAAAAAGAAATGAAGAAACAAATGGCAGTAAGCATACCAAAAATCTGAAATGTTTTGTCTTCCAGCATCCCATAATCTTCAAATAAAACTATGTGGTTATTTAAAAGAACTAAAATGGACCTTTCTATCAGAAATACTAACACTGCGAGAGGGATATTCTGCTCAAAATAAAGCAATGGATACTTTCATAGGCACAACAGGAGACAAGATATAAAGCATCACTCCATTCTTCCCCCCTATCTACCTAGCACATCAGTTATCACATAATCAGTGTTTGGTGAGATATTTCCTGCCTTCTGCATTCTTCCTGCTCCCCAAATTGAAGTTACAGTTCCAGTCCTGGGTACTCCATGAAGACTTCTTATTTTTCTAGGTTACAGCACTTTTATATCTCTCTAAGTGCTTCCATAAGCTCTGCGAGTATAGAAGGAGCAGTATTGCAGCATGTCACACATGTGGAGCCGAACAGCAAATAACTAGTTCAGATCACATAAACAGTGCAGTGAGGAAAAGCTGCTGCGAAAGGATGCCCTTGTGCGTCCTTACAGCAGCATGAAACCAGTTGTTTAACATGTACATCTGAGAGAGCAGCATCAACCAAAAATGCTGCATAAACTAAATTATGTGTATCAGTGAAGTGTTTCCATTCAGAAAGACAAAAGGCTTACTTACTTAAATTAGATGAGATTGGATTTTGTTCATCATTCATGTGAATTTAGCTCAACATCAAATGAGAAAAGCTGGTATAACATTTTGAGAAGCTGTCAAGAATCTCACTGATTATTTTTGGCCCTATAATTTCTTTCAGTTCTAGGGAGAAAGCTAAAGTTGTCTGCAAAATCTTTGTTCTCTAGAACATTCTCAAAGTATTTGCTACTACAAGCAGTCACTTAAAAGCCTGTATAGACATCCATTGTATTCTATTTCTTACCCATGGAAACCAGAAGTTGTAGTGAAACTAAATATCCTAACCTTTACATTAAATGTGTGTTCTTTTGATATACAGTTTAGAAGATAGTTAATGTTGGACATACTGTGATAAGCAGTTATGGTATTTAAACCAAAGTAATTTTCTAACTAAGGAGTCTGGTAACAGTAGAGCCAGAAAGGTGCAGAAAGCTTTACCATATACAAAATTCTCATCTGCTGAGTTCATACAAATCCATAAAGAAAAATCAGGGCTCATCACAGCCATGCTTATTATAAATCCAGATGCTGCATCCTCATGAGATAACAGAAAAATAGATACTGTAAAAGGTGAATGTACATAATGAAGTCTAAAATTCAAAAGTTCAAAACCAGCCCGAAGGCGATAAAAGGAGAAGCCAGCAATGAATCCTAACAAATATAACTTAGCTTATTAAATACTTCTGAATATTGTTCTCTGGCCTATACATACCTCTTAAAAATTCTCAAATACACCTAGTAAAATATTTCAAGACAGACTTCAATAATGTTTTACTACCCTTTGTTTATTTATTACGGCTTTGTTTCCAAATCTTGTAACTGAAAACCCTACCCTTTTCTTTTTTGCTAATCAGCTCATTTTTCATATATAAGCATGTCTGGTGCTAAGACTCATTGTTGATAACCACAGAGCACAACATTTGCCCCAAAACAACATATTCACATTAAAGAGGTCTGACACAGGGCAAGTTTGGGAGAAACAGGAGCCGAGATCTTTTTCTCACCAAGCTACAAGCTTTTGCCAAACACCAGCTATTAAGGAAACTCTTTACTCGGCTGACATCAAAACTCCTTTGATAAACAACAGCATTCATTTCAAGTAATCCATGTCACAGCAATTTTATGTTATTTAATTTTGCTGCAGCTTTACCTAGCATCTCAAAACCAGCTGAACTCATACATGCAAAGAGGTGTTCTTCTCTGCAAAGAGCTAATAATCCACTGAAGCAAGATTTTTGTGCAGTGCAATGGGTGAAGCTAGGTTTCCGCCTATCGTTGCTCAGATTTGGTGAATGCAGGATGAACTTACTTCAGATACATGGAAGATCTCTTTCAGAGTGACATATTATTTTCATAAATACTGTATACTTACCCAAAAGGTATTAGTATTATTGATAAAATCACAGGAACTGTTTTCAAGGAATCATAGAATCATCGGATGCTTTATTTTGTTACATCAGAACTATAGCCTAGACCAATGTCCTGTCCAGCAATCAGGAACTTGTGTTTCATAGAATCATAGATTGGTTGCAAGGGACCTTAATGATCACCTAGTTCCAATGCCCTTGCCATGGGGAGGGACACCTTCCACTAGACCAGGTTGATCAAAGCCTCATCCAGCCCAGTCTTGTGGATGGGTCATCCACAACCTCTCGAGGCAACCTGTTCCAGTGCCTCACCACCCTCATAGTGAAGAATTTTTTCCTTACATCTAATCTAAATCTACCCTCTTTCAGTGTAAAGTCATTACCCCTTGTCCTGTCATTACATGCGCTTGTAAAAAGTCCCTTTCCAGCTTCCTTGTAGGCCCCTTCAGGTACTGGAAGGTCACGATAAAATGTCCCTGAAGCCTTCTCTTTTCTAGGCTAAACAATCCCAGCTCTCTCAGCCATTCATCATAGGAGAGGTGCTCCAGCCCTATGATCATCTTCGTGGTCCTTCTCTGGACTCCCTCCAGCAGGTCCATGTCCTTCTTATGCTGGAGGCCACATAGCTGGACACAGTACTCCACGTGGGGTCTCACCAGAGAAAAGCAGAGGAGCAGAATCCCTTCCCTCAACCTGCTGCTCACACTTCTGATGCAGCCTAGGATACAGTTGGCTTTCTGGGCTACAAGCACACATTGCTGACTCCTGTTTGGCTTGTCATTCACGAACACCCCCAAGTCCTTCTCTTCAAGGCTACTCTCAACCCATTCTCTGCCTAGCCTGTATTTGTGCTGAAAAAAAAGAAGTTCCCCATTTCAAAGCGTGTTTCCTGTCCTTGGAAAAACAAGTCATGTTACCAAAAGTAGTGCTTCAACACTTTACAAACTCCTCCTCAAGTTCACTTCCACTATGATACAGCTAGCAGGCAGTCTACTGATACTGCAAGTGTTTATTAGTTCTTTCATAAAATTAAGAACTTTTTTCATTTTTTCCAAAGTCTTTTAGTGGTGCAGCCAGTTAACTGGTGAAACTTCTCAATTAAAAATATAATAGCAAGTAATTTCAAAAACATATCTACTTCTGAGTTTTATAACAAGTTTTGCTGTGCTACAGACAGTTTCTGTAACAGTATGTGGAATGTAAGAGAATTTGGTTCATTGTCATCTGGTTCTGAATTATTTACTATAAAAGAAATAAGAAATAAGAAGGAAAGTGATATATTAAACACACAGACATAAAAAAATTGCTGAATGGGCAGATGGTAACAAAGGCAACAGGGAAAAGCAGAACTCTTCAGGCCGTTAAAGGCGCTACCAAGGAAGACACCTTGAAGACAATCAACCTGAACTTTGTCTCTAGTAAGAACAGGGAAACTTGATATGATGAGTTTTACAACATATTTGAGGGGTATATGGGACTGTGCAAAAATTTTGATGGGGTATCGGCAGGGGCTTGTGGGATTATGCAAAATTTACTATGAGATGTTCAGAGAATTAGCTAAAGGCAGGGAAAGGAAGGGTCAGGGTGGATCTAGGGAGAAATGTAGGAACATGGGGAGGAGGCAGGCTCGTATTTGACTAGGCAGCAGTCATTACACTTGTCTGGCTGAGTTCTGTGCCTGATTACAGCATCCTATCCCATCTTCTTATTAAACCCCTTTTTTTAACTAGTTATCCTTCTTAACTATTTATCTTTCCTCAGTGAATTTAATCCTATGATGTGTAATCCAGTAGCAGAATTAACTGGACTAGTCAGTGAGTAGGAGACCTACGTATGTGCCCATGTTAGGGGAATCCAAGGCCTAGGTGTGGATATTAGGTGGATCGGTGGGCTGTGCGGGTATTTGAAGGACCTGTGAATATATGAGTGTGCTGGTGAGGGTATGTGAGCTGTCACTTGGGAATTTCAGTCCTGATCCGCTGAAAAGAAGGAGCAGGACTTCACTGTATGTATTTACAAAGCACATATCCTCTGTGTGAGTGTGTGTGTGTCTGCATACACTTGCCCTAGGTCCAACGTGGATGGATTGCAGCAGCTAGGAGCAGCAGTCCCTCAGTCCCAAACACCACTGGATTCATCAGCTTCCTTCCATCCATTGGCCTATTTTTAAACAGTCCACTATACAGATGGCTCATGGGAATACTAAAATAATTGAACTTAAAAGGAAAATGACAAATTTTATTAAAAGTAAATACTTTCAAAACCTCAAAGAAAATGATGAAAAATATACTTCTCTGCTCCTAAAATATTCTTACAGATATTACCACTAACATTTAAAATATATTAAAAAGAAACTTCAAAAAAATTACATAGAAGGGAAATATAGTTTAGAATGGTACTGCAAGCAGTTTATCATATGATTAATGCTGTCTTCTACACAATGAAGAAGGAAAAATCTGTGCTGTTGTTTTGCCTGCTAGCCAGCCTTCTGAACATATTTTATCATACCAATTGCATTACAACAAGTCTGTGATACTATTTACCAACTGAACAGGGAAAGAGTATCTCATGACAATGGTATTTAACACCCTATTCTGGATTATATCTTACATTGCATTTAGTTCAGAATGACGACTAGTTCAAGCTGTCATGTATTTGTTTCTCCTTTTCTTCTCCATTCTGCAATAGCAGCTGTTACTATCACAAATTCTGCATTCTAGCTGACAATTCTACTGTGAGATGTCCTGGCAAAGTGTTCTTAATGAGAAATAGCTGCCTGTCTTTGGGCAGGTTTTTGTTTTGGTTTGGTTTGGTTTTTTAATGGTCTAATAAGGTTTTACTTTGGAATCTTGCTGAGAGTTTTTGTCTTTTTAAATAATGGAACTATGAAGTCAGATATAGCACCTGGGATGCAACACCAGTGTGGGGTTATATCGGCCACAGGACTGAAGTTTAATAAAGACCAATGAATTCAACTTATCCCTTAGCTCATAGAGTAAGACATGTATCCTTGTATGTCCATGATACTTTGGAGCCCATGCAACTGTGCCCTGAAAACAGCTGGAAAGAAGGCTTTAATGACAGAAAAATACTGTCAACAGCACAGTCGTATACCATGGAAAATACTCTTAGTCACCTGGTTTTGGCACTTGTCATCCTGTAGCCACTATAAATATCTTCCCATTTAAACATCTGAATTTCTAGAATAGTAATTAAGTGCATTATTTTTTCTCCTAACACTAACTAAACTGCTCAGAAACAGATGTTTCCCATTTGGTAGCAAAAAGACTAATATGACAGGTGGGTATTTGCTTAAATGCCCATAGCTGATGATGGTGAGATAACTGGCAGGTACCTGCAATTTTCTGCATACAATACAGTTGTCCCTGGCAGAAAGACAGTTGTCCCTGTTGTTGTACCTGCACAGCAAGACAGATGTCTCTAATTATCATTTATGATAGTGTTAAGCTACCACATCCCTTTGCCTGCCTAAAATACAGACATTAAGTTCAGTTCCTTAACTGTCAGATGTCTGGTGTGCTCAGGTTGGCTGATGAACAGGGCGAAGTTTGCGCAATCTAGCTTTCTGAATGACAGTAATTTCCCTAGACTACAGAGAAATTACATTTTCTATTTGTCATGGAAAAAGGAAGTATTATTATGTAGAATCTATGTTTTCCAACTTCAATTAATTTTTAATTTTGTGCATACAGAGCATAAGTTGATGCACCCAATAGAGACAAACAATAAAAGCAGGCATTGACTAAGCCTTCTTAAGGAAGGGATGCTTGATGGATGGTTACACAGCACTGACAGTGAGGTCTCTGGGACAGTAACTGTAATTTTATCATGATACTGAGTTAGGAAAAAAACTCTGTCTTGTGTATTTCTGATCTTAGCAAATGGCAGGAGCAATCCCGGGGCAATGAACAGGGTTCCAGGTGATTAGCGTTGAAGCAGTGTGCCCAAGTGGCCAATGGCGTCCTGGCTTATATAAGGAACAGCGTGGCCAGCAGGACCAGGGAAGTGATTGTGCCCGTGTTCAGCTGTGATGAGGCCACACCTCAACTACTGTGTTCAGTTCTGGGCCCGTCACTACAAGAAGGACATTGAGGTGTTGGGAGTGTGTCCAGAGAAGAGCAACGAAGCTAGTGAAGGGGCTGGAGAACAGTGTTATGAAGAGTGGCTGACGAAACTGGGGTTGTTTAGCCTAGAGGAGACTGAGGGGAGACCTTATCATTGTCTACAACTGCCTGAAAGGAGGTTATAGTGAGGTGGGTGTTGGTCTCCTCTTCCAAGTGACAGGACAAAAGGTGATGGGCTAAAGTTGCACCAGAGGAGGTTTATATCGGGTATCAGGAAAAAATTCTTCACTGAAAGAGTTGTCAGGCACTGGAACAGGGAGATGGATGAGTCCCCATCCCTGGAGGTGTTTAAAAGACGAGATGAGGTGCTTAAGGATATGGTTTAATAGCGGACAGCTGCGTTTGTCCCGGATAACCTCAAACGTCTTTTCCAACCGCGTGATTCTATGATTCCAAATACCAGAAGGGTGCGCAGCCGCGCACCGCCTTGGGCCGGGGCACGGCGAGAGGCCCCGCCCAGGGCGCAGCCCCCGCGGGGCGTTGGGGGAGCGGCCGGTGCGGGCGGCGCGATGAAGCTGACGCGGCAGAAGCACGCCAAGAAGAACATGGGCTTCTACAAACACAACTTCCAGATCCGAGAGCCCTTCCAGGTGCTGTTGGATGGCACCTTCTGCCAGGCCGCGCTCCGCAACAAGATCCAGATCCGAGAACAGCTGCCCGGGTACCTGGGCGGCGCCACCGAGCTCTGCACCACACGGTACGGAACGGCCGCGCCGCCCGCCAATGCGCATGGCTGGGGGGGGCGGAGACCGCGCGGAGGGCGCGCGAGCCGCAGTGGGCATGCCGGTGGG